>KZ308415.1:989424-1030678 GCA_000376725.2 Ladona fulva
GACTGCCGTCATTCGATAGAACATCTATAAAACAAATATAGTTTCTTGACACTATATTTGAATACATCTTAGAATAATGGCAATAATAATAATTATTATTATTAATTATTAATATAATACTTATATCTATAGTAAAATTTTAAATCAACTTCAACAACCAATTATAGATGCAGATCAGAACTACACCCCATTAAATCTGAGTAAGAGAGATGTCGACTCTGAAATTAGAATAACATCAGACGAAGAAAAAATGGGACAATGGGGACAAAAAGATCTCCACGGAAAACACTGCAGCATATTAGGAAACGAAAGTGTGGACTCACCTCTCTCTAATGAATTGCTATCAAAAGGCAAGCTGTTTCCTGACATAGAGGCATTCATGATAGCAATCCAAGACGAAGTAATAAACACTAGATATTACAGAAATCGTATTTTAAAAGAGAATATACCGACGGATAAATGCAGAAGATGTGCAAGAAATGCTGAATCAATTGAACACATAATGGGTGGATACCTGCACTTGCCAGCCATGACTACACTGCCAGGCACAACAATATGGCAAAAATTATCCACCAAAGACTTGCAGTTACAGATCTGATTGCTGACAATACGCAATACTACAAATACAAACCAATTAACGTATTAGAAAATAAGAAATACAAATTATACTGGGATAGAGAAATTTTGACAGACCTCACCGTGAAAGCCAATAGACCAGATATAGTTCTCTTTGATAACATTATCCAGGAAGGAATAATAATTTACATTGCAGTTACACTCAACTCTAATCTTCAAAGCACATTCTCAAGAAAAATTACCAAGTATTCCGAGTTAGAAACAGAAATTAAAAAAAATTGGAAATTAAAAAATGTAACCATTTTCCATAATTGTATCAACAGCAGGGGTAGTACCAAGAACACTGGCAGCCAGTTTAGAAAAGTTTAAAGTTGAAGTTAACTTATATATAATTAAAAAATCGGTAAACCTGGATACCTGTCACTTAATTAAAGCATTTTTAAATGAAGATTAATAATCTTTATGATCATTTGGAACTTGACATCAGTCCGTTCCCATAACACCGTCACTTCGTGGTGAGGACGAAGTAAATAAAATAATAATGATAATAATAAACGATTTTATCAAGGCGAGATTGAGAATTGTTTGCCTATTCTTATATTTAACCCTATGTGATAGAAAGATCTAAAGAGCTTTTCGGATTAAAACCAGAAAAAAAAGTAAGGAAAAAAGGTACTATTTTGCTAATTTAGAAAAACCTTACTCTGCACTTAAGAAATAGGTAAAACCCTGCAGGAAAACACCCACCGGAAGGGGGGCGTGAAAAATCTGCGGTTTCGGTAAAAATTCGGCTCGATTTCTATTTCACTCCGTTATTAACAGTCGAACCGGTTCGACGGTTTATACCGATAAAATAAAGACTGTGCAAGGTTTATATTTCAGTCTGCTCTTAAATAGACTTTACTTAAAACCACCGGTTTTAAGAAATAAAGAATACATTCAGTTATTAAAATCTTGCTTCTGATTGGTAACCCTTCAAAATTGCATATGTTTATTGAGTAAATCACACGCTCTTTCACGTGATGAGAATTCGAGCTGAAAATAAGAACAGAAAGAATATCAGTTTTCGGTTTCGATGCAGGTTCGAGGATGTTAATTTTTCTGTTTTGGCTCGGTTTTCATTTTGGCATACATTACGCTTTTATTCGGTGTCGGTTTTAGTTTTTGTTCTGGTTCAAAGAAACACCTAAATTTTGATAGCTATTCACGTAAACCCTTGAGTAAATGATGAAATGCAAGGGAGAGGCGGGATGATTCATCATTATCTTATTAATATAGGTGAATAGGCAAAACAAAACACTTCAGTTATGCTTTAAAATAAACGTAACCCATTATTTTAATTCAGTATATTAACTTTCTTTCTCTTATTTTAGAAACATCTTCGGTTTATTATATGGGATTGTCGCACATTGTGAATCGTCGAATATATTATTGCTTATTTTACCTCATGCATAATTATCGAATCAGATCAATAACTCCTCATCATTTACTAAACCCCTCGCATTTTCATTTAGTGAAAGATTTTATGCGCATTTTGAATTTCACACGTGCAATGTTTGATATTAAGTTCTTGCAGAGTATAGTTTGCAAGCTGCTAATCAATGTTTTATAGAAATAAACAGTACAATAAACTGTGAGCGGATGTATTTATATTATATGATTTTGGTTTGAGTGGTAACTTGAACATCACCTTTTAAAACTCATATACTTTACAACTGCGGAACTCATATTAACTAATCATACTCTGACCTCTTACTACCGTTAGATTTAAAGCTTATGCAAAATTGCATTCCGGCGAACAATGAGTTTTGCTCATGTTATTCTAGAACGAATTTCGTTAGCTAAAGTATCACATGTACACGCACTACTGCACGCGGTTCAAACAGATCCATTCGCAGCATTTGGCTCAAGAAAAAAAATAGCACATTTCAAATTTAGTAAATATTCTGTGATCATAAAGCGAATGTAAACTTTAGATGTTGCGCTATTGCCTACGATGCGTTTCTAGATTTCGGTCAATTCTATTTATAGTAGTAATTCATCGACGGATAAACAATTGCATGGTTGATAAATGTAATTGTGTTCTTGAAATACACGAACATAAATCTTGCTCGATGACACCCGATTAATACTTGATCACTCGTGGTATTTTAAAAGAAAGAATACTTCGTAATCTCCACAGCAGATTCTTATTTGACTAGTTTCGTTAACGAGTTGACATCTTCAGGTTCCCTTTCTGCTGTGGAAATCACGGAGCATTCTTTCTTTTAAGATGGGTCCTAAGTTCAACGAAGTCACGCTTGGACATTTTAATTTTATTTGACCATGGTATATTGTATCAGCATCTCTGTAACTTGAAAACTAATTAATGCACCTCCCATTAAATTCTGGCAGCGGCATTCTGTAAAATTCTCCCTCGCACATATCTTCACAGGCGCCATTTCTAAAAGTCTTGCTGCAGATTTCGGCGCAAAACGCTCATTCTATTATTCAATCATTAAAGAAGTTCAAGCGCCCGGTTTCAGATATAACTCTTCATTTACGGCGATCCTCCATGAATCATGAGCATAAAGTTAGCGCGCCCTCGCAAAACTTCCCGAAGAATTCGACTCCGCCGGAAATTACCTACGAAACGATAGCATCTCCGCGGAAGTTGAAAATCTCGGTCCAGAATATCCCCAAACTCATCAGCAACTTCACCGTGCGGAATCCGCTTCGCAGTGTGAAATCAAAACAGGAAAAAAGCTCATCGGGTTAACGTCGACGGCACTTCCAAGTAATAAACCTGACACTCTGGTAAACAGACAAAAGTACAAAAACGCACGCGCGCACACGTGACCACCGCCGAGAGAACGTCGTAGGAAAAAGAGGTTTGTAAATAAATTGCTTCAACACCTACCATCTGGTGCCGGGAGGAGGGTTGCAGAGACCTTCGCAATTTTAGTATGCTCCGGGCCTCTCTCCACCGGATGGAGTAGATGCAACAGTGTCGCTCCTTCCAACATCCCCCGAGGGTCCGTCTGAAAAATAATTTGGCACCGAACAGAGAGAAAGTAGAAAGAAAGGAGGGTTTTTCCCACTTCTCCTACACCGACTAAGAGGGCACGTGCAAGCGATTGCGCCTAAGCGCAAGACGTTACTTCAGGAATGAGTTACTTTTAACGTCTGTTGTTTCCTGAGAGGTAAGGGCTTTTTTTCTGCGACATGGTGTTCCTCTGCTTTCGAAGTCGGCCTCCAGGTTTCTAAACGGCGAGATTATTTATTATTGTTATTATTATTATTATTGTGTCTCTTTTCTTTTTTCCTCGCCACAAAGTGAGGGTGTCATGGGAACGGACCGATGTCAAGTTCCATACATTAACAAAGATAATTAGTCTTCGTTTAAAAATGTTCTTATTAAGTGACAGGTATCCAGGATTACTGATTTTTGAATTAAATATAAGTTAACTTCAACTTTTAACTTTTCTATACTGGCTGCAAATATGTTTGGTATTACCCCTATTGAGGATATGATTATATGATTTTGCTCTCAAAAATTGATGCAATAGAACAATGTCAAAATGACAAAAAACTACACAATATGTTCAAAAGTTTACAAAGTACATAAAGTAAACAAGACAAGATTAATCATAAGTAATAGAAAGATTATTAAATGGTTGTCTTTAATAGATCTTAATGAAGTAGAGTTCTTAATCCTATCTGGTAAAGAGTTCCATAATTGGGAGGATGTTATTAAGAAGGAGTTTACATAATTATTGGTGTGAGGAATAGAGTGAGGGAATTAGGGTTAACAGAAGATATTAAACCTTTACAGATAAAGGGATCCATAATATATTGTGGCTGCGAATTCCTAAATAATAAATACAAGTACGAACCAAACATATATTTCCTTCTCACGTCTGGTTTCAACCACATTAGCTCCCGGCGAAAAGAAGATATATAATCTTCTCTTCGAAGCTTGAATTGATTTATAAGGCGGCGGAAAATTTTGCTCTCTGCCGCAGGTCCCTAATCGCTACTGAACGGACTTTGGTCGAAAGGTTTCATTTCGATAAGATTTTTACGTATTTACGAACTTCATTATGGAATATACGGTTATGAAGGAAAAGCTATGATATTAATATTATGGTTAGACCCTACATTGTTTGGCATCTTCCGCCTCATCCTCTGTGTCACTTTTGCAGTATGCTCAACAAGACGTCGCTCATCTTTTGTTTTGCTCTTTTGCATAACAATATTATTTCAGGTATTGATGAGTGGGAAGCTTTTGAAAATTCAATCGAGGGACCAGAATTCCTCGGGAAAGACAGTCATGAATTTAAAATCAAGCCGCGGCGACAAAGAACCGATATAGCGAATTATTCTTTTATCAGTAGAGGTATTTCCGAATGGAATACGTTACCTGGATCACTCTTAAGGACATTGCCTGAGAATCTTTCAAAAAGAAATGTTTCACATGTTTCAAATATGTAGTGTCATAGTAGGAAAGCATTTTAGTAATGTAGGGACTTCTGGAGGAAGTAAGGGATTGCTTGACAGGGTGTTGTGCAGTGGGGTTTTACCCCGTGACCGCTACAGTAGCCGAGGCCTGTCATGAACCCCGAAAAATCCTGTAAAATTGTGGGTATTGCATGTATGCCATGAGTCCATTGAATATTTATTACGTAAATATTTCCATGTAAGTAGCTAATAAACTTCCACCAGGCTTGCAGCCTACCTGCATTTTGTTAATAATAACAAGCGCTTGCGTATCTTTGTTCAACAAAGGATATTTTTTATTGTATCTTTTGTCCTTTTACAAAAATACTAACATGGGTATGTTTTTTTATGTAAATTTCATATAACACAATTTTTCCCTACGGGATAAGTCGGGATGTTGGTATCAGTACAACCCTGCCATACGCAACTGGGGCTAGCGGGGTATCTATGCACAAATAAATTAAAACAAGTGCTTCAAGGATAAGGGTGAAAGGTAACTTCGCAAATTAAAGTGTGCACCTAGGAATATTCCTAAGGAGAAATTGACCGTTGCCACCTGATCATCCGTCCAAATTGCAACGTTTAACTATTAAATAAATAAATAATAAATAAATAGGCATAAAAAGTCTATCAAGATTGGGACTCGAACCTGGATGAGACGCGATAATTCGATATGCTTCAGCTGTCCGCGGAAAGTGGAGGTTCTGTATTAGTCTGGACCTGTCAGACTTTTTCTTGTCTTTTTCTCCTTGGGAATACTAGTGTCTTAATTCTTAAAATACTCTTCCAAACTTTCCATCGATTATTCTTCCGCTTCTGACTCACTCATAATTCTATTCGTATAATCCCTTTCATTTTCAAACGGCGAAATATTTATCAACTAAAAATTATCTTTAATCTCTAATAATTTGGCTTCATCTTAGATCAATGCGTGGTCTAAAATCTCATCAGCTTAACTACTTGTCCCAAAAACCAAATACAGTGGGAACCGGTAAACACAAATATAAGTTAACACGACGCAAATTTTTTTCTCGGCGCGATTGGTCAGTTCCTTCTCCTGTGATTTTATGTGAATATTAGTTCGCTGAGCGCGAAACGGTTTACACAGAGCAACGGTTGACACCAAAACATTTTATGGTCTGCATGGAAATCATTCTNAGAACATTTCCGAATGGCTTGGAGAAATGTTCTCCCGGGGTAGCTCAACGAACAGAGCACCCGACCGGCAATTGGGAGACCCGGGTTCGATTCCCGGTCCCGTCAGACTTTATCCAAGTCCATTATTCCTTGGGATTTTTCCTGGGTACGCACCATCTTGCGCAAAATCACCCTTACCCGTTTTCCTGTGTTGTGCAAAGACTTTAAAATGCTGCAGAGTGACATCTGGAATGTATGATTTTGCGGTATTGACGGGGGCGTTTACTAGTTTCTAAATAAAAGAATGGGTACACAGGATACACAGGATTTGAAGTGTAAAAATTCGAAACATAAAAGTTAAATTTTACAAATAAAGCAATATTAGTGTAACAAAGAGCTCGCTGTGAAACAAAGACCCTCACATTCCTAACGTAGAATGTTCCAGAGACCTTCCTTAGATAATGTTGTGGACGGTGAGCCGTAGTAAGTTTCATCTAATTGGATAAAGGAAGGTAACTTAGTAGGTTGTAAAACCTACGAAAATCCCAAAGGAATAACAAGTGTGGAATAACAATTTATCTTTCACACTTGTTATTCCTTTCATCTAATTAATTGCGGGTGACTATTCTTTCATAAATTCATTCCCCAAATTAGCTGTTTCAGGATGACCAGATCTCCAAAAGGAAAATGTGGATGTCATTTACCCCGTAAATATCTTCGATGTAAACAGATTTCATTACTCCATGTATTTCACGTACCTAGGGAATTAGGGTTAACAGAAGATATTAAACCTTTACAGGTAAAGGGATCCATAATATATTGTGGCTGCGAATTCCTAAATAATAAATACAAGTACGAACCAAACATATATTTCCTTCTCACGTCTGGTTTCAACCACATTAGCTCCCGGCGAAAAGAAGATATATAATCTTCTCTTCGAAGCTTGAATTGATTTATAAGGCGGCGGAAAATTTTGCTCTCTGCCGCACGTCCCTAATCGCTACTGAACGGACTTTGGTCGAAAGGTTTCATTTCGATAAGATTTTTACGTATTTACGAACTTCATTATGGAATATACGGTTATGAAGGAAAAGCTATGATATTAATATTATGGTTAGACCCTACATTGTTTGGCATCTTCCGCCTCATCCTCTGTGTCACTTTTGCAGTATGCTCAACAAGACGTCGCTCATCTTTTGTTTTGCTCTTTTGCATAACAATATTATTTCAGGTATTNGCGGGTGACTATTCTTTCATAAATTCATTCCCCAAATTAGCTGTTTCAGGATGACCAGATCTCCTAAAGGAAAATGTGTATGTCATTTACCCCGTAAATATCTTCGATGTAAACAGATTTCATTACTCCATGTATTTCACGTACCTTCCTCCGCATGTTACCCGCGGATATGTAATTAGTAGTAAGTACCTGGATAAAGTAAAAGTTAAAAAGAAAGGAAATATATTTTCTCCTCCTCTTTGGTATTCCTCTGGTTCCTTAACTTTGTTCACTCAGAACTCCATCCAGGCTGTCCGGCGGGAAACTTTGTGCGCAACTCTCGTAGTTAAGTCGTATTCGTCTCTTGTTCTGGCGGAAAAAAGGAAAATCTCGCCAGAGGGCAGCACGCGCTATGGCTTACGGACGGATTTTCCTTTATGGTTACGGGTGAACGGAGTTATAACGCTCTCTTAGGGATTTTAATGACCTCTGAAAGTTAAATGTGAGTACTATTAGGATTTTTTCACCCTTCCTTCCATCCGAAGTAGATTTCACGCTTGGCTCGCGGAGAAGATTTTGGGTTCGCGTTACGCAGTGTAGAAGGAGAGGATGCTAAAATAATTCCCCAAGCGAGTCTTAAAAGTTGAAAATGTGATTTAGAATTGAATTTTGCCTCGAATTCCCGTATGACCTAGTGACAGTATGTAATGTTTTCAATAACATTGGAGCATCCATCTTAGTAATGCTGTTTAAAATTAGTGCTTCAATTTTACATTGCGTAACTTTATTAAAACGTGTCATCATCAGCCAATTTCAAGTCGACGGATGCAGGCCTACCCAAGTGTTTTCCATCTCTATTCTAAGCTCCTAGGTGTTTGATGGTGTCTCTGTGCCATCGGACTTCCTCTTGGTCCCTTCAAATCACTTGGTATCCATTTAAAAACTGCTTATGTGCGGAGACGTAGCCAACGGGGTCCATAAGAACAGAGTTAACGATATATAAAAGCATGCAAGAGGTTTCCCTTTCGCATGTATGCGATACAAACGCCACTGGAGATTCGCAGGGAATATATTCAAATGTAAATCTGATTCAACCTTATTACATTTAGGGCAGACGGTTGCCTGCCCCTGGATTATGGGCAATGCAGTGTTTACTCCATGGATCTGAAACCTCCGCTGGACCAATCCTGGGTACGTCCCTGTTGATGTCCACCGGTTGCCGCTTCTTCACGCAACGTGGTCTGCCACAATCATTCCAGTGATCATACCTGGTCGATGATGTCGGTCGCTTCTGTCATCATCCTCAAACAAAGCTGCGTTTCCTGTCTCTTCTTGTAATTCTAAGCATACTCCGTTCCATACTCCTTTCCGTTGCCTGGAGTTGCTGGATTGTTACTCGGTTCCCAGGTTCAACCTCGATCAATGGAAAGAAAGAAAAAAAGGAGACACGGCTGTTAGAATAATATTCAAATTAAATTGACTCCTTAAGCCGTTAGATGTAAGATAATAAAAATAAAACTTATCTTTGGTGTGGTTCTCTGCTGCCTTTGGTATGGTCCAGTAACGTTGTAGGGAAGCACACACGTATTAATGTACTATATACGTATTTCGAGAACTATGTTCTCATCTTCAGTAGTTTGTATGTTATGTGTTTGTCGTGGTATTTAAATCTGTTTTTTATACGTATTTCGAGAACTAAGATGAACTATGAGAATATTTAAATACCACGACTAGAATGGTGGTTCTAACCTTTCCATCTGCTATTATAGTACTCCCGGAATTCTCGAAATGAGTACTCGGACCCAGGTTGTGAAAATATCAATGCGAAAATCAATCAAATTTTTTTATGAACTGTGGAGTGTAAAGGATAGGCTTTAAGCACTGCGAAAAAGGAAGGTTTAACTGATATATTAAATTTCCAAGAAAATTGTCAACAAAAATTCTCTTGCTACTTTCACTTGTGTATCCCTGTAACTATGTGCAAATCCATTACATTTTTATGATAATTTCTCGCATCCCCTGGAAAATATTCTCGCACCGCTCGATTCACGTGCATCCCTTGTTAAAAAGCTTTGATACAGTGAAACATTCTACGAATAATTTTGAGGTAGATCAAGATATGGGGTCAGCCTGATAAGCCAGCAAATTTATTCTTCCACTTTAAGTGAGGGATTTGGTGTGAATGTTACAATTCACTTCTCGCTGGAATCACAACAGTGCAGAGGGATAAACTGAAAAGCTTTGAGCAAGTTTGTCTTTTGGAAACAGATAAGTGCAGGATTTAGACGTTTGTATTTCGCTTCTGCACATTTAGTCCCCTCTTCTCTTATGAAAGAAGCTAAGGAAGCGTTGTATTCTAAATATTTTCCCCCAAAATGATTGTACTTTACTACACACTCTTACATAATTTTCACTCAGCGTTAGAGCCCCCATTACTATCATACTTCCACAAAAAATCCCTCGCACAACTTCCTGAGATAGTATAAAAGGCACTTACCTCACTTTAGGAAGTTACACCCGAGAAAACTCACCTATCCGTTTACAAGTAAATGTTAACAGGTTTCAGAAATAAGGAATGGTCTCATTAAGGTCTTTTAACGTTGCGTGAATGTTTTTCCTCGAGCTAGAGCAAGAAGTAGAGTTTACGGCATTTTTAAGAGATACTTAGGACGCATTTGCATTTTACGGACCAGAAAAGCTCCTCTCTTAAAAAATCTTCAATTGTTGCCCTTTCCGCTAAGTATCCGAATTTCCGCTTCTTTTCCTTGATGCGTAGGAAAACTTGGTTTGCAGCGGAATAAAGATCCGCCGAAAGTTTTAAAATTTCATATTTTTTATGCGATAACAGTCGAAAGGGTATTGTTGTCCCTAGTGTTTCGAGTAATATGACAGTAATGTAGTTCCTTAGTCTTCAAGTGGTATAAATCGTGACCCCATTTTGGCTGTACAAATATCCCAAGGAAGAATGGACTTGAAAAAAAGTCTGACGGGACCGGTCTCCCAATTGCCGGTCGGGTGCTCTGTCCGTTGAACTATCCCGGCAGAACATTTCCGAATGGCTTGGAGAAATGTTCTCCCGGGGTAGCTCAACGAACAGAGCACCCGACCGGCAATTGGGAGACCCGGGTTCGATTCCCTGTCCCGTCAGACTTTATTCAAGTCCATTATTCCTTGGGATTTTTCCTGGGTACGCACCATCTTGCGCAAAATCACCCTTACCCGTTTTCCTGTATTGTGCAAAGACTTTAAAATGCTGCAGAGTGACATCTGGAATGTATGATTTTGCGGTATAGCTCCAGGTTTCTTTGAGAAATGCCTCGTCTTTAAGACCAAGATGATTGTACTATTATTCATTTCAGATCACATGGACTTTAGATATATCCGAAACACCCGCTCGGGGTCGTTAATTACGTAGATTATGCCGCGCATTCAGGTATTCCGTTGGTACACAGAGTGTACATAGGGGATACCGATAAACAAGAAAAGGGATGTCAAGAAATATCGGCCCGTTTAGTCTCCTATAAGGTTGATATGACATAAATCGTTTAACGGGAGACAGTTAACACAAAACGTTTTATTGACCGCTAGGAAAACATTTCCACACATTTCTTCTGGTGAGATGTAGGTAACTTCATTTATAGTGGAAATATCACTCTATGTTTTAAATTGCGTTTAAATGTTTTCATGCATTTTAAAATTGATCTATAAGCAGTTGACTTTACGCCGAGTTTACTCCTAGTCGGTGGGAGCAAAGAAAAAGTCTGCAAGCGATGCTACATTGCGTTAATTGGGCCTCACCTTGAATGTAAATGTAGTGTGCTGAACCCTGACTATTGTTGAAATCGCGAGTTAGAAAAGGCAAGCAAAAGGCAATACGATTTGTTAAGAATTGTTGCAACAAATCAGTGAGTGTTACTCAGATGTTTCTGGACACAGGATGAGAGTCTTAAGAAGATAACGGATTTAAATAAGAGCTAAATATCTACACTTGTAATAAATCTGCAAAGGAGCCGTTTCTCTACATCAAGTAAATTTCAAAAAAATTGTGAGATTAGTAATTAGAAGTGATGCTGATTCCAAAACACCTATTTATAAAAATTATGTCAGTTTATCTGTCTCTCTGTTATCGCAAAACGCAAAACTATCCTACCGACTGTGGTGAAATTCCATAGGGTGGTAATGTATGTACGTGCTAAATGGACACATACATCTACTCCTTCTTATCCTGTTATCTTAAATCTTTCGATTGTTAAATGGACCTTTGTTTCTTATGACGTCATAGGCGAAGGTGAAAGAGAGAAGAGTGGAGAAAGTAGGGGAGGGGAAAGTTCATTTTCCCCTAAAACTCTGTAACTAAACATTTCCCAACTTTCAAGATTGGCACATTATCATATCTCTTCCCCGCACAGATTAAAGGCAATACATATAAAGTTCACTTTTACCGCTTGCAGGCTTCAAGTCTCTTGGAAAATTAAAATAGAAGGACACATTGTATGGAATTGAGACAAGTATTGTAAGAAAGAAACTTTCATAAAGACTTCTTTTCCTACCGTCGGTTATAGGATTCGGGTCCAAATAACGCACACTTTGATACAATATATGACAAGTTCGTCAAATTCATTATTTCAGACACGACGTCGTTTGGAAGACAAATTCATTTGTTAAAGTCGAGGTAGTTTATTTACTCTTGAATTTCCTTTACATACTCTATGGAATAGCTGTATGGAATACACGGTGATACATAAATATCTATTTGTTNGCGTTAGGCTCAACGTTCCTGTTTTTGGTGGTCTTTGGATTTTGTGACTTTTGTTTCACATAAGTATGTATAGTTTTTTTTATTTTATATGTGCGTAGTATAAAAACTGTGATAAGATTAAAAATATAAGTTTGTCCTTAACAAAAACTAACATATTGAAGAATTCCTTGCTTTGTCTTTATCGTTTGAAATGAACGAGCAGTTCCACAAGCTATTTTTATATCACAAGTTTTATTTTCATAGTCGATTATCTACCGTTTATACTTTAATTTCTATTTGCCATATTCTCCGAGGCTCAATATGGAAACAATGAGTTAATTGAATGATGAGCTTCGCTTAGAATTAGTTGCTTACATAGAAATTCATTCGTTATTCATTACGATAGTTTCTTGATTGTCGCGCACGCGGCTATCTCAGACCCTTGCTACTCCTTTTCGTAGCTAGCAGACGTAATGAGCACTTGCTGCAAGCATTTGGGTAGTTGGATGTTTGGATTTCTTTGGTTTGGAATCGGGTGGGCTTCAAGTCTTTTGTTTGGATTTCTTTTTGATCTATTTCATTTTTCGTTTGTGGTCTCCGCTTGATTTTTTTTTGTTCACCAGTCATTCACTCACGATCATACGAACATTCATTCTCACATTAATTCATAGTGCACTCATTGTTTGAATTTTCACTCGTTTTATTTTTCATAATCTTTGTTCGTCTTCTTTGCTTCTTATTTTTCTATCATAGTCTCTACCTAGTTCCATTTTCTAAGTTGCCATTTGTGTAGCTGGCGATTCGAGTTTGACTGGTTGTATTTGGCGCTTGTGGTTTCGATTGGTTCGTGTTCTCTGTTTCTTTCTTCGTTTGTGGTATCTACTTGATTTCGTATGTTTTCATAACATTCATAATTTTGAAGTTATAAAAGAATGAACACTAAACTTCCACAGTAATGAATTTTATTTCCGACCGGTTTCGGCGCAAAGGCCATCTTCAGGTGAGGGAGTAAGGGAGGTAGCAGCATTATATATCGTTATAGGAACTTTGAGGTCAACTCAGCCATTAGCCTCAGTATATACTACCTTCTTTCATAATGCCGTCTTAACGCAGGATAATGTGATTGCTCTGAAGACCAGTTTACAACAATAGAACAGAGTAAAAATTAAATAAATTCTTTCGAATATTTCTGAAAGATTAACTTTCTAGTGATAACTCAATTTGTATACCGTGTAGTTTTATACCTTTTTAAAGATAACTGACTAGAGTTGACTGAAGTCAGTCTCAAAAGCTTCTATCTTCGAGTATTCGAGTCAATGAGCTTAACCGCAAGTCTGTATAAAATTGTTTTCCTTCTTGCCTTGATCTTTTAGGAGCTTAAAGCGCTTCTCACAATCACACAAGACTGAATGTTAGCCCTTTTTTTTCATTATACCCCTGAGTTCCCGGAAGGAAAATTTTATTCACGGTCAAGAGCATAAGCTGCTGCTTTCATTTAATTCCACCGCAATGGAATATTTGAATATCGTAAGGGCAATGCCTTCACGTTCAAGGGCCATCCATCGAATGTTCAACGTAGAAATGAAAGAATTGATTCAAGATTTCGCCCACGGCTAAAATTCATTTACGGGTCAGAAAAGGCAGGATTTCCCTATATAAAAATACTCGCGGAACACTAAATTGCTGCAGAAAAATCCCAAGGAAGAATGGACTTGAAGAAAGTCTGACAGGACCCATGAATTGTTTATTTTCTGGACTTTCGATAAATTTAACATAAACGTTAGGAGAGAAATATTATTACTATGAAGATTCGTATTTGAATTAAATTAACCAATCCAACACATTTGATGCTCTTTTATTTTCACCTTCGTACAGTACAATTTACATTTCCAGAATACGAAAAACTTTATTTGAAACTTAAAACGGTTAAAACTTTGGCTTCACATTTTTTATTTTGACATTCTTTGCGACTATCTGAAGCTGTCTTAATTTATTTTCTTTCCCTCCATCAAGTCTAGATTCTTCTGTATAGAACATTAAAACCACAATGATGGATGGCATGATATAATTGTCGACTGCGCATAAATTCCTTCAAAGGAATCAGATTTATTTGTACTCGAAACTTGCTATTGGAGTGGGCGCTGGGTCACCATCAGGTGGGTTGAACGGGTTGAAACCATGGTCTTCTAATAAAAACCTTTTGTGGTATAGCGTAGAAGTGTTTTTCTATTTATCTTCATGGTGGAAGACTACCACGAAGTCGAGGCCAAGTTACTGGATTATACATACAAAATATACAAATGCATCATATCTCTTTTACAACACACAAAATTAAATTTATATCAATTCATACATCAATTTCGTTATGTCTTCGAATTCCAAATTATTATATGTATCCCAATACAGCAATAACTTTGTCTAGTACAGTTACAATAACGATAAAGCTATATATTTACAATGATAATACTATTAAGATATTAGGATAGTTTCAAATTTGCTAACCATACTGTCGGTTGTGACATTCGTTCAAACATTCGACTTAACTAATTCGCCTAGCTACTATTACACAAATCCACAGCAGTATACCTACAAAACACCATATATTTACTGAAATCTGTTGTTAGTCATTCGGTACATTACGTCTCTTTAGATTTCCCTTCAAATAGCGGTTGTCCAAATTTAAACAGAATTAATGAATTAAATGGCAAATAGCTTAATTTGTGCTAAAATTTTAAATCGATTTCAAAATTCTCCGCGCTTCTTCAGGCAACATATTCCTTTCCTTTATTCCTAAATTGACAAATTCAGTTACATCTCTCCTTTGCCTCCTCAATTTATGTTCATGATATCCTTTTGCCTTAAAATTTGGTTTTAATCCTTGTATGTCAATACGTTTCAAATCTGGAAGATTCTTGTAAGATGACGTTAAACGTTTAAGAGCTTCAAATACACAAAAATACGGAATCAACGTTTTGAAAATTTATATCGGAAAATTCTGAAGTATTTGAAAGTAACCGAGTGCCAAGTCCCTGCATGGGAGTCGTGATTGTCTGATTTAAGTTGGTGTTAGCTGGAACGTAATTCACTGAATTCTTCGTTTGCACCGCTAGCATCGGGCGCGAAATGAATTAGTAAAAGGATGCCGGAATTTCGAAACAACGCCCCACGGTTCCTTTTACATTCTGTCACTGTTTTTCGCTGGTGATGTACGAAACGCTTTGTTTGTCCTTTGTTGTTTTGTCGTTGTCTCGCGGAAGGAAGGGTTGCGAGGGTGGCGAGACGCTTTGGGAGGACTTGCAAGCGATATTTTGGCTTGCGCGGGGGTTTCCCTCCGCCATTGTGGCGAAATTAAAAATTCCACTTGCGGCAATTGGAAGGGACGAAAGGACCGGTGGAGGGGACGAAATGGATAAACTTCTCGTCGGTGGCAAAGGCGCAAGAATGTCCCGCTTCTCATCGCTCCCGTCCGAAAAGCCTTCATTCCTTACTTTCGGAAAGGTTAGTCGGTTTCGTAGGGATTGTGTATTCTTTTTTCGCGGGGCAAGTGTTTTGGCGAATCCAATTGCAGGGACGAGGGGGTTTCATTCTAAGAGGTTTGAGGGCTTTCAGGTTTATGGCTCAAAATGAGCGGAAAGGGATTGCGGAGGGAGGTATTTCTCATTTTTGTCCCCAAACATACCACCAAGGGGTTTACGCGAGAAAAGATGGAAAGAAAAGTTTCTCTTTTCTATCGGTCGTTATTTAAATCGGAGGAGGAAATTCATGGGTTTTTATTTTTGTGGCTGAAATAACGACTAAAGAAAGGGAAATTTGAAAAATATTCGAAATGTGTGGGATATAATACGTCAGTCTTTCAGATATTAAAAAAATATCACATTTTTCGAAATATGGAGGTAGCAGCATTATATATCGTTATAGGAACTTTGAGGTCAACTCAGCCATTAGCCTCAGTATATACTACCTTCTTTCATAATGCCGTCTTAACGCAGGATAATGTGATTGCTCTGAAGACCAGTTTACAACAATAGAACAGAGTAAAAATTAAATAAATTCTTTCGATAATTTCTGAAAGATTAACTTTCAAGTGATAACTCAATTTGTATACCGTGTAGTTTTATACCTTTTTAAAGGTAACTGACTAGAGTTGACTGAACTCAGTCTCAAAAGCTTCTATCTTCGAGTATTCGAGTCAATGAGCTTAACCGCAAGTCTGTATAAAATTGTTTTCCTTCTTGCCTTGATCTTTTAGGAGCTTAAAGCGCTTCTCACAATCACACAAGACTGAATGTTAGCCCTTTTTTTTCATTATACCCCTGAGTTCCCGGAAGGAAAATTTTATTCACGGTCAAGAGCATAAGCTGCTGCTTTCATTTAATTCCACCGCAATGGAATATTTGAATATCGTAAGGGCAATGCCTTCACGTTCAAGGGCCATCCATCGAATGTTCAACGTAGAAATGAAAGAATTGATTCAAGATTTCGCCCACGGCTAAAATTCATTTACGGGTCAGAAAAGGCAGGATTTCCCTATATAAAAATACTCGCGGAACACTAAATTGCTGCAGAATAATCCCAAGGAGGAATGGACTTGAAGAAAGTCTGACAGGACCCATGAATTGTTTATTTTCTGGACTTTCGATAAATTTAACATAAACGTTAGGAGAGAAATATTATTACTATGAAGATTCGTATTTGAATTAAATTAACCAATCCAACACATTTGATGCTCTTTTATTTTCACCTTCGTACAGTACAATTTACATTTCCAGAATACGAAAAACTTTATTTGAAACTTAAAACGGTTAAAACTTTGGCTTCACATTTTTTATTTTGACATTCTTTGCGACTATCTGAAGCTGTCTTAATTTATTTTCTTTCCCTCCATCAAGTCTAGATTCTTCTGTATAGAACATTAAAACCACAATGATGGCATGATATAGTTGTCGACTGCGCATAGATTCCTTCAAAGGAATCAGATTTATTTATACTCGAAACTTGCTATTGGAGTGGGCGCTGGGTCACCATCAGGTGGGTTGAACGGGTTGAAACCATGGTCTTGTAATAAGAACCTTTTGTGGTATAGCGTAGAAGTGTTTTTCTATTTATCTTCATGGTGGAAGACTACCACGAAGTCGAGGCAAAGTTATTGGATTCTACATACAAAATATACAAATGTATCATTGCATATCTCTTTTACAACACACAAAATAAAATTTATATCAATTCATACATCAATTTCGTTATGTCTTCAAATTCCAAATTATTATATGTATCCCAATACAGCAATAACTTTGTCTAGTACAGTTACAATAACAATAAAGCTATATACAATGATAATACTATTAAGATATTAGGATAGTTTCAAATTTACTAACCATACTGTCGGTTGTCACATTCGTTCAAACATTCGACTTTAACTATTTCGCCGAACAGCTATTGCACAAATCCACAGCAGTATACCTACAAAACACCATATATTTACTGAAATCTGTTGTTAGTCATTCGGTACATTACGTCTCTTTAGATTTCCCTTCAAATAGCGGTTGTCCAAATTTAAACAGAATTAATGAATTAAATGGCAAATAGCTTAATTTGTGCTAAAATTTTAAATCGATTTCTAAATTCTCCGCGCTTCTTCAGGCAACATATTCCTTTCCTTTATTCCTAAATTGACAAATTCAGTTACATCTCACCTTTGCCTCCTCAATTTATGTTCATGATCTCCTTTTGCCTTAAAATTTGGTTTTAATCCTTGTATGTCAATACGTTTCAAATCTGGAAGATTCTTGTAAGATGACGTTAAACGTTTAAGAGCTTCAAATACACAAAAATACGGAATCAACGTTTTGAAAATTTATATCGGAAAATTCTGAAGTATTTGAAAGTAACCGAGTGCCAAGTCCCTGCATGGGAGTCGTGATTGTCTGATTTAAGTTGGTGTTAGCTGGAACGTAATTCACTGAATTCTTCGTTTGCACCGCTAGCATCGGGCGCGAAATGAATTAGTAAAAGGATGCCGGAATTTCGAAACAACGCCCCACGGTTCCTTTTACATTCTGTCACTGTTTTTCGCTGGTGATGTACGAAACGCTTTGTTTGTCCTTTGTTGTTTTGTCGTTGTCTCGCGGAAGGAAGGGTTGCGAGGGTGGCGAGACGCTTTGGGAGGACTTGCAAGCGATATTTTGGCTTGCGCGGGGGTTTCCCTCCGCCATTGTGGCGAAATTAAAAATTCCACTTGCGGCAATTGGAAGGGACGAAAGGACCGGTGGAGGGGACGAAATGGATAAACTTCTCGTCGGTGGCAAAGGCGCAAGAATGTCCCGCTTCTCATCGCTCCCGTCCGAAAAGCCTTCATTCCTTACTTTCGGAAAGGTTAGTCGGTTTCGTAGGGATTGTGTATTCTTTTTTCGCGGGGCAAGTGTTTTGGCGAATCCAATTGCAGGGACGAGGGGGTTTCATTCTAAGAGGTTTGAGGGCTTTCAGGTTTATGGCTCAAAATGAGCGGAAAGGGATTGCGGAGGGAGGTATTTCTCATTTTTGTCCCCAAACATACCACCAAGGGGTTTACGCGAGAAAAGATGGAAAGAAAAGTTTCTCTTTTCTATCGGTCGTTATTTAAATCGGAGGAGGAAATTCATGGGTTTTTATTTTTGTGGCTGAAATAACGACTAAAGAAAGGGAAATTTGAAAAATATTCGAAATGTGTGGGATATAATACGTCAGTCTTTCAGATATTAAAAAAATATCACATTTTTCGAAATATCTTAGAAATTAAAGAATTCTTCGTCAGACTCTGGAAAACGGGAGGGATTTATTTTTCTTCTATAGAATATTCATTTATTTCTAATATTATATAGATTATTCCGAAGGAGAAACGTACATGAAAAAGATCTGACGGGACCGGGACTCGAACCCGAATTTTCCACTTTTCGGAGGAGATTCAAGCCAATTGAGGTACCGTGATAGCACAATTACAATTGCCAGTTGTTCTGGCACGATAGCTCAATTGGCTAAGGTAGTTACCCGGAAACTGGAAGATCCGGGTTCGAGTCCCGGTCCCGTCAATCATTTTTCATGTCCGTTTCTCCTTGGGAGACCTTATGTCTGTCCGTCCTCTTATCTATCTCAGAAACGGCTTGACTGAGCTTGAATGGCTTGATCCATAAGAGAAAAACGTAAAATTCGTTTACATGACTTGCAGAGGTTGTTTCTTTTACTGTAACAAAATAAATACATTAATAAGTATCAGAATATTTCCTGAATAACGAATTAACCATTATAAAATACAATTAATTGATAAATATAATAATTTATAGTAACTGTAACCTCAACATTTCCATAAATATCAATCTAAATACATTGTAGATCATGCACATTTTTATAGGGTTCCTTATAAATTTTCATGGCTACCGCGGCACACGTACTCCACGCCGTATATCACCATTCAAGGCAGTAGCATTATCTTATATATTATTTCAGAAGTATAACTACAGGTATCAGTAACGTTGAACTTTTACCTTCTCTCCAGCTTCATTTCCTTTCACTCTCCCCTCTTATCTTTTATTTCTCATTTTCGAAATATATGAAATGTAACATCGTTTTTATTTTCATAGCAGGCTGTTTCTCTTGCAAGTATAATTGGTTGCCAATATTCTATCTAGTTCTCCTCTCTGTGTGAAAAGTTAGGGTTGTGGGGGTCTACCATTGCTTACAGAAAGTTAAATTGACTACTGGCTAGTGTTTAGCACACTTGTTAAGTTGTGACGGACTTAATGATGAAAATTATATGACTATATTTACATTGCGTGGTCGACAAGGATATTAGTGTCCCTGATTGCTGCATTGTTTTATTCTGGTACTTTTTAATAGGATTGTATATTGAATCCTTCCCACCAGTACATCGTTCCTCCTTGTTAAGTGTATGTATTATAATAATTAGCAGAAATAGCTCATGCTGAAATCCTTGGGAGAAAGCATTTAAGAGCGGCAATTTAAAGAATATGGCATCAGTAGCTTATCATCTGGTGGGTAGTGCATACCTTAAGATTCTTAACGGAACGATTGGGAAAAGTTAGTATGCATATAGGTGGAGAAGGGAAGGAACGTTGCGTTTGATGGGTATACATAAGAGGACTTGTTGTTTATTTATGCTGGGCCAGATGAAGCCGAGTGGCCCCTTCTTCCCCTGGCCCAGCGCTCTCTCTAAAGGTCAAGTACACAAAATACATATATACAATTTGTGCATAGGTAAAAAATAATTACAGGCAGATATATATATATACAATAGGAAAAAACTATATTTACATGTGGATAAGTAAATGTTTTAAATTAAGATACGTAAGATGAAAAAGGCACTTTTCACAAAGGGGGAAAAAATCACTCACAAAATCACACTCATTACATGTATCACTCACACTCACTGTCACCATCACACAAAGGGTTTCCGTATATTTCAATTAATTTACAGTTTCGTATTAATAATTACACATTTTGAAAATGATTAAAAACCACCTTTTATCAATTTTCCTTGAAGAATCTTGTGAATTCAATAGAAGACATTTCCATATGAGGATTGCTGTCATTCCAGGAGAGTTTTTCTACGCAGCATGATCCATATTCAGCAGAAATAATTTCATAGAGTAACTGGCGTTGGTCTGAACGTATACATTATTACCTTTCTATAGGAAAGAAAGGATCGCATAATAAAGATCGAGCATTGTTTTTCTATCTTCATCAATATTTTCTCAAGTTTTACATAACTACCAAATGATTTTGTTGGATTTTTCTGAAATGAAAGCGTCAGTTGTCTATCCCTGCGGTCACTTATCCGTAGATTCCCATCTTGGACACTTTAAAATAACCTCCGAAATAACCAAACTTTTTAGGTGCGAGTCTCCATTAACGGACGTCATCTTCAATGACACACCACGCAACAACTGGCGGACGTGTCCTAAAACATCTTTTTGTCCAGATAGCTCACCAATCCGGAGAGCTTTATTATTTTTCAATATCCATTTACGTGCAGAGTATTTATCTTCTTTTATAAAACAGCGAATCAGTTCCGTTCACCATCACCCTCTCTCTTTACGAAGCAAAGCATCGGATACATTCGAAAATATTTCGCCTTTTCGCGCGTTGATAAAAAAATAGAAGAGTGAAAGTCCAACTCTCTTCAGTCATAAATATGGAGCACTTAAAGAAAAACAAAAGAAAGGGAATGAGGATCGATTTTCTGCTAGTTTATATTTTTGAATGCGCACTTTTGAATATTAAAAAAAAATGATCAGGGAAGGAATTGGGAGAGGAAGGAAAACAAACGCTGTTCGAATAGAGCAATCGAAAATATATCTTCAGATTTTCCACCCCGCAATAACATAAGGATGATATTGCTGCGGATCTCGGAGAGGAAAAGGAGCTTTCACCATTTCTCAATTTTTTTGTTGGGTTTTCTCTGCTTCGAGGTAAAAATTTGATGCCCGCGCTCAATGTTCAAGCATCGAGCTTGCATAATTCCTCTGTGAAGCAACCCAGGAAAGTGCCGGGAAGTTGGTTACTGTAACGAAATTTTCTTGCTTGATCCTTGAGGCTTTTGGATGAAGCCCATCGGGTTCTCCACCAGACATTCAGAATTATAACCAACTTTTCGATGGCTGACTCTACCAAGCTGCAGATGGTGCAACCAAGAAGAGGAATCTACACTCCATCTTCTGGGTGAATTCCCGGCTATTGCAGGACACGGCTTCGTCTCATGGGTACCCTCTTTCAGGTGCCCATTGACATTAGGTACTTGCCCATGGGGGGCATCTTGGACTTTCGTAAGACCATAGGACTCCATGAGTAACTTCGTATCATGGCGGATGGCACAATGGACCAAATAGGTCTAAGTGCCTTTTGCTCTCTATTTAGGGACACCGCCTTAACATAATACAATCTAATCTAATCGGGCTGACTCTGCTATCCAAACCATCGAGTTGAAGCCTTAACGGCCTGAAGACGATGGCATAGTCAGCTATCAAAACTTCGGCAACAATTCACTTTACCTGGTGGAGAACTCGAGCGACCTTCATCCTTAGTATACACCAGGAAAGCACGAAATCCTTCATCCTCAAGCTGTTGTTGTTCATTCTCTTCACTGTTGAACCAATGGTTCGCCAATGGAGAGAATCTGTGGAGTTATGCTTCAATCACGGCTGTACAACAGATTTAGTGTACTTAAATTATTAGTCAGATCCGTAAACACTATCTAGATGCATTTTCCACCGTTGTTGCCATAGTAATACACATCACAGTTAAATAAAAGCTCAAAATAGCCGTTGTTTGAACGTGGGTAATAGCAATAAAGTGCAGGAGAGTTGAAATATTCTAATATTTTCCGCATAGTCACACAGCGATTCATGGATTTGTCCCATCGTACTTCTTTTGAAATGCTAGTTTTTGCTGGTTATTTCTTTGGGTTACTCAGTCACTTGATCGAAGAGCCACTGAAGTACACTCTATCACTCTACACTGAAATACAAAATATAAAATCTGAACAACTAAGTATTTAATTTCTAACGCTACTGCTGACCATTAACCAAGTTTAACTTGATAATGAAGAGAGAACACTTGGTACACTTCCACAGGTTTTATTCTTACGGCGACATGTTTTGCTGGCGAGGTAGCATCATCTGGCACAATTGTTTTAATGTTTTTAATTTTAATAACTTCCATTTTATACAAAAATGGAAGTTTAACTTATTTTCTTGTTGATTTCAAAAAGATTGGAATCGTCTAATAATTGGGTTAGCCTTAGATTCGTGAAACGACATCATTTTAGGAGATGTTAATACACAAGTGAGGTGGTCGGAAATGTATATGGAGAACTATCAATACATAATGTAAATGGAAAATGAAAGAAGGAGAAATCGTCTAAGGCACATCACCCTTCCTTGGGTTTCACACTAAACAGTTCACCCGGGGGAATTTCCAACCAAAGACAAAACCCAAGACCTTCCATCCAAGGATATCTCACCCAAGGGTCGGTTCACCCAAGAGATGTTTCATTCAAAGAATATCTCACCCAAAGAGTATTATATATCAGGTTTAAATGATTTTTTCACTGTTTTGCCTGCCTTTTCAGCAACCACAGTTAATTCGAAGATCAAAAACAATTATTTATCATTAATTATTCTTTTATTTCATTATCATAATAACATTTTACTCGCTTTAAAAAGTTACAGTTGGTGAAACATCTTTCTGTGAATATCGCTGGGCTGAAAAATGGAACATGGGTCAGATGGTACAGGAGACTTTAGTCTCAACCTCGCCCAAATTAAGACGATTTATTATTATTAAATATCTCTTAAGGAAACCGATTCATGGGTAAAAATACCTTGGGTGAGAATACGCAGTGGTGAAACGTCTTTGGGTGAAACGCCTTTGGGTGAAATGTCTTTGAGTGTGACGTCTTTGGGTGAAGTGTCTTTGGGGAAGCGTCTTCGGGTGAAACGTCTTTGAGTGAAATGCCTTTGGGTGAAATGTTTGGAAACTGGAAGAAATGGGACTTAAACTGCTGTAAAATTAGTAAACTGAATTCTTCGAGAACAGAAATACTCTAGGTGTTTATCGGTAATATATTTACCACGAAGAGGTGATGGTAAATGCTATCACTGATGACGGGAAAGACAAAGAGCATTTTAAGGAAAGAAATTTTTAGGTGGCACTTAGAAAGCCGGTTAAGCTGGTGCTTTATGCTGTCTCCAGAGCCAGCCTCTGAGGGCAGGTACGGACCTCTGACTAAAAAGGTTTAAGGACCGTTTTCAAACTGGTAACAGAGAGTTGACGATGGTCCTGTTACGTAGCACGACTGCCTCAGGAGGTTAACGCACGGGTGTAAATAAATAGCGCGAGATGGAACGTATCCATTCCTCCATTTTTTTTAATTACGCGCGCTGTGACGGAATTAATGGAATCCGAAGTTTTGCGCGGTTATTTTCGGCGGGGGCATCCTGCGCGTTGTTTGAATTGCCCAAATCCCCCCACCGGCGTAAAGAATAGCAATTCCACCCGACGTGAAACATTTACGACCGAATTTATGCATGCCGAATCCGAATTTTGAATTATTTCGGTTTATGTTTTGGCAACACTTCCTGAATCGACGCCTTTCTCGCAAATATCGTTTTATGCAAACCATATAAAATGCATGAGTGAGTAATATATTCGAAAATATTTCAAGCATTACCGCTGCAGCGGCATTTTGTTTCCATAGGTGTTCGCCTCTCGATACAGACTTAATAACGCACTTTGTAAGCATCCGATGCGAAACTGAGGATTGGGCGAATTTAGATGTGAAATATATCGGATCCTCGCCGCACAGCGAAATTGTTTTTGAAAATTCCTCGTTCACTAGTCATTATATTTTTACGGAAAAAATTTCGCCGTTGTATTATACATCTTCTTTGCCGTTTCTTCTTCTTTTTTTCCAATAGTAGTTTATACAGATTAACCACCTCTATTGGTACCACTGTCAGCTTAGCGGAGGTTAATACTACGAAATTGTCAATCACAGGTTAGGGATGTTGGTGAAGAGGTGCAGCATATAAAACTAGTTATTGTGTATTTATTTTGTATATGTATTATAGCTTCAACTAAACGTTACTACGTAGCATATGTATAATGTATTTTCTTAGCTAAAACTATGTTCAATTGTACTCCATACATCAATGGGTGCTCCAGTGAAAGTTTTGTTTGTGAGATTTTCACGTTGATACATGTTAACAATATATAAATGGTTGATGTCGTATGAATCGTAAACGATGGGTGATACAGACAAATGGTTTGCATAATTGGAGTCAACATGCTTCAACTGTCTCAGAACTAGTATTAAATCCGCCGAATTTTAAAAAGTTTTTCGGTGTAATTAAACACGATACTGCTTAATTATGAGATATACGAAGAGAAAAAAAACCCATTGTTCACTTGGTGATATTGATTAAAATATGACGTAATAAAAATGAGGCATACTACAGAACGGATGATTCTTTTCCCTATAATGATGCATTATCAGGATAAGTAGAAGAGATTAAAATGATAAATAGGAAAGTAGAAGAGGAAAATGGGAAAATAGGTTTTATTTTCATTTCTTATGGTTCACTATGTGAAATTTTTATTAATTAATTTATTTATTAAACAAAACCCTCGCAGTTAGACGCGGAGTCAGATGGCGGCGCTAACTTAGAGTAATTTGACAACGAAAACAATATTAACATTAATTTGACTAACTAATACAATAGACAATAATTAATATAAACAATCTTTCGTTCTTACAAAAATTTGTCATACACAACATCTTTGCCTATCATTATTTACAAACTACTCTATTATTACATTTTCAATTTAATCAGCTATGAATTTTATCTACAGAAATCATCGAAGTAACGATGCAATTGATATATTCAACCAATGAGTACACACACACACAATATTGCGACCATTTTTAAGACATTCACTTATCAAAGTTGCAATCGACATAGTTTATTTATCTTCTACGACGCAGTCTTTAAGCCGAGCAGTCCATTCAGTAAAGCGAATGTATTTCGGAGAGGCTAATCTTCTAGGACCGTAGTTATTACTCCAGCTGGCTACGGAGCCAGACATGGAACCATCGCTACCAGTTGGGGTCAAAAATCAACAAACTGGGTGCAACCACCCCTAGGGAAGACGGAGAAGGGAAAGGACGGGGCGAAGGAGAATTTTTGGCTTGGCTCTTGAAAACAATTTCCCCCTTCGCCAGTTCTCCTCCCAATCAAGTGAATCGCATTTTCCTGAATGAAGGCCTTTTCTAGGACGCGACCGAATAAAATGTCTCGATGCATCCCGAGGTCTTCTGCGACTGGAAAATGCATTCGCGCTGCGATTTTTATCTAGGAATCTTATTTTCCGTCTGGAGGCCAGGCAATTCCCTGTAGTTACTTGGAAGCAAATAAATGTTTTCGTTTACCAAACGCAGACTTTGCAACAGGATCAATTTATAATTTTGTCTGCGCAAAGATAGCGTTGTATAGCGAATATTTTTGCGTTTTCTTAACTTATGCCCATTCATTCCCGAGGAAAGATTGTCTTACACAATAAATGACTTTATATCGTGGCACGAGACGAAAATAAAACTTTTGAGTCAATTAAGGATTGTAATATGTTTGATGGCGTCCGAAGATTTTTGGTGGAACACCGTAATTCACAGAGAAAAAATAAACTGTCCATAAATAACTTATTTAAACGGAATAAAATCTAAGGATGTGGCCTAGATGTAGAAATCCATGCAAGAGAAGGGATGTATATTTTTCTGTGGAAAAGTATTTATCCTTCCTCTATTATTCTAACGACCATAGTTTTGGTGTTTCACGCCATCATTGAGTACAGAAGCTTTAAATGAACTGTTTATATACTAATATAGGAGGGAGAATTAAAAGTTAATAATTAACGAAAAGAATAAGCATTCGTAATGAGTCGTTAAGCGGAGGAGGTAATAAATGGAAAAGGCACGGTAATAATTTAGGAGGATTCTCTGAGAATAGGAATGCATTGGTAAGAGAATGGGAATGGTGGAGGTGGAGGGACAAAACATTTTCGCGCATATTTTACTCACGTATTCTTCGAAAGAATCGAGGTGAAGGGTCTGAATGGTGCTTCTTATCCAACAAGTGCTCAGCAAACTGTGATCTTTGAGGAGCGCTCTTTAGGAAGGCTTTACGATGTTCATTGCATATGGTAAAATGTTTCTGTTGCTGTGAAATTTCGTTTCGATCAAATACATTTTGAGAAAAGAGAAAGCGAGAAAACGAACATTTTTCGTTTAATCTGTGATTAAATATCAACTAGATGTTAAATAAACGTTTGGCATTAAATGCTTGACAAAACGTAGTGTTAAAATTAAATATCAATTAAAATTTGGTGTTATTTCTTTTTCTCTTTTGAAATCTCTTTTTTAGTTTTCATTCAACTCCAAACTCGAGTATCCATAATAAAAACATCTGACTGTATTCTCATCCGAGAGGGTCAGTTATTTTGCATACAAGTGGAACAATTATGGTATCGTAGATGTTGCTGTCCTATTAGATTAGACTCCTATTAATCTCCCAAACCATTTAAAAATGATTAAAAAAGAAATATTTTAGGCGTATCCATGGACGTAGCAAGGATTTGTTCATGGGGGAAGGGTTTAGAACTATGAAGTAAACATAAACCTACACTCCGGGGCAAGAATACTTCCGCCCAATACCTAATGAAGATATGAACTGAAGTATTTTACAGAATTTTACTGAAGTATTTTACTGAATTGTTTTAATATGTATACCCAGAGAATCTCCAGCGGTGTTTGTATGGCATAATTGCGATAGGCCATCCGATCGCATGCTTTCGTATATTATTGGTTCTGTTCTAATAGGGTGTTTGAACCCCCAAAACAAAGAATATCCCGGAAAGCATGGTAAATAACTGTGCAAGTTCTACAGAAAGAGATTTATTTGCGACCGGTTTCAAACTAAACGTTAATCATCAGGCTGCTTTAGTTTGGAATCGGTCGCAAATAAATCTCTTTTTTGTAGAATTTACACAGTTATTTACCATGCTTCCTGTTATGGAATTCTACGAAGTTAAGGTTTCTTCGATTGATTTTATTCAAAACTAACCCATTGGCTACGCCTCTGGGTGAATCTTTATACCTTAAAATACCCGTTGTGCATCACGTAATTTAAATTTTGATCATTTTCTCTTTTCTTATAATAATTTATAATTTAATNTTTCCTAAATAAATAAAGTGTTTTCAAATTAATACGAGTTTACTTTGTAGATCATTTTGTCATATCTATTCGTTCGTAGAGTAATCACTCAATATTGATCAATTACTTAGCGAATTTTCTGCTAAATTCAATCGTATATAGCAGCTTATGTTCACTTGATCGAAAATGGATCTTTTTAGTGAGATTACTGATGAGATAAGATGCTCTTATATTCACGTTTGCACCTTTGAATGATAATACTTTCCAACAATCTACAAATTTAACCACTCAGCAGCCTTTAGTATAGATAAAAATTGCGATTTTGGTGGTATACGAAGGTAAAAAACTCGTTATGAGTATCTATAAAATCCACTCAGACGATCAAGTATCAAAGTAAATTGTGATAATTACATCTCAGCGCAGTTTGTTCAAACAACAATCTCTTCCCAAGAAACTTCTGAGAAACTTGTGCGAGAAATATTCCAGAGCTAGAGAGAAAGAAACTGATGGAAATAAGTTTCGGATTCCGTAAACTTCAACTCGTTATGAATGATAACTTGGTTTGGAGCCAATTAGGGCACCCGTATTCGCCATTCCAGTTTCACGCGCATGAAACTTTAATTCCCCGGTTTATATAGCGCAAAAACTGACTCCACATTTTAGATTGGTGTTCGGTTTTTGGCTGCGAGCAAAGGGGAGTAAATATTTCCTCCGATATTCTCAATGACGGACGGCTCCGCATTGGAAGCCTCAGTAGAGACCTTACAGAATTCTTTATTGCCTTAAACGAGGAGAAAATGTTTAATAGAGGAGCTTGACGACGTCATTTGGTTAAATATAATTTAAGTATGATATATCCTCTGAATACGCGTACTAGTCATTTACCTTTTCCACAAGTTTATGAATTCTAAAATTTCCTTCTTAACGCTCGTTCATTCTTGATAGGATTCAGGAGGAATGTTACCTAAATCTACCTAAGGTTTAATTACTTTGTTTTTTTAATGATTTCATTTCTTATTTCCTCTTCCTAAATATCTTAAGTATGCTCAATTTATTTCTTCTGTAATTATTTCTACTTTTAGCAAGGGAATATATTTTTTTCTTCCCTTAATTACTTTAGGATAATTGAAAGCGCCTGAGCAAGGGTTTTTATGTTCTTAACAGGGAAATGAGTCCAGGAGTAACTTTTCAATAGTATTTACCTCGCTGAGGTGAAACTTCATTACAAAGAGGAAAAATATTATCTTTTTAATGGTTATTACAACACCTTGAGGCGTCGTTTGAAAGATGTTGAGAAAGATGCACGCTGAAATTCTCCTACGGAGTCATTATTTGCGATCCATTCTCAGACAAGCCTTGCGAACCCGTGATTATGATAATTTAAGATGGGTCAAGAAACCTTAATACTGCCAGCACTCTCCTATTGAAACTAAGTTTGGGCTGTTTCCTAATATCCTATAGTATCCATTCCCATAGGAGGTGATAATCATAATCGTGCCTATACCTATATACCATATTATGTACTTGAAAAGAGATCCTTTTAAGTAAGATATTCTGAATGAGTTATTGTGCGACCATTAACTCCGAATTCAGAGCCCTGAGAGTGAGCTAAATTCATGAAATTTCATTCGTAAATAAAATAACCGAAACAATTTTCTTGCAAAAATCCACTCCAAGCAATGTATATTAAAAGTGCATGTAGCATCTCCATAGATAACATTTTTGTTCAAAAATTAATAATCTAAATGTAGGATGTTTTCAAAGATAAATTCGACATACTAACCTTCAATAGAGTTCATGTAGAGTATGATAAAAATTGAGCTAGACCAGAATGGTGTTGGCTTATCCTGTTATTGGGCTCACATTACCTAAGATAGAGTTTGAGGAGAAATGCCGGAAGTCTTACAAAGCCGCTATTCTGTCTTCTTTTACTGGATTTACTTCGTGATATTTGTTAAGCTGTATTCTCTAAGTAACAAAAATACTAACCTACAGCAATTCAGATCCAGCATACGATAAAATATAGAAATATTTTATGCTGAGGAGATAGCTGCAATTCGATTAATAGAAAAATATGTCATAACTACTTAATTAAAAAAAGTAAGTCGTTCCGTTACAATATCGAGCTTTGGATTAATAAATGCATGAGAGTCCTTAAAAAAAATTCCAAGCAATTAGAATCTAAGATAGTTCTCGCATCTGTTTGATGAGCTTAGAAGTAAAGTGGATAATTTAATATATTTAAAAAATTAAGTGCACGTATGTTCAAAAAGGTAAGCTGGAGGAAGTGCCCGACTTTGGACGATTTTCATATTCGATTCGATTCGAATAAAATTTTATTTCCGACACTCCCAAGCATCCAAGATAGATCTGTTTTCACTTTTAGGTTGAAAAAAAATCGTCAAAGAGAAGCACTGCACACGCGAATCCAACTTACACCAATGACGCTTTCCAGGGCGCATTTAATTTTGATTACTCATAAACGCCTCCGTTTTTTTTAGAGTTGGAAGTTGAATACTTAAACAGGCTCCATTGCCTTCAGTTGGTTTACATTGCATTTCAAAGTGGAGACGCTAACTATCCATTCGGGCAAAGCAGGATGGGGAATAAAAAGAAGATAGGAAGCACAAGATTGTTCCCGTAAGGCATTAGGCCACCATAAAACCTTAGGTCCTTATCGCTAAGCTACCGCACGGGTACCCGAGCCCTAATGTGCTCGCTAAAGTTTCCTTTAGCGTGGATAAGAAGGCCACCTTCTTTACCGCAAGAAAAGAATCTGGGATCTTAAAAATTCTGAAAGCGTTAAAAAAAATCTGCCAGCGCCGGGAGTGGAGGGAGTAAGAACTTTCAAAGTGAAGTGCGATATTACTTTAGAGTGGGACTACGAAGGTGAAGGAGAGTGTTAGGAGTAAAGGAGTGAAAAAATCGGGATTAAAAAGCTCCATTCGCGTTCCCAACGAGACTTGAAATGAAGAGGATGATAATCGATTTCCGTCATAAATCAATCAAAGGCGAAATGCGTCTTTTCTCGTTTTTGAGGACTTCATGCCTTCATCCTGAGAGGGAGGTATTTGATTAGGAAAGTAAACTGTGAGGTGAGGAGTTTAACAGCTAAAGATGCTTTGGGTTTATTTCACGCGATTGCTCTCGACTGACTGGATCCAAGATTTCATCCGATTCGCAATGCACCGAGAAATATGTAGAATGTTAAGCATGGATGATGTAATTTTAAGAGTGTTTGTCCATAATTTCAGAATTGACATAAATAAATTTCAGATTAATAGAAGCATTGTGCATAAGCAATTAAAAATAAGGTTAATCGCTTTTGGTAACTTTTCCGGTGTCTCTTTTCCACATATAGAAATAAAACTATTAAGTTTTAATTTTTAATTGTTGTTTAATATCTAAATTGTAACTATGAATGTTTTAAAAGTTGGCACCTCCTGATGAGCCTCTTAATGGCTCAGGAGGACCTTAATGGTAATATTTATCTCTTCTCGTGCAATCATTTATAATGTTATTTTTTTAACTATTCCATAGATTTTTTTCTTTTCATACTTTTTTACAGAGCAGTAAAACATAATTTCCTACAATCCCCTGAGGAAATTAGTATACAATCTTGATGACATTTTTGTCCATTTTCCACGTCGCCATTTCAAATAATCCTCAGAAATCAAGCTTTCAAGATTTTATAATTAGTAATTGTTTTCGTATTTTTAATCATTATCAGTTAATCCTTATATAACCAGTTAATCCAAAATACATCTCAGCGCAGTTTGTTCAAACAACAATCTCTTCCCAAGAAACTTCTGAGAAACTAGTGCGAGAAATATTCCAGAGCTAGAGAGAAAGAAACTGATGGAAATAAGTTCCGGATTTCGTAAACTTCAACTCGTTATGAATGATAACTTGGTTTGGAGCCAATTAGGGCACCCGTATTCGCCATTCCAGTTTCACGCGCATGAAACTTTAATTCCCCGGTTTATATAGCGCAAAAACTGACTCCACATTTTAGATTGGTGTTCGGTTTTTGGCTGCGAGCAAAGGGGAGTAAATATTTCCTCCGATATTCTCAATGACGGACGGCTCCGCATTGGAAGCCTCAGTAGAGACCTTACAGAATTCTTTATTGCCTTAAACGAGGAGAAAATGTTTAATAGAGGAGCTTGACGACGTCATTTGGTTAAATATAATTTAAGTATGATATATCCTCTGAATACGCGTACTAGTCATTTACCTTTTCACAAGTTTATGAATTCTAAAATTTCCTTCTTAACGCTCGTTCATTCTTGATAGGATTCAGGAGGAATGTTACCTAAATCTACCTAAGGTTTAATTACTTTGTTTTTTTAATGATTTCATTTCTTATTTCCTCTTCCTAAATATCTTAAGTATGCTCAATTTATTTCTTCTGTAATTATTTCTACTTTTAGCAAGGGAATATATTTTTTTCTTCCCTTAATTACTTTAGGATAATTGAAAGCGCCTGAGCAAGGGTTTTTATGTTCTTAACAGGGAAATGAGTCCAGGAGTAACTTTTCAATAGTATTTACCTCGCTGAGGTGAAACTTCATTACAAAGAGGAAAAATATTATCTTTTTAATGGTTATTACAACACCTTGAGGCGTCGTTTGAAAGATGTTGAGAAAGATGCACGNTCTTCATATGCATTTACTGTGTTTTGCGGGTTTTTTCATCCCCCTTCGCTGTAGGTGTTTTCCCGCAACGTGGGTTTTTTTTCTTTTTCAATTTCTATGCGACGAATCTTTCAGCCTATCTGTTCCTTTCAGCATTGATTTTCCCACGCCTGTTTTTTCTTTGTTAACCTTCAGTTGCAAAGATTTTTTCCCACATCGCACTTTTTGTTTTAGTTATAATTATGTTTTGTTCATATTATAATATCATACGAGGTTAGGTGGAAGAGAGGCACACATGGGCCTAACCTCGCCAATAAATTGTCTATCTATCTATCTAATCATTGCAAACATCGGTTTGTCGCATCAAGTTTGAAGTACTTCTTTCTGTTACCCATTCCCATCGTAGGCGTTATTACTTTCTTCCCATACAGCTCTGTGCAATGGGAAATCTATTCAAAGTGACAAAGTATTCATTTTTAGCCCAGGCGAACTTTGCGACTCATGGATTGCGGACGATCCTAGCGGTACCCTCAGTTCATAACTCCTTTTCTTCTGTGGACATTTTTAACGCACTCACGATGTTGGGAAAACACACCGCTATAATTAAAGCAATAAACGGCCATTAATTCAAGGAAGTCCGAGGCTGTCAAAGGATTAACCGAAAGCATTCCTTCTCGCTCGACGGGCCAAGTCGGCGTCGAAAATGCGCTCAATTTCGTAAGACTCGATTTTGAAATCGCAAATCCGCGGGAAAGGAAAAAGAAAGCAACGAAACCGTACGTCTGAGGAATGACCGACGCGGGAGGCCTGGGAAGATTTAAGATAAATAATTTTAGCCCGTATTAAAATCCTGACTTTGAAAACGGGACATCTCTAAAACGGGACGAAAATAAAGGAAAGGATCGCATATACGCTCGCTATGTTTTCGAATTAAGCATTTTGAATAGAGCCCAAGGAATCCAGTATTGCGTCCCTTTGTCAGTGTACGGAAAAAACTGGAGATTCTCCCAACAGATGGAGCGGGTAAATTCGCGGAGAGGAGCGAGATGGGCGGACTTTGACAGAGACAATGTCACAGTAGACTGGTAGGAGTGGGAGGAAGAGGATTGGGAAAGAAGAGGCGCGAGATTGGAGTGAAAGAGGATTTGAAGAAACGCGAGAGAACTAAATTTATCCGAAGAACGGTTTTCAGACTTTTAACGCAAATACTGCGCAATGAAGATGAAGTCAGGAGACAAGAGTAATTGATGGCGTGAAGAGACAAAGGTAATCGGGCTAAATAGAGACTTGTCTCTTTTCAAATTTAAGGGAGTTGGAGGGTGGGGGAATGATATAGAAACTGAAATGCAAATTTTCTCTTGAAAGTGCTATAAGATGCGAAAGTTTAGAAATAATCCAGAGAAAGGAAGATGGTCGTTTTCCTGAAAGTAGGAAAATGTAGTGAAACGTGTAAGTTCAGATTGACCGTGATTAATCTAGTCAGCTAAGATGGATTTTCTTACATGACCAGGGGAGTTAGCGGGACAAGAAGAGTGCTTTGTACATTGCATTTAATATAAGAACTTCTCACTTAGAACTTTAATTGCTATCTTGACACTAACCTGTTTTGGAACCATAATAGTTGTATTTCATAACCCTCTTTATCTGATTTTTATGAAAATTTATTTCTAGTTGTTATGTCTATGAAATAATATATGTGTGCCATGTTGTTTACTTTTCAGATGTGATCCTGCTTTTTCCTTGAGTGTTTGTTAAATATCAGTAGATTCCGCAGGTTTTTTACACTCCCCTTCTTGTAGGTGTTTTCCTGCTGCGGTGTATTTTTACTTAGTGATAGCTTAGGTTTTTAAACCCATAAAGTAGTTTTCTCTTTTAAACTTCATGTGACGAAGGCTTAGGGACTCTTTCAGAAGATACTTGATAGCCTCAATCTCACCCAAATAAAGTCGCATTATTATTATTAATGAATGTTATATATTTTTCTGGCGTATATAAGTAACTTAACTAGCACAGCTGCATCTAGAAGCTCCAAAGATATTATAGAATATAAGTTCATTATTAAATATAATATATGCAATTCGTGGTATAAAATAACAAGAGTTGAAAATCCAAATATTTTAGTCGACTGTAATATATCCATTCCCAACTCGAGTTAGTTATATACGAAATATTTTTATTATTTCAAGTAAAAACAAGTAAACAGATGCACATCCAAAAGTTAGTGTATGGATAAATAATAAAAATATTTCCTATTTAATGCAATATCAGCAAGTGAAGACTGAGGGCGGAGGGAATAGAGGAATTACTTGAGAAATTAAGAGAACCGAGGGGAATATAAAGAGTTAGGGTGAAATGAGGATGGAGGGAATGAGATAAAAGAAACATTTGGAGTCAAAGTTTTGTGTGCAAGGGAAATCTGTGAGCCATCAACAGGAATGAAAATATCAAATGGATGTATGGAAAACGTTTTAGATTTATAAATGCAGAATCTTGAATAGATACGTTCTTGATAGTGTTGATAATTTACGAAGCCAGAAATTCTAATTGGAAATACAAAAACAAGTTACAAATACCTATCACGCTGAATTTTCTGCAAGTAAAAAGACTTAGTGGAGATTTTGACAAAATTTTAAATAGGAAACGAATGTAAACAGCAAAAAAGAGAAAGCATTGAATGACAGGATAGAGTGAAAGATGTATTTTAAGAAAGAACGTTTTAAACGTTTTAAAGAACGTTTGCGAATCGGCACATTAGAAAATGATAATTTTATCTGAAACAGAACTTTATATTTCGACATGATTATATGTTCTGGTCGAATAACTTAAAGGTCAGAGTAACCAACCGCAAAGCGGGTCTCGGTCCAGTCAGTTACTTTTCATGTCCGTTTCTCCTTGGGAAAAGTTTGTATGTTTTTAGGAACAGTTAATCTATCCATACAAAAATTTATATTCCATGAAATTTTGGAATCACGCAAAGGAAGGAAGATGAATAAATTACATTCTGGCTTTGATAATTAAGGGGCCCCCAGACAGTCAAGTGGGTAGCGCCTCCGCCTTCAGTGAAAGCTGTCGTGGGTTCGATTCCCTGTGGAAGCTCATATGAGCGAAGTGAACCCAGGTTTCGGAGCGTTTTTTTAGCAATACTACTTCCCTTATATAATTTTTTTGCCCTTAAATGATCATCAAACGCGAGATTGCTTCTTTTATTTTTGGCAGTCGTTACGTTATTTTGGAATTCTGATCATGCGAAACTCACGTATTCAGAAGAAAGGAGAACCTGAATGACGGAAATTTATAAAGCAGTGGCTTCGGAATCGGTGCAAAGAATGGGAACTTAGCGAAGAGGGAAGGGAAAGAAAGAACCTCAAAAAGAATGGTGAAATATGAGCGAAGGAGTAAAGGATTAGAATGAAGAGAGAAAAAGAATTATAATGAAGAGAGAAAAAGAATTAGAATGAAGAGAGAAAGAGGGAGAGAGGTGCACGACCTAGTCAACATAGTCCGAGGCCAAAGCGGGGGTGTGCGTGTGATGCAATCCCGTATCAACTATTCGCGTTCTCCGAAGGGCCAAGGCATGCGACGAGGTACTTTTCTCTTGCTCTTTGGGGTAATTAAGTTGTTTGTTGGTCCGAAAAGCCTTCAGCCCACTGTTTTTGCGTAGCGGAGACAATGCAGTACTTTAACCTCTTCGTCTTTCAATTCCAGACCGAATTTCTTTTAAATCTCACTCGCCTTTGTGCTACTCTTCAGCGTATTTCTCTCTCGATGTCGCACGCAACAACCTGCAAGAAATTTGCTTTGAGCGCGATGAGATGTCAAAGACGTGAACTTATTATTAGACTTGAAAGAATAGGAATAAGCCTTTGATTTCGTCTCAAAGGGTTGAAATATTTCACGCGGTGTTTTTCATCGGTGTCTCGCATTTGTTACCTTGTCATCTCGCTCAAATTTATAGTTAACGATGTTCAAGATAAAAGGACCATTGAGTCGTTATTCGGAGATTTACCGCTAAAAAGTCAACCGATTATCGAATTCACCCTTTCTCTCTGTTTCGAAAAGTATAGACAAATGTGAAAGGCATTTTGCGTTCACGCATACATTGCACTTACTTATTCTACTTCTGAAAGAAAATATAAGATTACCGGAAAACCTGCGGCCATTCATGATACTCCAGATTTAAAATAGCTATATTAAAAACTCTCGTCATCACCAACCATCTTCAAGTTTTAGCACATAGTTTTATTCGTTTCATGCATGTGAATACAGATACACATGGGTAATTAAGCTAGTGGTAATGAGTCATCTTCGTAATCCGAAGTTGGATTTCCCACAAGATTCCAAAGCCAAGAAGGCACCAAGTATAACCCGACACTACACACCACACCACCACGCTGTTTACCACACCATATAATCGGTAACCAGAAATGTACATGTTTCGCTCATTTGAAATATCTCGCACTCGCCAAGTTATTAGTCGAAAAACATCGACCAATATCTTCGTCTGTCGAATAATTCGTTGGTAAGCTTTCTTATCAGCTCAGTTATGATCGTGCTTTCTACAGTGATGTGAGACAATGCTAAGTATATAAGTTAAACTTTTAGGTATTTTTCCTGATATATTTTCTTTGGAAATTGGCGCGGTCCCCATGTTTCATTAATACCGAAAAGAAATGTTCTCAAATATGTCGAACTGGAGTTTAATAGCGATCGGAATGTGTGCCAAGCGAATGAAAATTTTCAGTTACGGTAAAATCAGTGCTTATCTTGTGACCAAGTAAAATTGAATTCATTCCCGTGTAACAGGAGGAATGTTCTCCCATGCTGTTATTTTATGCCAGTATCGGTAGAATTAAAGTTTAATATTTCAGTTTACACAAAGAATATCCTTTAGACTCCGAAAACTCAAATATCGTTGGTGACGACGATAGTTTTTGATAAAGGAGCTTTGAATGGGAAATATCATGAAAAGCCGCAGGTTTCCAGTAATCTTGCATTTTCTTTCTGAAAATGTCATGCTATTTAATTGAAAATTGGCGAGCAGGTTGCCGGTATTGGTATAAACTTGAAGAATCACCGATTGCACTAGCAGAGAAATAGTTCCGGTTTCTCTCCTTGAAAGTTTAGGGAAATAACGCCTACGTCGACACTACGTTACTAGTGATCGAGGAAATATTGAATAGATTTTTTTTCTCTATAGTTATATTGGTCGACGCGTATCACGTAAGCAACCGGCGTTTGGATGGATGGGAAGATTCTGGTGCTCATATTTACTCTCGCTGTATCATTGTACCCATCATCATCAAATGAATCGAATTGGCTAGTGAAAATTAAAAATAAGTGTGTTAACCACACTATTGGCTCGTCATCAAGTTGCGTAGAGACGTTCAGTTGACGGTTATCTGCCATTCTGCCATATATTGTTTCTCTATATATACCATAATGCATTGGCTAACGAATAGTTCAAATGACGAATTTTGTGGCCGTTGAAGACATTTTTTGCATATATACACACACACATCCTGTACGTGCACGAAGGAGATAAAAATTATCCAAACACATAGAACGACTCTCTCTCTCTCTCTCTTTTGCTTTCTAGTCAAATCGTGCTTTTTGTCAAAACGACAATTGTTCGCCAATTTTAGGATTTGGGGACATTAGCGAAATTGATTTCGGCTAAGGAATATTTCAGGAATTAAGGAAAAGTGTAATTCTTTGAACGATGAAGTCGTGCGGATGATCCCAGAAGGAATATCATGTGTGAAAAATAGCGACATGACTGGGACTCGAACCCAGGTCTCCAAATCACAAAGCATTCTCTTATGGAGAAGGACGCGGCATGGTAGTTCAGTGGTTAGAATACCTGCCCGGAAAGTGGGAGACCTGGGTTCGAGTCCTAGTCATGTCGCAATTTTTCACACGTGTCATTCCTAAGGAATATTTCAGCATCCGGAGGGGATTCTGGTGCAAGTCTCGTTCGCTAGCCGAGTCATCACTCCGGATATGTACAACAGAATATATGCCGCAATTATAAGCTATGGATTCCTGGATGGCAAACTTATATTCCATAGCTCTCGACAAAGTAAGAGAACTTTGGGGTATTTTCTGACCACAAGTTATCTTTAATACGTTCGACTATTTTTGGTTTCGGTGCTTTGCACTTACGAAACTTCAACACACATATTTATGGTTCAGCAAATGTGCATTTTCTTTTCTCAAACACTCCACTGCTCTCCGACTATATCGTAAATCGAATTTCTATTTTCTCTCGCAAACAATTACGCCTCCCCTCTCTTCTCCTCTATTTCCTAATTTATCTCCCATTCCTCCCCACGCTATTTCCCAACCATTCTTCACATCGTTTTCACGATGGAGCAACTCTTTTAAGAGTGCAGAGGCATTCGGGCATCAGAATGTGTTACTAACTGCGCAATTTTCATCATATTTCTTTTACTTTCGCTTACTCTATTTCCGTAGAGTTTACTTCGCCGAAGTGCAAAGGGAGCGGTGTTTGAAACATTCGTTATAATGCCACAGTTGCAGACAAACAAAATATGGAGGTAAATCTTAAATCGCAACGTGAAAACGTTTATTCAGGAACAGTGGTTAAAATAGAAAAGAACGCAATCAGAAACTGCTGGTCGTTAGAACAGGCAGCTCTCACCAGGGAAACTACTTTGTGAAACATACTCTTAGTGATCATCTCAAATGACTAAGGGTCATTCTTGTTAAGACGTCGGCTTTAAATTGCCGAATGAAATTGTACTTTTTAGGTTTCATTAGGCCAGGCCAAATTAATAATTTCCAAGTTTAGTTTGTTTAAAACGTAAAGCGCTACCCTGGCTATTTTATTCTAATGCCATAAAATATTCATTGCAAACAGAGGAATCTAAATCTTACACCTAATTCCCAAGATTATTCGGTTAATTTCATATAGCAGTTTCTCCTTGTTAGATGGAAGTTCTTTCAATTCCGTTTTGGTACAGGATAGGAAAATATGTATCTATTCTTATATTTAGTTTCTCTCTTGTTCATGGCTGTGACTACATGGAAACTACTGAGGTGCGAGTAGTTCCGAACTTTGCATTAATGGCTATACTTTGTTAACTACATTTTAAATATCATTAATTTACATGTTCCTTGTGTACATCCTTTTTTACCCAACGAATTTTTGCTCAGTGAAGATAGAAATGGCGAATTACCTCACTCCTCATCGTGACTAGACGCTTAATTCGCCCTTCAATGCTTTCGGTAGCAAATGATATCTATCAGCTTATATGGCACTTCGGATCAGTGAGGAGAACAATGGTGAGTTACCTCATTCCTCATCTTGCTTAGCAGCCTCATTCCCTCTTCAAAGATCTTGGTAGAAAATGGTATTCTAAACAGTATCATTACATTTGAGTGGTTGGGAAGACAAATAGGCAAGGTGGAGCGTACTCTCACGATCCTGTAATTTTCTCCGACAATAGGATACGGTGGAGTTAAAAACAAACCCGAAAAACTCCAATATCTGGTTTTGTCTCTCCTCGTTTCTACGCTCTTAAGAATAATAACTTAATAATTGAATGAGTCAGTAGGTAGGTATGTGCATCGCTTTCTAGAATTAAGAAACTGAGAAGAGCCCGTATTTGTATGGGCGCGGCTATTTTTCTCTTCCTTCTATATTTCCCAATCTCTCGCCTTTCTTTTTCGAGAGTTTCGCTAATTCTTCCTCCTCCCGCTGAAAAACAGACCGTGGCTACAGCTCCCGCCGTTTCTTTGATTTCTTCTCATTTTTTAATTGTCCACTCGAAGTCCCAAAGGTAGAAGAATTATTCCTTCTTAAGCCTTACAGTCCACTACGCTAAGGGGATTCGTCCAATGTTAATGCGATTCTATGACCAGCTAACTGGATGTGCCAGACCTAATTTTCCTTCTTAGCCGCAACTTTTTAACCTCGAGCTCCCACATCGCTCCCTTTCTCTCCAAGCGATTCTTTTCAGTTTTCTTCGCTTTTGGATCGTCCTCCGGCCGTGCTCTCGCAATTCTCCGTGGGTGAATCTTCTCCGGGAAAGAGGAAAGCTACTTTCCAGGAAAGCGGCTGCCCTTGGCTTGCAGCTTAAAAGTTCTTTCGTTTCTGAGGGCTTTGGTTACAACTTAACATTGCTCGAGTCAGGCAGCCGTAAATATCCACGCTGCAAGATAACAGGTGAATAATTAAACTGCGTCTTTCTGGAGTCAAGATTGAGACTCAAGAGCTTCCATTTACTCATCGTCAGTGTTAACATATCCATAATTAGAGAGTTAATAAATAAAGAGATGAATTGAGAAAAATATAAAAGTGCTTCTGTCTGCAAAACAGCTAAGGACTAATAAACAAAACCCCAGGAAGATATTCACTAAAGAGAGGAGAGTGAACATTTCACGCAAACCTTTTGTTAGCAATACCTAAGATGTGAAATAAAAACAATAAAGGATTAGTCGATGGCGGAAATCTGATAATCTAGTGACAATGATAACACGTAGTCAATAAAATAAATAAGGCCATGATGAAATACTTAAATCTACCACGAATTAAATAGGACATATCGGTAGTATAGCTATTCAAAACATACCGGAAGGACCCCCATTACAATTCTGTCATTCAATTTTATAATAGTAGTAGTAATAAAGAGAATTTATTGCAAAATATTAAGATTTATTAAGAAAAGTAAAAAAATGAAATGATTATTACAAT
>KZ308415.1:1034162-1060701 GCA_000376725.2 Ladona fulva
AAAAAAGTATTCATATAGCGATATAGTTGAAGATTATTAATTGCTTTGGAAAAAGGTGTGATTAAAAGAATTGTTAATAATGTTTGATAATTCAAAACAGACAATGAAATTATTTATTGTATGGAGATACGTTTCTAAATATATAAATTATTCACAAGCGTTTAAATTTTTGGAGATATTAAATACACCATACGCGCAAATATTTGCGCAGGATCTGCTAGTTACTATAAAAATACAAGTTAAAGCTATTCCATTCATCAAGATTAAGCTGCTTGAACATTCCTACCTGCAATCATTACATCTCTCTGTAAAGTAACATCTCACATCTCTGGTTCTTGAAAGATCGATAATTTTATTTCCGATCTACACAACTCGGTTTATTATCACCCCCTTGAGGTTCCATCGACGTGGTTCCTTTTACGAATCCGTTGCGGACATTCGTTCCCATCCTCAATTGCGTTCCCGTTGCACATTTCATTCCCTTTGCCGAAGTACCTTCGACGTGCTGAGAAACGGTACCCGTTCGGCCATCACTTATCGCCCCTATTATACCGGGCGGCACATGGTATAACGCGGACTAGAGATAAAACGACGCGGCCGTCTTGCGGCGCTTTACCACGGGCAACGAGTTGCTGTTGAGGCCGCTCCGCAGGGACGCGAAGAAAAGGCGTCCGCTGTTGCTATCCCACGGGTACCTCCCGTCCGCATCCTCTTTTCCCCAAGGAAAATTCTACACTCGAGTAAGATCCCTTTGCTAATGGCGACCTAGATAAGGAGCGCTGCGGTTGTATTCAGCCGATCCGTCGAACCTGTTTACCTGCACTCCTACGGGAATAATGTGCCAGAAGGCAAGGAAGCTCTCACCAGAATTTACTTGGGAAATTAAGGGAGACTCTTGGAGAAGAATAGACGAAGTCTTAAACAAGTTACCGTTTTTTTTGTGATTTTATTTCCCTCTCGGTTGTTGAGCCTCGGTGTAATGACGTCCTGGCGCGATGTGCCCTTTCTGCTCATGTGATTGGAATTCTTAATACATTCCGAGTATTTGTGCTATTACTGTAAACGTGGATGGTCAAATGGGAATGGGATCGTCGAATGGGAGATGTCAGTTGAAGAATTCTGGCAAATATAATGCATATTAACCGTTTTGCGACGTAAATAGCCACCGATCGAGATGTAAATATGCTCTTTCTGCAAAAGGAAGTTCATAGGAAGATATCTTTTTATAAATAAGGAAAATTTTTCTCATTGTTCGATTGTTTTCTCGTTATTAAGGCGTCAAGGTATAATCCTACTGGCTGCGGTTGTGGAGTGGTGAGCGTGCTGGAACTTCAACCCCAAGGTCTGGGGTTCGAGTCCCGGTGAGTCGGATTGTTCCAGTTAGGTGTGGCGAATTGGCTGTTATTTCGTATAATGCTGCTTATTCTTGTCTTCATCTAAGTACCTAAATGTGTTTTGTTTCAACCGATAAATTCCTTTCGAATTGACAAGAATCAAATGCATTCGTTTGGATTCCGGGTCGCCGCAAAGCGCGATTTCCATCTGCTAATATCGCTACATAGGGAATGGTTGTTTGTTTTAGTAAATAATAAAAATTATTAAAATGTATTTCATTAGGGTCTTCCTGTGTTCTATGGAGAAACAGTAGTAATCGCTATGCCATATCTCACCTGTTTGCCATGATGAATACAGGCATCTAAAACGTTAGCAAGGCTATGACCACAAGATTGGCATGAGCGAGATTTATTGCCCCACCCGCCATATACCCAGAACCACGCTTCATCGGACTATTCCGCAAAATGGAATAGCTACGAGATTAAAATGTCGCGAACACCAATTGTAGGTTTCTGTCAGTGAATGTGTAACATACCTACAGAGTGGCACCTGGACGCCATTCGTAATTTTCCAGGTTGGTAAAAGTGCAACGATGTTAGTGGGGAGTGAGTTGAGTAATCCCTTACCTTCGATAAAAATGAATGCCCTTAAAAATAGAACTGTAATTTATCTCCTAACGACCTTCGTATGAAAACGCCCATTCTTAGGCCTTTCGATTTGAAAACTTGTACTTGTGTAAAAACTAGTAGTTTGTAGTACTATCTCGAGTACGTTTCCACCTCTTGCCTTTACGCGAAAAAACTTATCACAAATTGGCACCTTTATTAGATTTACCATCGAATGCAATGTCAGTTTAGCGGAAAAAATTAATGCTGTGGATTTTAATACTAAAAAAGGAATAAATTTGCTCAGCTCTAAATTGATCATCTCCGCATTATTGATCAGATTACAGCTGAACGAATTTTTCGCTTTTCACCAAGTTTCATACATCACACATGGGGTAAATCCTCGACTTTGTTAAACGACACTTTCCTAAAAGTATCAGTAACATAGTAAGTAAGTAAGTATCATATCAGTTCTGTACTTTTTATCCCAGGTAATCTTAGCAATTTGTTTTGCGAATGGGAACGGACGACTTATATGTTGCTCCGAGATTGTTTTTTATTTACAAAGAATGGCCAAAGTATACTCATAACCTTATACTTTTGCATTCAGTTAAATAACGGTAATAATGCCGAACTGTGTTCGGCAGTATTTTTTGTTTGACAGTAGTTTTTTTCTGTCTGCGTACACCAACATTTCAATACCCGGCCTTTATCTGCGGAATATTTCCCCATCCGTTCGGTATCTCTTCGATTTATCACTGCCGTATTCTCCGAATTTTAAAATTCACGCACCAGTTTTTCTCCCTGCTCTCGGGCGTTGTTTTTGGGGTACGGGATTTACTTTCCATTCGAATGGTTTGATCTTTCAGTTGCGAAAGAAAATGCGTAGTATTGCTGAAGGCAGCTGCGTGGAAGGAAATGTTAAAATCGAAAGATAATTCCAACCGCTTCATTATTGTATAAATTTGAAATTATTAGGAATAGGCTTTTTCGGGGAGGATAAGGCATTTACGTTTCTAAATATATAAATTATTCACAAGCGTTTAAATTTTTGGAGATATTAAATACACCATACGCGCAAATATTTGCGCAGGATCTGCTAGTTACTATAAAAATACAAGTTAAAGCTATTCCATTCATCAAGATTAAGCTGCTTGAACATTCCTACCTGCAATCATTACATCTCTCTGTAAAGTAACATCTCACATCTCTGGTTCTTGAAAGATCGATAATTTTATTTCCGATCTACACAACTCGGTTTATTATCACCCCCTTGAGGTTCCATCGACGTGGTTCCTTTTACGAATCCGTTGCGGACATTCGTTCCCATCCTCAATTGCGTTCCCGTTGCACATTTCATTCCCTTTGCCGAAGTACCTTCGACGTGCTGAGAAACGGTACCCGTTCGGCCATCACTTATCGCCCCTATTATACCGGGCGGCACATGGTATAACGCGGACTAGAGATAAAACGACGCGGCCGTCTTGCGGCGCTTTACCACGGGCAACGAGTTGCTGTTGAGGCCGCTCCGCAGGGACGCGAAGAAAAGGCGTCCGCTGTTGCTATCCCACGGGTACCTCCCGTCCGCATCCTCTTTTCCCCAAGGAAAATTCTACACTCGAGTAAGATCCCTTTGCTAATGGCGACCTAGATAAGGAGCGCTGCGGTTGTATTCAGCCGATCCGTCGAACCTGTTTACCTGCACTCCTACGGGAATAATGTGCCAGAAGGCAAGGAAGCTCTCACCAGAATTTACTTGGGAAATTAAGGGAGACTCTTGGAGAAGAATAGACGAAGTCTTAAACAAGTTACCGTTTTTTTTGTGATTTTATTTCCCTCTCGGTTGTTGAGCCTCGGTGTAATGACGTCCTGGCGCGATGTGCCCTTTCTGCTCATGTGATTGGAATTCTTAATACATTCCGAGTATTTGTGCTATTACTGTAAACGTGGATGGTCAAATGGGAATGGGATCGTCGAATGGGAGATGTCAGTTGAAGAATTCTGGCAAATATAATGCATATTAACCGTTTTGCGACGTAAATAGCCACCGATCGAGATGTAAATATGCTCTTTCTGCAAAAGGAAGTTCATAGGAAGATATCTTTTTATAAATAAGGAAAATTTTTCTCATTGTTCGATTGTTTTCTCGTTATTAAGGCGTCAAGGTATAATCCTACTGGCTGCGGTTGTGGAGTGGTGAGCGTGCTGGAACTTCAACCCCAAGGTCTGGGGTTCGAGTCCCGGTGAGTCGGATTGTTCCAGTTAGGTGTGGCGAATTGGCTGTTATTTCGTATAATGCTGCTTATTCTTGTCTTCATCTAAGTACCTAAATGTGTTTTGTTTCAACCGATAAATTCCTTTCGAATTGACAAGAATCAAATGCATTCGTTTGGATTCCGGGTCGCCGCAAAGCGCGATTTCGATCTGCTAATATCGCTACATAGGGAATGGTTGTTTGTTTTAGTAAATAATAAAAATTATTAAAATGTATTTCATTAGGGTCTTCCTGTGTTCTATGGAGAAACAGTAGTAATCGCTATGCCATATCTCACCTGTTTGCCATGATGAATACAGGCATCTAAAACGTTAGCAAGGCTATGACCACAAGATTGGCATGAGCGAGATTTATTGCCCCACCCGCCATATACCCAGAACCACGCTTCATCGGACTATTCCGCAAAATGGAATAGCTACGAGATCAAAAAGTCGCGAACACCAATTGTAGGTTTCTGTCAGTGAATGTGTAACATACCTACAGAGTGGCACCTGGACGCCATTCGTAATTTTCCAGGTTGGTAAAAGTGCAACGATGTTAGTGGGGAGTGAGTTGAGTAATCCCTTACCTTCGATAAAAATGAATGCCCTTAAAAATAGAACTGTAATTTATCTCCTAACGACCTTCGTATGAAAACGCCCATTCTTAGGCCTTTCGATTTGAAAACTTGTACTTGTGTAAAAACTAGTAGTTTGTAGTACTATCTCGAGTACGTTTCCACCTCTTGCCTTTACGCGAAAAAACTTATCACAAATTGGCACCTTTATTAGATTTACCATCGAATGCAATGTCAGTTTAGCGGAAAAAATTAATGCTGTGGATTTTAATACTAAAAAAGGAATAAATTTGCTCAGCTCTAAATTGATCATCTCCGCATTATTGATCAGATTACAGCTGAACGAATTTTTCGCTTTTCACCAAGTTTCATACATCACACATGGGGTAAATCCTCGACTTTGTTAAACGACACTTTCCTAAAAGTATCAGTAACATAGTAAGTAAGTAAGTATCATATCAGTTCTGTACTTTTTATCCCAGGTAATCTTAGCAATTTGTTTTGCGAATGGGAACGGACGACTTATATGTTGCTCCGAGATTGTTTTTTATTTACAAAGAATGGCCAAAGTATACTCATAACCTTATACTTTTGCATTCAGTTAAATAACGGTAATAATGCCGAACTGTGTTCGGCAGTATTTTTTGTTTGACAGTAGTTTTTTTCTGTCTGCGTACACCAACATTTCAATACCCGGCCTTTATCTGCGGAATATTTCCCCATCCGTTCGGTATCTCTTCGATTTATCACTGCCGTATTCTCCGAATTTTAAAATTCACGCACCAGTTTTTCTCCCTGCTCTCGGGCGTTGTTTTTGGGGTACGGGATTTACTTTCCATTCGAATGGTTTGATCTTTCAGTTGCGAAAGAAAATGCGTAGTATTGCTGAAGGCAGCTGCGTGGAAGGAAATGTTAAAATCGAAAGATAATTCCAACCGCTTCATTATTGTATAAATTTGAAATTATTAGAAACAGGCTTTTTCAGGGAGGATAAGGCCTTTGAAAAAAGGCAAAGGCTAGGCTGTTAAGGCTTTTTAAAAATAATTAAGCGTGGCACCAAATGCTCAGCCATATGAATGTTCTTAGACTACGCATCGACGTAAAATGTGAAGATACCATATGAAACGTGCTCCGTTAACCTACTTATTTAGCTGCCCGCCACATGTCTTTATAAGGTGAGTATAAAGCCGGATAAACGAAAGCAAGAAATAGGGAATATTCAAGGGGATTGGAGCACGCATGCACGTCCCTATTTATCTCCGGCTTTATTTTTAGCTCCTTTTTCACTTTTTTGTGCGGTATTCTTCTCTCATCGAACAAGGTCTTTCATCTATCAACGGTCGAAGAGAAAATTAAAGTTTGAGACGGAACTCCGCAAGCTAAACTCGTTATCCACGAGCAGAATGGAATAAACAAATGAAAGTATTCTAGTCAGAGTAATCAGTTCCGCATGCTTGCGTGATTAAGTAATGGATTTAAGCTTCCTTTACAAAGAAAAATCATCTTATCTATGTTTGAATAGTATAAAATTCACGTCACGCATTCTTAGGCGTGTTTTTTCATTTTTTCCTTTTGTGATTCGGTTGATAAAGAAATATTAATTATCCAACACAATAACTCTGTATGTCCAGCTGTGAAACCAGAGAGGAAGGTGCAGTGATGTCTGAGCGAACGAGCAATTCTTCAGGGAAGTTTTTACCAGCGAAGAATATTTTAACAATTTTTTTAATATCGTATATTGTGAATTCGCAAGCATGTTTTCGCGCTCAATAAATTCAAAAATTACCCAAAAATACTACTAGCTGTTCATTCTTGCTTACTGGTGTATAAGTATGGTTGATTAATGGCTGTTTGTTTAACGATGCGGTAACCCAAGAAAAGTAGCATTTTGGCTTACGAACATAAACGCAGAAAGAATGATATTTTTCAGCCTAGTCATCGCTGAACATGAAGGACTGTGACTACATTATAACTTTTTCATGACTGTTCAATTTATTATTGTTGTCTTCATCCAAAATATATAACGTGAAGAGATTTTGATGTTCCTGATTGNTTCCCGCAACTAATTTTCATTTTATTAATATGTACTGTAAAAATATTTAAATGTTCGTAATATGTGCTGCAAAATCACGAATAACATTATAAAAGGAAAGAATCGGATTAAAAATTTACGTTGCTAAAAATTTGGCTAAATGGGGATTGTGTCAAAGGACTGAAATCTTCGGTAATTTATTACCTCGGATTCTTAATCTCTAGGTGGTAAGGAAATATCTATATACTGCTCCTTGAGACCGTACCAAACATGTAGCGGAAAAACGCATTAAAATGATGAATAAGTATTGAAAAAGTGAAATAATAGTTAACTCGATATATTCTTCTTGACAACAAAGTCCTTCGATGAATTCTTCGCAATGCCAGATTAATTAAGTGAAAAACTCAGCAATCCTCTTTCTCCGAAAAATTCTGAATGAAATTTTGGTACCTCTGATTCTCATTTCGATATTAGAAATAGTTATGCTTCAGATGATAAAGTTGAAGTAAACGATCTTCACCGCATACGTGTTGAAAAATTCACTCTCGTTATTAAATTATTTTAACGATTTCCAAATTTTTAAAGTAAGCTATTGTTTTGAATTTCAATGGGATCGAATTCAGCAATTTTGGTTGTATTTTCCAAAATTTTTGCGTTAGTTTTCCGCAAATCCGTAACTCAGGACATGCGATGAAAATCAATTTCTCCTCTTTCAAGGTTACGCGAAGGATTTCGCGAGTGAGATTAAGTTCATGCCTTATGACCGTAAGGGCATTCGGAGAGAACGGCGTCCTGCGCTCGTTTAAGGTCACAAGAAAATGATAGAGGATTTTCGCTAAAAATCAATTAATAGAAGAGTAACCTATTCCATTAAGGTCGGCTAAAACTCTTGGGATTAAAGGGCATAAGAAGGTCACAAGTGTGCAGTTTTATTCGACAAAAATTACTCGAGTGGAATGCCACTGGAGGGCACTGCACCTATTAAATTTAGACGGAGACCATTTTCTTCGCTCCTCGGCGCAAAAACGTCCCCTATCAGGGTGCATTCCGCAAGGAAACCCTTACATTAGGCTTTCAGCTTTTAAGAGGGGCAGACTTGAGCCCCTTCTTCTCCCTTAGAGTGCGAGAAATTGAAATGCCTAAGCGTATGAAATCCGCGTAATTTTCCGGCTTTTTCCCCACGATGAAGCGTTCAAGTCTCACTATAGCACATGCATTGGTACATCGGTTTCATCTCTATTTTACAAAGGCATAGCAAATACTTAGAAATTCTCTTCTCATCTCAGCGAAATCGTGTCGCAGTATAAAAANTAATTTTACTATCCCCTGTGGCAAGCTACCTGAGGGCAACAGTATATGAAAGTACAAAAAAGAATGCAGTCATACGAATTTAAAAATGTAGGATCACAAAAAAATACAATAGAAAAATAACATTTACATAAATTTGATTGCGTCTCACAATGTTCAAGAATTTAGATTTTAAAGTGTAATGAAACAATAAAATTTTGAACCTATTGATCGTTGGTGCATCACGAATCATAAAAGGGTGGGAATTCCAAAAATTAATGGCAGCACCTGTTTGCCATGATGAATACAGGCATCTAAAACGTTAGCAAGGCTATGACCACAAGGTTGGCATCAGCGAGATTTATTGCCTCACCCGCCATATACCCAGAACCACGCTTCATCGGACTATTCCGCAAAATTGACTAGCTACGAGATCAAATATTCGCGAACACCAATTTTAGGTTTCTGTCAGTGAATGTGTAACATACCTACAGAGTGGCACCTGGACGCCATTCGTAATTTTCCAGGTTGGTAAAAGTGCAACGATGTTAGTGGGGAGTGAGTTGAGTAATCCCTTACCTTCGATAAAAATTAATGTTCTTAAAAATAGAACTGTAATTTGTCTCCTAACGACCTTCGTATGAAAACGCCCATTCTTAGGCCTCTCGATTTGAAAACTTGTACTGGTGTAAAAACTAGTAGTTTGTAGTACTATCTCGAGTACGTTTCCACCTCTTGCCTTTACGCGAAAAAACTTATCACAAATTGGCACCTTTATTAGATTTACCATCGAATGCAATGTCAGTTTAGCGGAAAAAATTAATGCTGTGGATTTTAATACTAAAAAAGGAATAAATTTGCTCAGCTCTAAATTGATCATCTCCGCATTATTGATCAGATTACAGCTGAACGAATTTTTCGCTTTTCACCAAGTTTCATACATCACACATGGGGTAAATCCTCGACTTTGTTAAACGACACTTTCCTAAAAGTATCAGTAACATAGTAAGTAAGTAAGTATCATATCAGTTCTGTACTTTTTATCCCAGGTAATCTTAGCAATTTGTTTTGCGAATGGGAACGGACGACTTATATGTTGCTCCGAGATTGTTTTTTATTTACAAAGAATGGCCAAAGTATACTCATAACCTTATACTTTTGCATTCAGTTAAATAACGGTAATAATGCCGAACTGTGTTCGGCAGTATTTTTTGTTTGACAGTAGTTTTTTTCTGTCTGCGTACACCAACATTTCAATACCCGGCCTTTATCTGCGGAATATTTCCCCATCCGTTCGGTATCTCTTCGATTTATCACTGCCGTATTCTCCGAATTTTAAAATTCACGCACCAGTTTTTCTCCCTGCTCTCGGGCGTTGTTTTTGGGGTACGGGATTTACTTTCCATTCGAATGGTTTGATCTTTCAGTTGCGAAAGAAAATGCGTAGTATTGCTGAAGGCAGCTGCGTGGAAGGAAATGTTAAAATCGAAAGATAATTCCAACCGCTTCATTATTGTATAAATTTGAAATTATTAGGAATAGGCTTTTTCGGGGAGGATAAGGCCTTTGAAAAAATGCAAAGGCTAGGCTGTTAAGGCTTTTTAAAAATAATTAAGCGTGGCACCAAATGCTCAGCCATATGAATGTTCTTAGACTACGCATCGACGTAAAATGTGAAGATACCATATAAAACGTGCTCCGTTAACCTACTTATTTAGCTGNATTTATGGATTATAACATTGATCAGTCCTCCTGGTACAGTATATCCCAAATTTCGTTGGTCTATGTCAACCGGAGTTATTATTACCATATAAGTGAAACACAGTGGAAGGTGGTGTCTGATAACCTTTGATGACCTCTGGGTTATATATTTATGTTATAGACTATTGCTATGGAACTATGACACACACTGTAAGTGCATATGCGACACATTTCACAAGTCAATCGAGAGCATTCGGGAGTTCCTCCGGCAACCCCTGATGGCTTCTTGCGAATTTCTATGCGCTTAGCCTCCCTATTAAACGTATATTCGTATGGAATAAATCGCCGAGTTGTATTAAACATATGTTACAACTTGTAACTCCTTCCAAGAGCGTTATAAAGAGGCGGAGATTGTGTATTTTTGTTCATCCATTTCTGAGAAAAAGTTGTTTTACAAAACCGATTATATATCTTTTCGCGTCACGGACAAAATCTGAAAAATATTATTTGAATGTAAAAGAAGCGTTTCATGGTCAGCGCTTCGTTAAATGGCTCGAAGATACGGGTGCTCTTTTCGTTCTACCTATAGTTAATTCTAACCAGAAAAACAAGTATTTACATTACATGGTTAAACATAGGATGATACATGCCACGATTTGATTAAATTGTTATTTTGTGGAATCGTTACTTTAATTTTCTTTTCGACTCCAAATTCGAGCATCCACAATAAAATACCCGACAGTAAATATAAACGAATCAATGTTTCAGATTATTCATTTTTGTCAGTGTTTATATTTCTTAATGTCCTTCTTGGCACAGGTTTTAATTCGTAATATAATGGATGAAAATTTGAAGATGTGGCAATAGCTCGGACAGGGAAAATATTGCTTTAAAATCACATGAGAAAACATATACATATTTATTTTTAAGGAACATAATAATCTAATCATCGACATTTCAGTGACTAGACAAATTTATTGAATCGGTCGTTAAAACATGACCGAAAATTTTAAGTATGGCTTTCATAAAGGTTTACTTTTAACGCAAAGGATGTGACGCCATTTTTCATTTCCTCCTAATTTTACTCTATTCGGCAATTAGCCGTTATTGCTGTAATAACCCAAGCTCTCAAATTATACTCCGTGCATTCAGAGACGACGGATTACCGCGACGCTGAAATGGATTCCCATTTTACTATATATCGTCCATTCTGGTAACATAGCTCGAACTTAATTGTCTAAAATTGTAAATTATTGGCTCCGAAGGAAATAACGGCGAACCCGCAGCCACCCGATGGAAGCGCTGAGGAAACGCTAGGCTAATTCTTCGTGAAAGGAACCTCTCCGGTGACCCGAAAAGTATATTTCACGCTGATTAATACGGCTTAATGCACCCAAAGTGATGCGTTAATCGCCGCCCACCGATAGTAAAAGAAGGGGAAGCCATTTCTTTCCATTTGGGAGGGTGGTATATTTTGATTTCATCCTAAAAGCGTTTTCGGAGCAGATTCTTTTAGGGAATGAATCGGTCACGCGGATGGCTATGGGTGCCAGTGTTTTACCGTGATGTGTTCTTCGTACCGACTCTCAGGGACGGTTTCCATGGAAGTCATCTATTCATCATTGGCTGAATGCGCCCTTCGGTTCCATTAATTACTTTTACGGATGTTGTTCTACGAGGAAAAGTTGGTGGCAGTGTCAACGAACCCAATTGTAATTTTGTTACGAACTCGTCTAGGCATAAAGGATTTCTCAATTTAGGCAATTTAGTTGTTATTACTAGAAAATGGTACTATAAACGCATTGGAAGAGAGGTTAAGGCGGTCGCCTGCCTAAAGATGGCTGAGGTTCCATGTATTTCTTTGAGGTTTGAAGGCCACAAGTCGACTATCCCTATTAAAATTACCAGAGTCTTTGAGGTGTAATTCAGGGTAATACTGGACCACAGAAGCCTTGTACTAGCCGCGTTATCTTTCTTTATTACAGCTAGGCTGCATAGTATTATCAGCCACTGCTAAATTTTTCTTGCTCTATTTTAATTAAAATTTCGCGTTGCTTAAAATTCAGCGGGCAGAAATACTATATCTCAAAATCTTATGGAAATATAAATTGATATATTTTAACATGTATACCCTACGAATCTCCAGAGGTATTTGCATGGTATAATTGCGAGACCCTCTCATTCTTCCGTAATTGTTGGTTCTGTTCTCATGCACCCCACCCATAACAACCCCTTGGTTACGTCTCTGAGGAAATTTTTTTTCAGTGCGGTTTATGAAACTCATGACTACTCCTAAAACAAATTTGTATACATCTATGCAAATCATTTCCGTCTATTTCTGCGAAGTAAAATTATACAGAAGGTCAAAGTTGATTTTGCAAAAAATGCCGGTCTTCGATTTTTCGCAACATTCTTCAACTTCAAACCGACGCTGAAGGAAAATGAGAAAAACCATCGGGTTAGATAGAATTTCATGGAATNATATAGATAGTTTGAGTTCAACAGTTATAAGATGAGCCAATGGTATCTTTAACCCTTTGGCTGCAGGAAACGTAGTTCTACGTTTTCCTAAGAGGACTGCGGTAAAAATGTATTTCTACGTTTGACCTGCTCTCTCACCCCTTGTTCTTGTCCTTTCACAATTTTATGGCTCTGTCTGAATGAGACACCCAAACACTCACCCTTCTGTATTGTTCTAGATTAGGAAAATCCGAGGGATTTCGCACCTCAAGGGAAACCCAAATCTTTAGTTTCTGAATAGCGGATTTACGAAATAAGTAATAATTGAAAAAATTCAAGATATCTGCGAAGTGTTTGGTATCAAAATTATCAGCAAAGTGCAAGGAAAGTAAATAGGACTGCTTTTACAAAACAAATTTCTTATTAAATATATTATATATGATACCAAACATAATTTCTAAACAGTAACCACTGACCGCACCCATAGGAAAAAGGTAGACCCGGATTATAAGGGATAACTACCTGCTAGGACTTGCCTGCGCCTCCAGTACCCCTGTTACTTTTCTCCCCCACACAGATGTAGAAAAATCTTAGGATCCTGCATCTAAAGGGTTAAGAGGAATATAAATTAAAATGTTGTGATTCGTAATTAAAGAGTTGTTTTTCGATTCTAGCCCTCTATGCTGTGGGTTAATGAAATAAAAGAATGAAAAGTATCACTGTCTCCCAAAAGAAAAACCTCATTTATTTACACGTATTACAGTTAACAATATTTTCTTACTTAACTCCCACGGTCAATACAGATATATTCCACTGTTATGGTGAGCCGAAAGTAATTGTGGGTTAAAATTCGACTATCTTTTATGGTCTTGCAGAAATTTGTTCTAGTTGAAATGTTCGCATGTGCGTTATGACTATACATCTCAACAGGATGTAATACTAAATGAGACAAAAGATAAATTATGGCTTCCAGATAGCCAATTGGGCAACGCGTTCGAATCCGGTGAAAGCGGTCCCGGGTTCAATACTCGGTGAGGACCTACGTGTGAAATGAACTCAGCAGTCAAAGCACATTCTATAACACTACTGCAAGGAAAAGTATTAACTTTGCAAACAAGGAAAGTGTTTTAGGTACTTGGCACGATAAGGCGTGCACCTAGGAAAATTCCCAAGGAGAAACGGACAAAAGTCTGACGGAATCAGGACTCGAACCCGGGTCTCCCAATTGCCGGTCAGTTGCTCTATCCATTGAGCTGTCCCACCAGAACAGCTTTGCACATTGGGGTGTGCGCGTAAAACCCAAGGATATAAGCAATTGTGAAAGATAAAGACATGACTGGGACCTGAATACAGGTCTCTCATTTTCCGAGCAGGTATTGTAACCACTGAACTACCACGCTACATCCCATCTATTTCTTTCACTTTTCATTTTTCACATCTGTTTATCCTTATGTAATATCGGTTGCAATTGATAAGGTCAGAGGATCCCGATTAGTCAAGCGGGCTACGCTTTCGCCTTCTGTGGCTTCGTTTCCGGGTTCGACTTCCGGTGGGGGCCTATATGTACGAAATGTCCCTAGTTGCTGAAGTGATTTAACAATACTACTACTATGGTCAGGGTGGGAGTAAAATATTCATCGTGAGCAATTAAGAGGGTTTCTCATTTTCTAGCTGTTTGCTTATCCTGGGATTCCTGGACAAAGTGTTTTTCTTCCCGGGATTCTAGGAAATATTGCTATAGTCCTAGCTTTGTTTAAAAGGTATTAACTGATTTAACGTTGAAAGCGGGGGCATAGTAATTGCTTGTTATATAGTCTTTTGTAATCTCCATAATCGGCAAAATATTATAATATTTATATGACAATACGTACCAAAAATACTTTGGCATCGTACACAAAAATTTTCACTGATCCAAAAATTGCTCTTTTCCTTTAGAAATAGTAATTAGTACAGCAATATAGCCTGTTTGGATGGTTCAGAAATTTGAAATAAAAATAAAAATTGCGTTTTGATAAAGAGCATCAATAAATTCAATAAAAAATTACCGTGAAATTTTGTTGTACGTTTGCAAAGAACAAAAATTGTCAATATATTTATCACTCAATCTTGTTCTTATTATAGTTAAGGAAAAGGGTTAGAATACCATTCCGATTCCATTAGTGGTAGTATAGTCGTCTTTTCGGAATTCGAGAAAAGAGGCATCATAAGTTTTTTCGTACGTAACCTCGAAGATTTCTAATTCCTTTGCACTTGCTTCAAAATAACTAGAATTAGGGTACACCTTAAACTGCTCTCTGCACATTGCTGATTATAACTCTTAATTTTTCTATCTCACATGCTTTAATAGCATCATTAATAGTATTCCGTAGCATTCCGGGAAGAGAAATTTTCCAGGGAAATTTAAATGAGATAAAATTCTATCTCCAGAAATCCCGGAAACACGGGAAGGAAACTCAAATTATCAGTCTCAAAATTTTATTTGCTGAAATATTTAGCCGCAAATTCCCACAATAAGGACCCCTCTTGTATTATTAACATTCGGACACCTAAAATAGAAAAGAGCCGTAATGGTAGTCCCTCAGCCATTCTGCAAAATATCACCTCTGCGATTTCATTGCCGTCATCAATCACAAGGTCTTTCAACCTCATTATTTTCCCCGCTGGGGCCGAGATGTATCACTCTCAACTCCTTTTAAACTCCCGCCCATTCTCTCGTTCTTCCTCCTCACACCACACAAGTTGGGATAAAAATACCCATCATGCATTTTTGTGGGACATCTTAATGTTTTATGGATGACATATGCCTGAGAGTTTCACCTCCATCGCTCAAAATGTTTACACATCTCCACAACTCGCATTATTCAACCTCTAAGGAATAGCCGGAAATATTTAGTGAAGCTCCCTACAGCGCGGTGGTTATTATTTAACTTGTCGGGTTTCGTTCAATTTATCGGATAGAAATGTAAATGAAAGCGCAGCGACATTGCGCACATACCCTGGGAAAAATTGTTGAAAGAAGTGACAGTATCATCTCAATAAATTTTGAATTACGAAGGATGTACCGTGCATTCCCGCAGCTTATTTATTTATCGTGTCGAAAGCATTGCAATTTACAATCAAAGAGAAAGAGAATACAATAACAAACATATAAAAATAATACAATACTACAATAATTAAAAACAATTAGTTGAAGAAGAACAAATATGGCATGAATATATATAGGACGTATTAAATGTATTGTTCCCAAAAGCTAGTAACAGCTACGGCGTCTTCAGTAGTCAGGTAGAGATCATCCAAGGTATAGGTACAGGGCATTGGGGACAGGAATACAGGTGTTGGGTCGTTTGCGTAATTTCGCACTCAAATACGTCTGATGCGTCCCTCGAGAGGTACCATCTAATCAGGTTGTCCTTGCTTCGAGCCACACCACTTCTCAGCCTACTGAGGGCCTTCCAGTTGTTCCATTTCAGTTTTTTGCCTGGGGGTAAGGACTCCGAAGGTGGTATCCACTGATTAGTAGGCGTTTAAGTTTTCCACATGGTATATCTTGCAGTGTGCGGTGGTAGATGTAGGACAGAGGTAGTTTGCGTGAAGCTTTTCCTGGATTTTAGTCTCCTTTTAGGTACTTGGTATCCATATAAGGGGTGGGCTTCATTCTTTTCAGCTTTCCACCGTTCTCTGCCTACTGTTACTTTCCGCCGGATATTGCGTGAAGCGATTCCAGCTAAGCTCTATAGTTTTCCGACGTTCGTAGATTTTAAACAGTCTGCAAGTTTCGTTAAGGGCAACATCCACCTGTTTAGCGTGGGTTGAATTATGCCATACAGGGCAGGCATATTCCGCAGTTGTATAGGAAAGCGCCAGAGCCGATTTTCTTATTACTCCTGGGTTTGCTCCCCACGAGCTACTTGTGAGTTTTCTAAGGATGTTGTTGCGAGCAGCAGTTCTAAGTTTAGTGTTTGAGCAGTGTTGTCTGTATGTGAGAGCGCGGTCCAGCGTAACTTTCAGATATTTAGGGGTGAAATAGTGCTCTGGTCTCAAGCCCTCCCAATCAACCCTTAACCTCCTCCAAGCATCTTTGTTTCGTAGGTGGAATGCGCAAACCCGTTTCTTGGTAGGGTTGGGTTGCAGATGGTTCTTTTTATAATAACTCGAAAGCTCTTTCAGTCCCTTAGTGAGCAGATTATTTACTTCCTCAAAGATCTTCACCTGTATTGCTAAGGCAAGGTCGTCAGCATATAAGAAACTTCTGCTTCTATGGGGCTGCGGCAGAGACATTAAAAAGTGTAGGCGAGAGAAAACTTCCCTGAGGTAGTCCGCTTTTCTGTGTCCTCCACCGACTCTTTCTACCTTGGAACTCAACAAAACACCTACAGTGTGGCCACGATCATTTTAGTCAGCTCATAGTCTTTGGTTAAATCGTAGAGCTTATTTATCATAATTCTGTGCTGGACCGTGTCATATGCAGCAGAGAGATATATAAAAAGATCAGAGCAGAGACAGCAGAGAGATCTATAATCAACTGTGATGTATCCTAGCTCAAAGCCATCTTCTATATGCTGTGTTAGGTTTAGGATCTGGCTGGTACAGCTGTTATCCGGTCTGAAGCCTGCCTGTTGAGGTATCAAGAGTGGCTCAATATAAGGACCCAGCCGGTTGAGCAACATTCTATCTAGTATTTTGTAAAGATGGCATAGGAGCGAGATGGGGGGTGCAAACACTAAATGCATATAAAGACAGTATATCATACAATAAATTTAAGGTAATCGAAAATGAGAAAAAAAATTAAATCGAATTACAAACTATAAAATACAGAGCATTTAAGTTTAAAAGTTTGCAGTTACAGAATGAATTACATATCTAAACACAACGATAGTTTGCTAGATTAATTAAAAAACATGGTCAATTCCCAAAAGTAAGATTATGTTATAACTAATGGTCACTATATCAGCCAGAGGTACTCGTTTTGTGGGCAATGTTCATGTCGGATCGTCATTGAAAGTCTGAAAGTCTGATAATGAAAAGAGAGAAAAAGAAATACGGTAGAGTAGATGTGTTCATAAAAATTCATTTAATTAACATTTATTAAAAAAGCAATCTAAAGATCTTCGTTTTAAGGAGTGAAGTACTTGTTTAAACATTAAAGAGACAGGAAACACTGCTTTATTGTTTTAGTCGCCCGAGACAAGAAGTGTTGTCAAATACCGATTAAGCGCTATCCCGCTTATAACGCGATTTTCATCCGGTCCCAATAAAAGCTTCTTAAGCGGGTTTTATTGTATGTAATTCAGATTCCTCAACATATTAACGCAAATATTGTCATATTTTTTTCTCTTCGCGGCTTTAAGTCTGTGTTGAAATCAATCTGGATGGAGTACATTAACCAAAACTTCTATGAGTTTTGAAGAAGTAATCTTGAAATTTAGCAGACGTTCGAAATTTTTTTAATCACGAGAGAGAAAAAAAGTACGACTTCTGCGTATAAATTACCACAAATAACGCGATTGAGCAGAGAAATTTGTTGCGATGTCCAGATATTAAGACATGTGGTTGCTCGAGTAGAATATTATAGCAATTTATTGTGACCCAAATTATTTTTAATAGAATCGATTAAATTTTCATTTTTATGTGAAGACATGGTGACATTTTAATGATGATTCTTTATTTCTATATGAAAAAAATATATGGATCTTAAAGTTTTAAATTTAATTTGCTTTAAGTTTGGCAACACTTAGAACTAGCCCTGGAAAATATCAACTATTATTACAGGTACATACGTGCTGAAGTATGGAAAACAATTTTGCCTTCTACACCCTTAATGTTATAGTTCATCCTCGGCCATGAAGTATATGAGAATTTCACGTGTGAACAACTATTTTAACATAGTTATGTCTTCAAATTAGAAAGACTATTTTTAGCTAAACATATGCCGTTACTTTGATTACGGTTTCAAAGATACAGCGCGTCTTTCCACGACCCTTAAATGTGTTCATCTTTAGGAAAATCAAATCAAAGCAATTTCATTACTATTTATTCTAGGCCACGCATAACGTCTTTCAACACCATCGCATTTTATTTTATTGAAAAATTACATTAAAATGTGTAATAATTTACCAAGTTTCATTATTATATTATATTCCATATTCAAGATTATCGTTCCCTCTTAGAGTGGCAAAACTTTGTGCATACATATGAAAGTAATCGTCTCAACTTATCTTGTAACAGCTTTAGTCTGGACCTACCCTTTAATTACAGAGTTCTGAGAGGAGCGCATCTTGACTCTTTAAGATGCAAATAAATCTCAGATAGAAGAGAACCCGCTCTGTACCCAGTTCGACCCTGGACTCGTATATCAAGCTTAATTACCGTCATATACTCAAATGTACTCCGACCGCTGAGACCATAAAGTAGTTTCTGGACCTCCGAGAAGAATATCACAAAGTGAGAATGATTCATTTTCACTTCTCGCGGCTTAGCAGGCCAAAGGCAACATGTGCAATAATCGAGACTTGGTTCATGAGTGCGTCCTACGACATGGATGTAGAATGGTGCTTAAGGTAATCGCGGTACTGTGCGAGTGCAGCACGCCGTAAACCTTCGCGGAGAATTTCAGTAGAGGCGGATGCGAAAATTTGAACGACTCTGTTGATCCGTAGGTCTTCTTAAACTTGTGGCGTAAAAAACCGAACGAACTTTTCCTCGGCGCATACTCTTTAATCGTCACTAAATTTGTTTCGGTGGATAGTTTCCTAAAATCATCCTTATACCGAAGTCTGAACTGGGATATCTGTAGACTTTTAAACGTTTAAACTCATACGGTAGTCGTCGACTCACGACCGATGCGACTTACGACGCGTCGATTAACGAGATTTTGATATACGACGTTTCGAGTTACGACAGAGCTGAAAGAAAAGAAAGTTGGAACACGGCTGTTAATGAATTGGAGGTTTAAAAAGGGACTTCCCAGAAATCGGTGATTCGGAGCTTCCCGTTTGTCTTTATACGCGAGTTCTGCCTGCCGGAATGCGGCTTACCCTCGTTTTTAAACCTCTAATTACGACAGAGCGTTAGACCGTGGCGCGAATAGTGCCACTCAGCTGAGTAAGGCTAGAACGCTCACAGTTGTCACTATCGGCAACTTATCACTAGCGTCACGCTCACAAGTGTCACTTATCAGTAGCGCTTGTGACAACGTACATTCTTTCGACACAAATATTTGAACGGTCTCCAATTTAAAACGGTGCGTACGTATAATATGTTTCAATAAAAATCTACCAAATATTATGAATATGCGAATACCGTTTAAATCGATTTATGACCGGTCTTTTAGAACCGAGAGTGGCTGTATGTCTACCACTGACTGTATTTTTGTTTCTGGGATTAAGATCTGCAAAGTTGAGACCTATCCATTGAAATAACACTTTATATATATAATTAAAATGTAGTAATCCTAACGCCTTAGTTATTTCAGGTTGCCGTATTTTCTTGCTATGATATACCTGCTTATTTTCGCAGGAATTGCTTGTAAGCTTGCAGAAACATGGAGATATGTAAAGAATGCGTTCATAATGACGGGTAACTGATCTTAGAAAATATCGAAATTAATTTCGAAAGTACGTAATAAGGTGGGGAAAAACTGTGCGTGGAAAATAACTTTTAAAATTTGCATTAAAATTTTAAATTCTTAATGAATTTTTACTTGATGACGTCACCTCCGTCGTTCCACAGTTATCGCAGGTGAACATGACTCAAGAACTTCTTCGGGTCGAACCTTTTCACACATTAAAGGCCTTTCATTGCAAATAATAGTCATACTAAAGTGAACTATAAATCAATTCGTATGCTTTGGTTGGTATTTTTCTTGTTAGAAGAATGCAATATTTAGTTTATGTATATTATAGTATTATCGTTAAAATTGCTTCAGTTACTTAGATCGTTCAGCACATATGGCCCCCACCAGGAATCGATCCCGAGACCGCTTCCATCAAAGTCGAACGCGCTTTCCCCTGCCTCATTGGACTTATAAGCGTGATTTTCATATAAGACAGTTACCACACCCATTGAATAATACCGCTATTTCTAATTGCCTTAAAACCATTTGATTCGCACCAGATATTGTTAAAAAACGCTGCTTTTTATCTAAAACTCAGCATTACGAAATTTAGAAACAATGAAGGTGAATTAAAGTAAATTCAACGCTATTTACGTTGACCAAAATTTTACCTCGCTTACTACCATGTCTTTGTTCCTAAACATCGATTTTCTCTTAAAAGTTTCAGGAGCAATGGAAGAAAGCTTAATCGAATGATAGGAATGATTTCATTCATAGGATAATTTGTAGCTTCATTTCTCGCAGTTGCTACATTTTTTCTAGCGCCATATTATCATCATCATCATCTCCCTTTCAAGGATTAGGCATTCTGCCTGTTCAGACTTCATCAACGTAGCCTTTGTCGTCCTTTACTTCTTTTCCGTAATGGCTTATATTCTAGAATATTTCTGAGTATCCTTTCTAGAGGCATACGATTAACATGCTCTTTCCATCTTTCTTTATAATTAGTTGCTACTTCTGTAACTGGTTGTACTCTTAATTCTTCTCTAATTTCTTCGTTTTTTATGTGGTCCAGACGTGTACAGCCTTTTACAGATCTAAGAAATTACATTTCTGATGTTTCTATGTCTATAGTCTTTTTTTCTAGGAGCCCAAACTTCTGATCCATATAGCAATGTGGGGACAGCCATTACTTTGTATTTCTTTATTCTTCATTATTTGTGTTTCTTTTGCTGTTTTTCTTTTCAAAGTTCTTTTTATGTTCCTACACGTTCTTTGATAGTTGATTATTGTATTTAAAATATCTTTTTCTTCTTCATAGGTGATATTGCATCCTAAATAATTAAAGTGCGATACATGTTCTATTATATTATTTTCAATCGTTATTTTGGTTCCGATTGGGAACTTGGATTTTTGTACAGAAATTTTCAAGTTGTAATCTTTAGATAACAGATTTAGTTTGTGGACTGCCAATTGTAAGTTACCTTCATTTTCTTGAATCACGACTTGATCATCAAAAAATAGCATTGAACTTAAAATTTGATTTTCTCCTATTTGAATTTCTGGTGGTGTAACTTTCATAACCAGCGCCGTATTATTTCTTTCGTAAATGCATTTGAAAACTTTTATCTGAATAGAATTTCCGTGAAAAAACAAGAACTTCACAGTGAGCTGTACACAATGAATATTTTGCGCCAGTTGATCTCCGGCTTTAACGAAATGTATGAAGAATTCGATACGAATTCACCCAAGTATGAGATTTAGCGATTTTTAAGCCCTAAAAAAAGCAAAGGTGCCCTTTTAACCACAAACAACAGATTTTCATTGCTGAATTACACGTTGCGATTATTTATATCGTCGTGGTCAGTGACCTGCCTCATTAAAAGTTGACTCCCGGAAAGATTTTTTCAACGCACTCGCTAAATATCTTGATGTAGATTAACACGATACGCTGAAATTCACTCTTTCAACCGCCGTTTCCCATATTTAAGTAAATTTGTTAAACAGATTTTCCGCCGAATATCCAGCTTTGCGGGGAATTTTACCTTCAAAAACTGCTAGAGGGATGATTAAATAGATTCTTTTACGTAAATGAAAAAGGCCTCATTTCATACTAAATCAGAGCGTAAATTTGTGTCAGCTCTTTTATGCAGAAACAGAGTTTAAAATACTTATTTTATTTAAGTCGAGTGACATTTCATTTTCATTTCACGTATTCATTCGTTTGGAAATCATATTTATATAATATTAATGATTTGGCTCCTAAATTAGGAACTTCTTTGTAGTAGTACTGTAATAAAGGTGTTTGTGAGGCAAAGCCTTAATTCGCTGTGTTTATTTTGGCTGTATTGTCGCATATGCCTACAGTATTTCATGCGTGTTTTTGTATTGACTTTTTAAGGCTTTCCTCTCGTTTATAACATTCATCATGCATTGTATTTCATCTCCTGCTTAGAAGTTTCGGCTAAACCCATATGCAAGTTTTCGTAAGTTTTTACCAGCCTTCCCTTCTTTCTTCGAGTTTCCCTCACGTAGAAACCTTTCAGTAAGCTTCACCCGGGTTTTATTACCCTCAAATTTACTCCGCGGACCAAAATTCCGGGTGCCAATTTACTCTTATACTGTCTCGAATATTATCTGTTATATTTATTTCTTTTCACGGAATTTATTTGCAAATACGATGGGTGGGATGGGAGACTTCCTATATTGAATTTCGCTCGGATAAAGACATTATTTGCCTATTTATATCCTGGTATTTGATTTGACTTGAGTGATGTCTCCTTAAAGTCTTCTCGAATCTTTTTGATAGAACGTGCTGAGTTCTTGGAACCGCTTTTAGTCTTATTTGCTTCATCTTGGAAATGCAATTACACATTTTATGTTGATATCCACGAATGGTTAAAGCCGGAAATTTCGCAAAGTTTTCCTGGTAGCTCTTCCAGGGAAAGTCTATCCAGAGTCATCGCGATTGCAAAATCTTCATTGAAATAAAGCTCTGTCAGGAGCCTTGGGTAATGAATTATATTACTGCCGTAATGTATCAAGTAATTCCCTAGCAGTTTTTTTGTAATTCCAAAGAAACACAAGGGGAGTACCACCTCTGTGGGAAATGGATTCGGGCGAGACTGTCAGGGTATTTCCTTGTTCTAAACTAAGTGACACGTGTCCAACCGCTGACACAACTAGGCATTTTAACGCAATATTAGCAACTGAAAATCGGAGTGAGCCAACCAAGCCATACACGTGGATCCCTATGAAGACCGAGAAACTTTCCGAGTTAGGAAATGTTTTCTTTCATATTTTAAAGTAAATTATTTCTTCCTCATTTAGTTTTATCTCCCCGCCCTCTAAACATTCTTCACCCTTTTCCTCAACGTTTATTCAATTCATTTCCGGAAGAATTTTTGATTGGCCTGGTGTCGAAACGATACCATTTTGGGCTATGCCTCTGCTGTTTACATTACAAAAGCACGTCTTCTAGTAATGACTCGATGTTCGATCCTCTACCATCCCGGAATGTACACAAAATAAATTTCCAAAAAATCCGCACAATGCATTCATAAGGGAAAAATCGGGAATTTGGGACCTTCTGGAATCGACCTTATGACAGCTACGATGGGTACCTCGTTGTTCCAGGAGGTTTCCCGTTGGGGCTCGTACGGCAAAAGGGCCAAGTCGCGACACTTGTGGTTTTTACGAGGAGAAATAAACCCAAAACCAATGAAAATATACAGAATTCAAGTAAATTACAGTACTATTTTATAGTATTACTTATGAAAGCTCTATGGTAGTAGTAGCATTGTTAAAAGTGCTTCGACAGCTTAAGAAATTTCGCACGTAGGCTCCCACCGGGAATCGAACCAAGTATCGCTTTCGCCGAAGTCCAACGCGTTGCCCACTTGGCTATCCGGGAGCCCCTTTTACGAAGAGAATTCGTATCCTACATGTAGCAATATAATACATGCTAGAGTTCTGACCTAACACAAAATTGAATAAATGTTGAGGAAATGGGCGAAGAATGTTTAGAGGGTGGGGAGATAATACTACCGGGCGCCAAAATAATTTATTAAAAAAAATGGAAGACATTATTTCCCAACTAGGAAAGTTTGGCGATGTTCGTGGTTGCATAACTCCGATTTTCAGTTTCTAATTTTGCGTTAAAAATGGCTATTTGTGTGAACGGTCGGACACGTGTCTATTATTTTTGAGACATATTTGGAACATACCCTGAAAGTCTCGCACGAATTATTTTCCCACAAAGGTGGTACTCCCCTCGTCAGATCATCAAAGGTAAAACATTTATTCTACGAATTCCGTCATATCCGAGAACCGTAACTCACTAACGAATAAACGCGAGCGTTTCCAAAGCCGTCTCTTCCCCGGGATTTCTCCAAATCGGATAAGAAGTTGCCATGAATTAATATTTCCAATTTTCCGCCCACGAGCGTGAGTCTAAACGAAGTCGGGCGGCAAACCGATTGAACGCTCAATTCAATCACTGAGCACGTAGAATTGAATCCATTGGACAGATATCTAATCCACCAACGGATTTATGCCTCCGTAACCGTGAACTTTTCTTTCTGATGTGATTCTTTCGCAAGGAAATAAGAAATCGAGAGAAATAGCTGGGCGTTGGAACTGTTTGTAAATGCTATTCATTCCCACTGTCTACCTGTTTACTAAAACCATTCCAATATTTTGTGCCAAAAATATCACTGCTGATAAACTTCGTTCCAGTTTTTCTAGTCAGCGATGATGGCTTGTGAGGGAACCAAATAGTATTTATTTTACTAGGCAAATATCCTCAAACCTGGTGGCGTTTATGAGATTATGTTTAAGATTCGATGAAAAAATTACGACTCGTAGTTTACATTCGAAGCTTGCAACAGCAAAGAAAAGCAGACAAGGCTTAACTACAGTACTGAGTAGGGAAAGCAAAAAGAATTAATTTTATTATTTATTTATTAATTGCTCATTTTAATAATAGCCGTCTTATTTACCGTCAGAGGTAACAAAAGAGACAACGCTGAAAGAGAGAGACTTGTTCAGTTATGCGTTGGCTAAAAGGAGAAATTCCACACCTTCAATCTAAATCTTTGCTATTTTTGGAATGAGCAGCAGCTGGATTGCAGTATGTCCTCCTATGCGTCCACCATATTGGAGTTTTGCACATTCACCGTGTAATATACATATATACATTGTAGTTCGATCTTCTCCAAATCTCAGTCTCAAAGTTCTCGATACCTCTGCCAATTTTCATCTCATTATGGTATTCCCACATTACGTCTCACCTCAAATATCAAGTCTCACTTAAGTCTCACCTCTCCAAACGTGAACTAGAAATATTCTATAAACTTATATTATACATATAATAAAAGCATCCTACCGTAATTACCGGTCCATAAGACTTACTCTTTTGCCGCGAAAATTAAATATAAGATCGGCCTGCGTATTATGGGCCGAGGGTGAGAATTTTTTCTGACGTCAGGAATTTCCACACGATATTATATGTACACAATAATGCTCTTCTTCTCGTCAGTTTCGTCTTCTCGTCACCGTGAAATTCTTTCTAGCAATATTACGTTTTTGTTTCATTCTTCCGTAAATGGACTCTCTTTTGCAGATATCCTTTCTATGTTTCATTTATAAATAGCTCACGTTCCATCGTGTATGATCTTTTCTTCGTTCGTCTGAAAAACCACGATGCGACTTTCATTGCGTTCGTCATTTGTATGCATAAGTTTATTAATATGGATAATACGTATGTTACAATTTGAACTTCTATTTTTGCATTTATTTTCTCTGTGTATCTCTATTTTGTATATCTAAAAGTCTGGTTTTTAACATTGCGTAAGAGAAAGAATGAAATATCTTTCTAATGTATGGTGTACATTAAACTTGCAACACTAACAGAGCAAAGGGAAAATGTGTCTGTAGGTTGTCAACTCGTCTTTCTAAAGCTCAAGGTTACATTACAACCCTATTTCAAATTTACATATTTCATATCACGTATTTACGAATTTGAAAATGCGCATACATATAATAATATATAAAAGTAGCATCATACTTAGAAATAACATAATTCATAGGGATTACCAATTATGCTGGGACACATACCATATTATATTCCAGCATCTTCAAAGAACTCTCTTATAAAGTATTGTGGTTTATTGGTATTTACAATTATAGAATATTCATTCTTTATTTGTACAGTTTTTCACCAGATCGCGTGTTATTCAGTATTTCTAATTATGGCTAAATTCCTCCTGTTAGAGCTAGCCGTTATAGGCAATGGACACGATGTCAAATGGGCCGGGAAATGCGGTAGCTATCATTCTCACATTACTGGTTCTAGCTGATAAAATAAAAAAAAAGTTATAAAACGAAATAGCTTTAATTCGCTTCTACAAAAAGAATATCGGTACAGAAATCACACAAAGAAATTGTAAAATGTTGATGTTATGTCTTTTGTCAACTGAATATTAACATATACGTACATAGAGGAGGTTCGAAGTGGAAAAACATGCTCTTTAGAGTAGGAAATGTTGCTAAAACGAAAAAAAAAGATCGCAAAAAAGGAAAAAGTTGCAAAATCGCTAAATTGGCAAATTATTTACGTTTTTTCCCTTAAAGTTCCTTCAGTTGAGGGCCGTTTCTTTAAGATAGAAGTTTTCTTCACTGCAAAGGTATATTCGCCTCAAAAAAGTAATTCTTTTCATATTTATAATATAATTAT
>KZ308415.1:1062435-1072694 GCA_000376725.2 Ladona fulva
TCTCCGAGGTATGTAGTAAAAGATGTTTCTTTCTATTTTTCCTCTATTCTAACTCACCAACCGTACATCATTTTCTTTCAAAACACTTCTTGTTTTTCTAAGCGAATAACATCTATATGCTCATAGCGATCTAGGGCTTAATGCAAGTTTTCCGTAATCTGCATATCTTTCATCTTTTTCCTTCAAGTTTGGTTCGATCATTAGCCTTTAATTATCGGCTCCAACTCAGAGGCGTTCAGTCCATCATGCTAATTGAGTTCCTTGCTGGAGTCCCTTCTGAATGGGTAGTTCCTAAGCAAACTTATCTGAAGAAAATTTCTTCCGCCGGTGAGGCCGTCCGAAACTTTGATCAGGTTTAAGTGTCTCGCCTTAATTCGTTAATTAGACAAGAATAGTTAGGATTCTTGAGGCATAGGGTTACGTAGATTCCTATCACGAATAGAGTTCCTCCCAAAGGTAATCCCTAAGAACGCAGAATGAGATATATAGGGTTATAAGCGCAAATAAGCCCATTTCGAACATCTCAGGTGGTGGTCCTACACGAATCCTCTTCCAATGGCGAGACTCTTGTGCTGGAATGAGTTTTCCGGAAAAGGCAACTCACAGGAAGGTGTATAATTTTAAGTATAAAATAATCTTGAGCAATCTTCTAAACGCTGTAAACTTAGGCGAGACTTAACTGTCTTCAACAATCAACAAATACCCTCAGTTAATTCTTTGGTGCCTAACTATTGCGAAATTCTTCAGCAAGATTTTTATTCCATTTTGTTTGTGTAATGCTATATTGAACCACCACCGTCGACTGATTAAGCGGAAAAGTAGCGGAAGAATCCCATCGGCTCCTGACATAATCAAAATTATGCATTGGAATTTTCGCAGTACACTCTATATATGTAATTTCTGTATAAGGTACTAAGTTACATTAAGTTTTACGTTTAGAAATTTACGTTTGCGAAATAAACCTGCACTTTTAGAATTTTGGTGTATTCACATTTTTTTAAGAAATTAAGATTATTAACCACTTAAGGGCCCAATTAAAAAGCCAAAATCGTACCAAAAATACCGACATTTTTTTCTGGCATATATCAATCTACATTCATTTGTTACACATATCNGTAACAGAATTCACGGAGGAGGACGTCACTTTCTGGAATCTTGATGACATCATGAGGAATTGTTGAATAAAATAAGGTTTTGAACAACAAAGAAGATAACTTTTACTAATCCACAATATATAATTCGTTGGCGACTAGTTTCGGCTAATGATAGCCATCTTCAAGCATCTAAAAGTTATCTTCTTTGTTGTTGAAAACCTTGCATTATTCAACAATTCCTCATGACTTTTGTAATACATTTTCCCGTCTATTATTTAAAAGTATGAGCACATTGCGGAGCAAAGATATTTCTAATAACTACGCAAATTAAAATTTACCAGTGTTTGCGCAATTGTCTCGAGGTAAGGAAAGGTATTAAAATAAGAGTTTTAAGACTTGTATATTTCCCAAGGAAGAATGTGCTCGAAAAAAGTCTGACGGGACCGGAGATCGAATCCGGATCTGACGGGTCTCCCAATTGCCGGTCGGGTGCTCTATCTGTTGAGCTATCCCGGCAGAAGATTTTTCCGAGCCATTTGGGACACTTTGTGGGCAAAGGATGCGAGTTTGTCCACATGGTGGCATCGTTCAGTGTCATGGGTTCATGGATGCACCGGCCACACAAACTGATGGAAAGGAAGCCCCCTTCCAATAAATACACATAGAAAACGGGTAAAGGTGATCTAGCGTAAGATGGTGCGCACCCAGGAAAAATTCCAAGGAAGAATGGACTTGAAATAAGTCTGACGGCGCTTCCATGAAACCATGACAGCGAACGATGTCATCATGTGGACTCGCAACGTCCTTTGCCCACAAAGTCTCACGAATGGCTTGGAAAAATGTTCTACCGGGAGAACTCAACGGACAGAGCACCCGACCGGCACTTGGGAGACCCGGGATCGATTCCCGGTCCCGTCAGATTTTTTTAAGCCCATTTTTCCTTTGGATTTTTCCTGGGAGCGCACCGTCTTGCGCTAGATCGCCTTTACCCGTTTTCTAGTATAGTAGTATTGTTAAAAGTGCTTCGACAGCTTAGGTGATTTCGCACATGGTATCCCACCGGGAATCAAACCCGGGACCGCTTTCACCGAAGTTAGAATATCATACTAATTATCAGTAGGACATACATATGCTAGAATACACCAGGTTTATTTATGGTCATTAGTAAATCTATGTCCTCTTTGCCAAAGCACGAGAACAGCGCCTGAATGATATATAAATTATAATTATATAAATATTATATAATTTTATCCTTTTTGCGCAGTTTGTATTAATTATAATTTTTATTTCTAGTTTTTGATTGAATTGAGTAATGTTTCACCAGTCATTTCATTTTTATGATATTATCAATTTCAAAGCAAAGGTGTATAACTTTACATGTATATGTGAGCCTTAGAAACCAAGGATAAACAGAATTGAGAAATTGAGGCATGACTGGGACTCGAACCCAGGTCTCCCTGCCAACCTAAACCACCATGCTGCGCGAAACACGGTATGATAGTTTAGAGAATGGAATATCTGATGGTAGGAAATATGCAATCAATTTCCAGTTATTCCTCTAATTTTCACTCAGTTGTTTCGCCTTTTATCCTCGAGTTTTATATTTCCTGTTTATTTTTGTTTCATATTTTGCAAAAAGACACGATGCTTGTTGTTTCTAAATTAGATGACCATCCAGTGCTGGCATTCGTTGGACTTCTATTTTTTCCCCTCTTGACGCTTACGATTACGTATCTCGATTTGAATTTTTGTTGGCTGTAACACACATTTCAAAATTCCATTTTCGTGTGCTAATATTTCATTATTTTCATATTTAAAAAATATTGTATTTTTTGGCTCTTTAATGTGCTTTCCACAACTTGTTTCGTCTCCATTTTTCAACACATCACAATGCTTTGCTGAGAGGAAACAATAATATGTACTTGCAAATATTTTTTTGTAGTTCCACAGCTCTCAAGTACCTCTTCTACACCCGTGTTAAAGCGATTTCTTCATTTCAAATAAGGGTAATTGAAGGCACTGATGGATGATTGTAGAGACCGATGGTTGATGTAATTTTTCACCAATTTTATTAGCATAAAGGGCGTTCTGCTATTGAAACACGATGGTCGTAGATAACATTTTCATTCTAAAGGTGGCGAGATTTTATAATTTTTAGATGTTACGTGCACTACGAATGGGCTATTATTGCCAACGGAGTATGTATTTTAATCTATACATGTACTGATAAAATCTCCTCGCTTGGATTTACAGAACGCCGCTCAGTGAGACTATTCATCAATTCTTTGCCCTTTTCAGCCATAAGTGTGTTTATCGCCTCCCCCATCCGAGGTCTTTTACTCCCGAGGTTTACTCAGACGTGCTATTGGGCTTAAAACACCTCCGCAACCTACTTCAGCGCTACAATCGAGCCTTACATCTCCCGAAGGCCTTACATCCATCAGCACCTCCAGATAGATAGTCCGCAATTTCCTTTTTCACCCTCCGATAGATAAAACCTTGCATTGGCCCGATTCTAATTCATCCTTTGCCGTAGCCATTCATCGCTTCCGTTCTCCGAGCCATTAACCTATCGTTATGGGAAGGTGAAGACTCTATGGGGGAGATTCTGGGTGAGAAATCGCACGCGTCTTGTTTCCAAAGACTTTGCTAGTCCTCCTTTTCTGAAATCGTTATTCGGATCGCGTTATGAATCGTTGCACTTTTTCGCTTTATTCTTCGTTCGTCTTCTGCTGGTTTATCGGGTGCTTGAGGGGGATAACTTTATGGATTATGGCTATCTGAGGATTATGTGGTGATTAAGGCATGTGATCATCGATTAGGCTAACTGTAATGTGACTTAATCTCGCAAAATACCGAAGTTGTACTATTTACTATGAGAGAAGCTTAAGTTTTTGTAACAGAATTCACGGAGGAGGACGTCACTTTCTGGAATCTTGATGACATCATGAGGAATTGTTGAATAAAACAAGGTTTTGAACAACAAAGAAGATAACTTTTACTAATCCACAATATATAATTCGTTGGCGACTAGTTTCGGCTAATGATAGCCATCTTCAAGCATCTAAAAGTTATCTTCTTTGTTGTTGAAAACCTTGCATTATTCAACAATTCCTCATGACTTTTGTAATACATTTTCCCGTCTATTATTTAAAAGTATGAGCACATTGCGGAGCAAAGATATTTCTAATAACTACGCAAATTAAAATTTACCAGTGTTTGCGCAATTGTCTCGAGGTAAGGAAAGGTATTAAAATAAGAGTTTTAAGACTTGTATATTTCCCAAGGAAGAATGTGCTCGAAAAAAGTCTGACGGGACCGGAGATCGAATCCGGATCTGACGGGTCTCCCAATTGCCGGTCGGGTGCTCTATCTGTTGAGCTATCCCGGCAGAAGATTTTTCCGAGCCATTTGGGACACTTTGTGGGCAAAGGATGCGAGTTTGTCCACATGGTGGCATCGTTCAGTGTCATGGGTTCATGGATGCACCGGCCACACAAACTGATGGAAAGGAAGCCCCCTTCCAATAAATACACATAGAAAACGGGTAAAGGTGATCTAGCGTAAGATGGTGCGCACCCAGGAAAAATTCCAAGGAAGAATGGACTTGAAATAAGTCTGACGGCGCTTCCATGAAACCATGACAGCGAACGATGTCATCATGTGGACTCGCAACGTCCTTTGCCCACAAAGTCTCACGAATGGCTTGGAAAAATGTTCTACCGGGAGAACTCAACGGACAGAGCACCCGACCGGCACTTGGGAGACCCGGGATCGATTCCCGGTCCCGTCAGATTTTTTTAAGCCCATTTTTCCTTTGGATTTTTCCTGGGAGCGCACCGTCTTGCGCTAGATCGCCTTTACCCGTTTTCTAGTATAGTAGTATTGTTAAAAGTGCTTCGACAGCTTAGGTGATTTTGCACATGGTATCCCACCGGGAATCAAACCCTGGACCGCTTTCACCGAAGTTAGAATATCATACTAATTATCAGTAGGACATACATATGCTAGAATACACCAGGTTTATTTATGGTCATTAGTAAATCTATGTCCTCTTTGCCAAAGCACGAGAACAGCGCCTGAATGATATATAAATTATAATTATATAAATATAATTTTGGAGGCTTTAAAGATAGAAGCGTATTGATCTACTTTTCACCTTTTGAAATTCTCAATGAAAACAAGAATTTGAATTTCTCAAATTTCGAAATTTGAATTCTATATACATAATAATTCAGATTTGCAGTTTCTCGATGTTTAAAATCAAGACGATGCATTTCCTCACTACTATTAGAAGGACGATCTTATGATTTTCGTCATCGGCAATTTTTAACGACGACGATCTATTTGCGAAGCGCTCCTCTCCTCTTTCTTCTGCGCTTAGCGATTAAGCGAAGTGACTTGATTCGTTCGAACTTCCGCCTTCCCTTTAACGCGTACAAAGGCTACAGAATGAAGAGAAGAATCCAGGTGGATGAAGGAGAACCATGTCTCCTTAAGCCCTCTTAAGGGAGGCCCATTCAATCAATCATCCTCATCCTTCCCTCTCTTCTGATTCGAATGCATTCTAATGCGTCTGGAGTCGCTAGGGAGTTTGCTCCTTTTCCTTTTTACGCCTCTTCCGAGAGATTGCGGCCAATTTCCCAGCGTTCGGCGGTGTTTGATGGATCGGTCACTTTGTCTCCCCTCGGCCATTTTGTTTTCGGCATCCCTCATCCTTCCCCGAGTCCGTTTTTTACGGAATGGCTCTTTGAGGAATGGACGGTGCTAAGGGAAACAAAAGAAGGACCGACCGCGGGAACAAGATTAATTCCTTTAAGACCCATCGTAACTGAAAGGTAAACTCAAATGAATGGTTACGGATGGTTTTACACAATTTTCAAGGAAGAAAAAAGCATGAAGGAAAGATAAATTACTTAGCACGGTATAGCCGTGCGGGACACGTGACTGGGACACGAACCCAGATCTCCCACTTTCCGGGAAGGTATTCCACTGAACTACCACGCCGCGTCTGTTCCACAGTTTGGGAATGCATTGGTGAGCAAGACGAGCAGACTCCATATTTAGTGACACAGCTGCCGCCAGATAGTCCTCACAGATACACGCAAGTCACAAAAGGTCTTATGAGGTTCCCCCCAAAGGAAATCACAAAAATTAAGGAAAGGTAAATTAATAAATCATACCTGTTGCTCCTTGATGAAGAAGTTTTTTGTTTTTTGAAATCAAATTTATTGGATGAAAATGCCACTCTATATACCTTCTTGTACGTGATCGGTTTTGAACTGTCAGTTTATAATAATAATATAAACTGGTTGTGCGAATCTTTTGACTGGTAGTCTTGAATGTAATCGCAATCGATGAAGAAAGGAAACAGGTGGAAAGCTGTAAATTTCAACTCGTTGCCGAAAGTAGTGGAGTAAAACTCTGCTGTGGAAATTACTAAGTATTCTTTCTTTCGATATGGAAACAGTCGATTTAAACTTTACCTCTTCGGCGTAAAATATAAATAAACAGTTTTTTTTCAAAATTACAATCCCTTTATCTTTATTAGTTAATATTCCTACATCCTTCAACAGAGCCTGATTTAAAGCATAGGTTTAAGTTACGAGTTGTTTAAGTCACGTATAGTTAAAAGAATAAGCGGTGGCTCAGTGCGGATTAGCAGAAGACATTGGCGCGTCTCATTTATTAGTAATTCACTGTCATTTCATAACTATAACTATGCTTTTATGATGGTATTACCTTATCATATTTGAATATAAATTACTTTTCTACAAATGTTATTGAAGGACATTCCTTCTCTTCCTATTTAAGCATTAATTTTTTCCTCTCCCTGTTTCTTGCATAATTTTAATGTATCTATTCTCTGGACGAAAGGAACAGAATCCACTTCAAATTTGCACTATTATAGTCACCATTATGTTGTAAAATCAAGATAGTGATATCTGAAATTAGTAATAAGGCTCTATAATGTAGTTGCCTTAAATTTCTTGGGAAGCGTTACGTATTTAGAAATCAAGAGTAAACGATCGCAAATTTCAAATATATATCCAGACAAAAGACAGTGTTAGTTGATATCTTCAAGCACCAAAATTCTGCAACATAAACATCAAACGCTACCTGGATATTAACACCCACCTTATCGTCCGGTTCTGAATAATAATCTCAGTTCTTACTGAAAATGTGTACTGAGGAAGTAATACAAGTCTTTTCTCTTTAGAGCCCTCTAAGAAATTGCCTGATGATATTTGCTCAGCGTCCTATCATATTTTTTCTTTAAAACGACTCTTTCATTATATATGACGTTTGATCTACTTGCCAATCTCGGTGACAGAGTTGTTAGCATGGTTTCTCAATCCCGGATAACCGGAATTATATGGTTAGGTAATGGATGCGTGTTAGTCTACTGTCAGGTACCTCAGTGTAACTGCTCCATGAGTGGATGTTTGTGGGGGCTGTTCATAAAGAAGCAAACATTATGGATTAGATTCATATCTACCATGGCATCGTCCTCCATCACGTTTTAGATTTAGGGTCCACGTCCCACCTTAAGAATTCGTCCACATATTACTTTCACTTCTACTGACTTTGTGTGGGGCTCATAACAAATTTCTCAAACACTCGTTGTGGCTGAAGCCCAAGGGTAATCTTTTACCTTCCTGCGTTATAAATGGGATCCTGAATTTGTCTACAACAACTCTATTTCATCACCTCCTTATTTCAACCATCATATTCCCGTCCGTTTTTCATCTAAAATAAATTATCTTATTTCAAAAGTCATTCTCACATGAACTGTTTCAATTAATTTCCTTTCTTTGTTTCGCCTAAATTATCAACTTTTGCATCATCTCCGAGGGTTTCTCTAATGTTGATTTCAGTTGCCTCTCCGATTTATCTCAAAATCTCCATTATTTCTGTACATTAGTTTCTGAATTCGATTTCTTGCCAAGCGGTGACTCTTTCACATTACGAATTGTATAGAATCTAAACTGCATCAGAAAATTGAATTTTTATGCAATTTTCCATCTCTACGATTATAGTTATACCCTTTTTTGATTGTGTTTTTAGTTGTACATATAATGCAGTATCAAATGAGAACACAACACTTGAAATAACGAAAACTCTAATTCTGGAATCTCACGTCATTAGGAGAGTCAATAATATTATATTTAGTGATATCATTTCTTTGTAATTTCATATTAAGTTTGCACTAAATAGTATTAACTGTTATAAATACTGCAATACTCCGATTCCCGGTTACCGGGCTTTTTCAGGTTAGAGCAGTTACAGTTTGGCTTTGGGTGCTTGTCAATAGTTACTATTATCATTCCTCACCGATATTCCACTATTTACGTGTGTTTTTTGGGTATTGTAAGTAATATAAATAATGTGCTACATAAATAAACGCTCCCCTCAAATCAGCTAGCAGGTCTTTATTGCATTCTGCGTTTATGATAGCAAGGAATACATGTTTAATGCTAATAGATTGAAATCCTTATTTATCACAGTCCCTGCAATTCTAAATAGCAAGGAGAAAGTTAATATTTTAATTATTTTATATCATCGATTTGGGGAAATGATATTTTCAATTCGATTTTTGATGCGTTAGACTAAAATACTACTGAAGCGTACCTCAATAGGGTGTCAAAATCTGAAAGCATTCGTCTTGCTCACAAATACTTTCGTCGAAACACAAATTAAGGACCCTCTGCCGACCTGAGAAATGCCGTCATTCACTTCAGGAAGGTGGTGTAAATTACAACGTCCCCAAGAAACCTCGAGAGAAGATCCTTGCTAAAGGAAGACGTCACCACTATTTTTCCCCGGACGAAACAACACATTCGTGATATCCCCCGCAAATCTGAAGAGAATTAACGGACCAGCACGCTCGATTACGACAACACATTGAACTATGTGTCCTTTTCGAGAAGGTGCATTCCCGTTACAACTACATTTTCTTCACAAACAAAGGGTAGAGGATTTTGAGATATCTCCCACGTTACCTCGCACAGAAGTGATCTATGCTCTCCATTAAGGGGTTTTACTTAAGGAATCGCTCTATTGATACCTTTTAGTTCGGAGAAACAAAGCGAGGTAAACGAATCGCCCGACGGAGTAAACAGCAGGCAATATTCCGTTAAGGTGTCCCCTCCCATGACAGTTCGAATCATTCCGCGAACCGGTAACACAAACAGAGGGACGAGGACGAATGGGAACCAATTACGTGGAGGGAAAGATGGCGCGAAAAGGGGTCTCAGCGTAGTGCAGGGAGGAGAAACAAGAAAGAATGAAGAAACGAGAAGGGTAATGAGGTTTTTGAGTTTACGGAGGAGGAGGAAGATACGGAAAGTGAAGCAAACATGAAAAGTGGAAGGAAACTGAGTGAAAGATAAGGTGGATACTGTGATCCAAATGATTCTAAGGTTGAGAAAATTTGAGGTCAAAGGGTACAAAAAATTACTTTTAGGTTTATGCTCTTAATCGATTCTCTTTATCGTGGTATAGAACACGCACACCTAAGTATGAAATTACTTTATATTTTTATTGTAATTAGCTATTTTGAATCCAGTGTCGGATTTAAGTGTCCCCAAGCGTTCTCACATTCCCTCAACTCTGCGCCTCTCGTTACCATACTAACTTGATGTACCTAATGTCTCTTTTCTATCAGTCCTCCGGTCTTCTTCTTGGCCTCGAAAATAACTCTTGCTTTCCAGTTGAGAACTCCTGATGCCCATTGGTCATCACTTCTCCTCACCACAAGGCCAAGTTACATTCGTTTTAGCGATCTTTCTAATTTTTATCTGCAATTTCTGCCACTGCTGTTGTTATACTCACTTATTTGTTGTGTCTTCTGTCTTTTATTCGGAATCTAAGCACTCAGCGCCCAATACTTATTTACGTTGTGTAGAGTCAATTGATAAAAGTGAAGACCCCCTGAGGATGGAGGCTTTGTCTCCGAAATGATCATTGGGCAGAAATCGGCAATCCGGAGCTTCCCGTTTGTCTCTGAGCGCAAGTTTCGGTTGCCAAAAGACAGCTTACGGAGTGTTATTAAACCTCTAATGCGTGCCACCTGTTAAGATTACATGTGAATTTACTATTAATTTTATAATTATATTTCAATACCTTTTTATTATACATTGTAATCAACTCGTAGTTATATAA
>KZ308415.1:1082809-1094913 GCA_000376725.2 Ladona fulva
TTGGTAGGGCATATATAAGAGTTTTCCCCACGTCTTTTTTTCTTTAATGCTGTTCACACTTTGTGAGGATGGTCATTTTTCCCATAAAATTTTGGTGGCAAAGTCTTTTTTTGTGAGCGCCTTCATTTCCTTTTTATTGGTGACCGACTTATAAAATAATAACAATCTTCGATCCCTTCGTCGCTTTTCCAATTGATTGATTGATTCCCGTCCCAGTTTCGTTATTCTTTTTCGACAATTGTTTATTAACCTTTTAATCTCATCTTCCGACAATTTGCTTTATAAACCCGAGCTTTTTAGTTGCTTTACCATAGATATTTCTGTAATAATAATTCCGTATTCTATCCAGACGGAGTCTCGTATTTGCATACCGTTCATCTCTTATAAAGAGCATTAAGCAATGCTAGACTGCATAAGTTAAGGAAATCATATACCGAGTCCACCAATCTGTTGGATAAATGGACTCAACCGTCCGCCGCAGACGTGAGCGCTGGTGATGTATGACGAATGGTATGCGTCGGATTCCAAGGTGGAGAGCGAGCATTTGTTCACGAATCTCTAAGGACGTTCCTAATGGTTTGCATACACGTGGGCAGCAAATATAACAGGTCGTTATATGTCTCACTTAATTTCTTCTTCGCTCCTACACTCGCCAAATATCTTGAGCACGCGGAAGTCTATCAAAGAACCGAAAGAGTTTCTTTTTCTTCTCACCACCCACGGAGTGGAGCTCTGCGGTTTCGACCTAGACTTTCTAAATTCTATATATCTAAGGTGTCTCTATTTATGCGTATTCGGTGACAATCGTGTAACACTAGAATAAAATTTTCTATGCTAAAATCATGGATTAGTTAATATCAATAAATAATACTAATTTATATTTATATATAAATAATTAGTTAAGTAATGATAGAATAATTTGAGAATACATTGTGTGCGTATTTGTTATCTATTAAGTATTATCAATGCAGGCATAAGAGTGTTCTTTAACGCTAATGAAGATGCCGATTTGTCTGAGCTAGATTCATTTATGCTCACGTGCTTGAATTTATCATGTTACAGTCTTATCCAAAACGCCAAGTGTCACACTGCCAATGAGTGGAAGTTTAAACCATGAATGCATTTTGCCAACACCAAAGAGAAACTTAAGGCTCTTAACATCCAAAAGCTTCGGGTATATTCATGCTTCATATATTTTAGTCGCTTATAACTCCATTTCTATAATAAGTCATGATTTGAAAAAAAATATTTTCTTGCCGTGAGAAGTCGCGGATTTTCAATAAAAATTGGTTAAAATAAACGTTTCAAATTTAAATACACTTGATTTTTTTGCGATCTTAGAGACGCTCCTCTTTCAGAATGACATCTGCGAAGAAAATGGCCAAGATGAATATAATTCAAGAATTGGACTAGTTTTTAGCGTTTAATACTATTGATATAGACTATGATTTTTTAATTCAGCGATATCATTTTACTGTGACGTTAATACCGTTAGCTTCTGAATTGGAAAGGGAAAAATCTGTATCACTGCTTCATTTTATTTGCAATGGTAAAACCTCTTCTTCAAGTTTTGAGATGAAACTTTTACTTACTCATGTAGTAATACTTTCGGCAATGTAATAGTTACGTTAAATCTTTGAGGCTCGATGTTTTTAAATTATGAGATTATTTAAAAAAAAGGCTAATATAACCCATGAATTCAGTATTTAATATTTTCCTCTTTTCACCATAGGATGTTAATCCTATTAAAACGCTCCATTAGAGTGAACGTTTTACTATACCACAACTTTTTTTGTGGTACAGTAAAAAGTTCACTCTAATGGAGCGTTTTAATATGTTTAATATTAATAATGACCACAAGGTTACCCCTGACTCTGTATCGGATGTTAATCCGTTAGCTGCTGAATCAGTTAAAACTTCCCTCAATTAAGTTCTAAAAAAAGCTGCATTATCCTTTAAGTTCACCGCAAAAAAAAACCTACCTCGTCATTTTAACTCATAGAAAATATTAAAAGCACCTATCCTAAGGAGTTGTATAGATTTTGGGGAAAAAAGAACGCCCAAGATATAATATTTCGTAATTTATGTGTCGATATATTGCAAAATCTGAAATTGATATTTGAAGGAATGACTTCGTGAAATAAAACGAAGTTAACAACATACAATGCCAGGAAAAAGTAAAAACAAATTTAGAATTTTTCAAAGAGTGTGATATATTTCACGCGACTAATTTCGTCTACAAGTAGACATGTTCAGGCAGCTTTACATCGGAAAAGTATCATCGGGATAGTACATCGGGATACATAACTTGCATTACATTGTTAGATGTAGGTAAAGTAGATTTCCGATATAAAGCTGCCGGAAGATGGCTATTTATAGACGAAACTAGATGCGTGAAATATGTTCTGTGGGAATTGCCTCGTATTTTTTACTTCTTTAATATGGCTCCATTCCACAAAGTTAAACATGGACACATTAGAATTAACATAGAGCGTTTTTCCGTTCGATGTTAGATGCACCACCGGGCTTGCACCTTCCGATGGTGAAGCAAGTCTGAAGATGCACGTACGCCTATAAACCGTTCGCGTATGAACATGTGGATCAGCCATTCAGTGGTAAGATACTAAGGACTGGCAACTGTTCACTTTAGAGCCTCAAATTATGATGGTGTGGCGAAGAGCCATCGTAAGTTTAACTAATATTCGAGATTTAGGAGATCTACTATAATCTTCACTTTAACCCTTAACATACCAAGCCTATTTTGTCAACGTTATTTACCAAGCTAGGGTCTTTGGAGGACACCACTGTTTTTCCTTTATTTCTTAACTAGCTGAAGTGCCTGTTGATTCTCAACGGGGAAAATAGATGTCAAATATATGTAGTATACCTATTTGTACAAAAGAGAAAATAAAACCTCGCATCATCTCGTAGTTTAGTCCAACGGGACAGTTTATCGAAAACAAAAATTTTCTAATCAAAGTTCGAGGCCGAAATCTACAATCAACAATAAGAATGTGAATCATTATGGAATTTCCCTCTTATTATTAACATGTCTCAAAGTAATGTGTAAGNAACAAATAATATCTCTGGCATGTCGAATGTAGGTCAGGTCGCGATAGTTAACGCCAACTCGTGATGTAATTTTGCCTTTTTAATGGAATTGGGTGATGCTTTGCCGTAATTGAATGAAAACTGCGAGTGTTTGCTTTGAGGTGTGTCCATTTATTAGGTCACTGAGAAGTATCCGCAGGTATACTTTTAATCCCGTCGTAAATAATGTGACCCACAGAAGAGATTATCCCTTTAAAATCCCTGAGTAGTTAAGTCACGGATAGTTAGTAGTATTGCTAAAAGTACTTCGTCAGCTGAAGTCACTTCACCCGTAAGCCCCCACCGGGAATCGAACCCTGGATCGCTTTTCCCGAAGTCGAACGCGTTGCCCACTCGGCTATCCGGGAGCCACTGATGGTTAATTCGTAATTGGTCATCTCACGTTATCAATAAGATTAAGGACGAATCATGATCATCACGTGTTTTTAATGTGATAGAAACTACTTTCATAATATTACGATAGTATTACGATAATCCTAATCGGAAGGCTGAACTACGATCCTGTATTTAGCAACATCCTGAGGGATTTAAAACGAGAATTACCGTTTCCTAAAATGATCCAGATTAGCAGGAAATACGTTATCTGAGAAGTGTAAGTTCAAGTTGACCCTTCTATAATGTTTATTTTGAGTATTCTAATATGGTATTTGTATCATAAGGAAGTCTTGGGCCATGCTTTTAAGAGATCCTTTAGTTGGCAAACTTAGTATTTGAAACGTTGTTAAAGGGGAAAAAAGTTTCATCTTCGTACTCTGATAGTATGCTGCAAAATGTACTGACTTTGCAGTTCGTATGAGAAAGTGCATATAATATATTAATATATACATACATACACACGTCTTTATTGGGAAATTGTAAACTATCAGAAAAAAATATGAAATATATTTACATAGAGAGAAAACAATAGTAAGCTATAAAGTATGTACATGCATTAAAATTTTTTTTTTGATCACAGAAAAAATTTCATCACAAAAAAGAAATAGAGTTTAAAACGTAAAGAATAGTAATAAATTACAATAGATATCAAGAAATCAGAGAGGTACAGACATAGCAGTGAAATTTACCTTACGATAAAATTATAAAGTTGCAAAGAAGGTCGTCAAAGCGTATGAATATCGTACCTGAGGTTATAATGAGATATGTATTTATGCACAGGAAAGCTAACAAGAAAAACGTAACAAAATTTAAAGGGAAAAGACGTGATACACAAAAAGATGAAACGAGAAAGTGATAAGAGTGCATGGATTAGATTAGTATCAATTCAATGTTGTTCCAAGAAGAGTGTAGAATAACGCTTTTTAAAAGAGGGTAAGGAAGGAGATTTCTGAACTATGGGAAGGGGTGCATTCCACTGTCTGCAGGCAGTTGATTTATTATATATTTCGGTTCTATGGATTGGTATTTGCATTAGATTGTTGCCCCTTGTGAGACGGTCATGGATAGCGGCCATACGATGGAAAGATAATATTAAATATTGAGGTTGATTATTATTATACATAGAATAGAAAAGTGAGAGAAGATGATGTTTTCTACGGTTGTACAGCTTAATCAGAGACAGCTGTCTGTAAGAGGTAGAGACGTGATCGAACTTCTGTAGATAAAAAATAAAACGAATGCAAGAATTTTGTACTTTTTGAAGTTTGATAGCGAGTTCGTTTGTGACAATTTGATAAACTGGGTCGGCATAATCAAAAAGTGGGAAAAGAATGGATTGGACAAGATACTTCTTGAGGGATTGTGGAAGAATATTTCTAAGGAGCATGAGANATAAAAGTCAAGAACAATATTTTTTTATAGTTACAGCAGGATCACTAAAAATATAATTCTGGGGTCCTCCGAGTACCCCCATCGGTATGTCAAGGGTTAACTCTGTCAAACCATTATACAATCGGGTTCAAAAGTTATCATTAGTTCGGTTAATTTTAAGTATGTATTCAAGTTAGCTATAATCATGCTTGCGAAAACTAAATTTTCCCATATAGTCGAAAATGCCATTGCAAAAAGCGTTGAAAAAGTTGCATCATTGATATTATTCCCATAAAAATGAAAGAACGGTTTCAGTGTCTCAATCGATAAATATCAATATGCTTCAGTAAGGTATCGAGGTATTTTTAACAACCAAAAGTCTAGTCACCGCTCATTCCTACTTCAGCGACGTTTAATTACTCCTTTGGCTGGTCCACAAAGGGAGCACAATCCCACTCGAACGCTTCTTATTTTGCCGTCGTCTTCGCAAACTCGTCGCTCGTCGCCCCATCTATAAATTCGTTCGGGCATAATTTCTTCCGTTTTTCCAAAAGCTTTGACGCCGTCTTCCCTTTTATGCACGCTTTTAGCTCCTTTTTCCTATCCCTGTGCTTTCCCCGAACCCCCATATTCCATTCCGGATTAATCGTTCCCTTCGCTTCGAAGTTTTTTTAACGATTTCCAGGAATCTTTTTTTGCCGAGTCGCCGTCTATCGTGTAGATGTCTCTCTCGGTCTCTCTTCAAAGCGCGGCGCCTTTAAAACGCGCCGCGCTTTGAAGTGGCGGAACGCATATGAAGCAGATGTCCGGAGGAGAATAAGAGGTCTTAAACGTCCCCTCATACGACTGGAGGAAGACGAGAACATGAAATTTCTCGTCAAGTACGTAATTCTTGAGAAAATGTTAAGCCTAAATTTCCATGACATTCGATTACGTATTTTACGTGTCAGAAGTACACGCAGCCCCTGACAGTCTCAAACAGTGTGCCACAGTATATTATTATTATGATTATTATTATCATTATTTTATATTTTGTTCTCGCCACAAAGTGACGGCGTAATGGGAACGGTCTGATGTTAAGTTCCATACGATTACAAAGATTATTAGTCTTCAGTTAAAGATGTTGTAATTAAGTGGTAGGTATCCAGAATCAGAGAATATTGACTTAATTATAAGTTAATTTCAGCGTATAATTTTTCCAAAGTGGCTGCCAGTGTTTTTGGTATTACTCCTGTTGTAGATATCATTATGGGAACAATGGTTATATTTTTAACCGTTGTTCCTTCCTTCCTTTGTTTTCTATATCTATTACTAACTTGGAGTACATGGTTTTTTTCATGAGTAAGTGCTTTGAAGATTAGAGTTGAGAGTTATTTCAATGTAAATTATTATACCCTCCTGGTTAATTTTATCAATGAGAATTATATCTGGTCAATTGGCTTTAATGGTGAGCTCTGTCATGATTTCTCTATCCCAGTGTTCATTATTTATTTTTCTTATTTCATACATGTTATTGTTATGGAATTACAGAAATTAAAAATCATTAATAAAACACAGCAAAAGTTAAAGGAAAGGATGGGGGTGTGTGGAAAAACTCTTATGCTGAAGGCCTTAAGAGAAAAACCCTCGATGCTGGAAAACGTTCACACAAGAAGGGGAGCGAAAAAAAACTTCAAAATCACAGATGGAAATTAAATAATAAAATCAGGGTAACATAAATTTTTATTTTAAATGTCGACATTTTCGTCACGTCCTATGATGGCGCTGCAAGTACAGTGCGCGGTCTTTAACTATGGGTGAGGTCTTATACCTGAAAATAATGAGAGAGAAGTGTAGACGGAAAAGAAAACGGTGTATTCGGATAGTTTTCGCTTGCGTTGCGTTGATACAGAACAAATCAAATATTTTGGGGTATAGTGATGCGTATCGAGTAAGCTATATGTATGCCGAACTGTATTCGGTGGACTGTATGCTTCTAATTTTACATTCCATGTCAGCTTGATTTTTTCTTCATCCGAATCCCCAACGAAACTTGCAAACATATGGGTTAGTCCACCGCGAAGTTCGAGAAAATACGTAAACGTGCTGCGGAGGGAAAATATTAGAGAGTTCTGAGCAAAGCATCTATTCTCTGTCCAACATCATGAAGACACAATGGATCTCTTATGGCCCCGTGCATTTCTTACGGGAGATCGGCGCGCGCTGTTGCCACTTTTGCGTAAAAAAAAGACAGTTGGCAAAAATTAATTTTTAATACTTTTATCATACAGCAAAAGTAATTCCGCACAGCATTGTGCAATTTAATCAATCTTAAATAATATCGTAATCGAAGGAAAAATAGGATAGTGATACTTTCGAGAAAATCGGGAATAAGTTGCGGTTTTCTTTGAACCGATATATTTAGGTCTACCTTTCAAGAAACACGGTCTTTATTTGTATCACTATCTGTCTCATTTTATTCACATTCCACCAATNATGGTCATTTTTCCCATAAAATTTTGGTGGCAAAGTCTTTTTTTGTGAGCGCCTTCATTTCCTTTTTATTGGTGACCGACTTATAAAATAATAACAATCTTCGATCCCTTCGAGAACGATGTCATTTATTTATTTCCAAATATAAGTGAATTTTTTTAAACTTTTTAACTGTTGAATTGTTTATATCTCAGTTTCTAATTTATTTAAGACCCAAATATTTTACTTTACAGAGGATGACATTTTTCGATGTTTGACGATCGAATTAATTACGTCGCCTTGGAAGAGATAGTATTTTGAAAATTCTCTACCTCGCGGTAAATCGCCCGGTGAAGGAAGACAAATCCACGATTTATCGATTTGGAAGTAACTTGTTTAGGATGGTGGAATTTAAAAAAATCTCTCGGGTAGTAAATTCTGGAGTGACTCGAAACTGGCTTGAATAGGGGTGGGGAACTATTCTTTTACGGAAGACAGAAAAAAAAACCGACGGGCCTCATTTGAGTTGCGTGTTGCCTATGCTGATATGGTACGAAGCAAACTTATAGGTAGGATTTCGAACCTTCCGTCTTAAGTAGTGGTAGTAGTTCTATTAAGAGAAGTACTTCGACAGCAGAGGTCATTTTGCACATATTGACCACCTCTGGGAATCGAACCCGGGTGCACTTTCACGAATTCGAACGCGCTGCTCAGAGGCGTCGTCCAAGAGGTGGTTTCAGAGGTTCAACCCCCCTCCCCATGAGAACAAAGCCAACGATAATCGAAAGACTCATATCTATGCCATACAAATGCCGCTGGGAACTCGGAGGCTATACATGATAATATGGATCAGTTTCCATTTTCATTAGGATTTTGGCGGAAATAATTCTGCCCCTGGATTGTAGATAATTTAGTGTTTGCTCTATTGGTCTGAAAACCCCTCCCATAGACACATCTTGTCTACCCCTTGGCTACTCCTTTGGCTGTCCAGGAACCCTCTGGATAATTTAAGGGATACATTTAGTTTATTTCCTCTTAAACTGCCCAATGAGGTTGTGCAACTAAATAAATAAATGCCTATTTTTTTAAGAAAAGGAAAGAGGCTGCACTGAAACGAAAAGGACGCAGGTTTCCACATGCGATCCAGACATACGCCTAACCTCTTCACCGCCGTTCAGTCACCTCTTTTTATTTTTCCACGAGCACCGTACTTCATTTCGAGAAACTCTAAACTTCCCAGCCTCTAATATTCCGAACTCGTGTCACTTCCAAAGAAATACTTCGCAAATTCCGGCGATTTTTGCGCTTCTTCCAAAAATTTCAACATCCCCTAAGACTTGACAGATTCCCAAAAATTTCTCCTCCCCGGTAGACAAGGTCAGGCAAAAAAGAAGGCGACCGATAAAAGAAACGTTCGCTACCTTGGAAGTTTGGAATTGCACAAAAGAGTTTCTGAGATAAACAACCAGAACTCTCCCCCGCCCGTCCCCCATCCCCGTCAAAGCCATCTGCATAAATCTCTTCATATAAGCCCATCTATCTTCTTCTGCGCTATCTAATTCGCCGTCTGCGGGGTCAGACAAGCCGATTCGTTAAATGTTAAACCATTTATTGTGCTGACACAAGGCAATCGAGCGGCTGTTATCTAGCACTCGCTCGGTCTAGCGGAGGATGTCTCAAGCGGTGGATTGCGACTCATTGTATTGTTCGACCGTGAACCGGACTACCTCTTCCGCTTAAAACTTAAGGCACATCGCTGAAAAACTGTAAAGTTTCTCGGCAGCGCGTCCGCTCTCGATTCTTGTGCTGCTTTCGTTGGTTTTGCTCGAAACGGGTCCATAGGAAACGCTCGAATCGCGTCAAAATTGTACGTATTCAGGAGTAATATCGAGTGAATTACGACTTTGGAGTTAAGTCTTTAGTTTAAATATTTCTTCCGTGTTTCCACGAGTGTTGTTCCTTGATAACTTGGTTTTCGTTTTCGACTACTTGGTAGCTGATGCAAACGTGATTTTAAGGAATAGCAGGTGTGAAATGATTTTTATTATTATTACTAATAATGCCCCCGTCAAGCACGACGGATATTAATTTATTTTTTAAATATGTCTATTATCGTATATATCTGGTCCTCCTAAGCCAGAAACAGTCCGTTGTAAGATCGTAATATGTAACTCAATTTATTTCTTACCATTATTTTTAATATTTATTCTGTTTTCATGTCACTAAAGCCTAGTTTACGTACATTTCCTTTAGAAAAATATAATTACTGGTTATCCCTGTGTACTTATGTGGTACAATTCATGAAATCAACATTCAACAATGGTCTTAGTCGTTAAAGGGATGGGTTGTTTATTTATGAAATCTTTTACGAATTTTTCCGAATATTTTATAAAAATTCTCAAAGTTTCGGACCTATATCAATATTTCATGACTAAAATAAGAATCTATGATCATGATTTCGTAAGACCATTATTTCTAATTTGAATCTGTAAAAGAAACAACCTCTTCAGGTAACGAGAACCTACTTCACGTACATTTCCTATGCAAAAGTATATGAACTCATTATCCCCGTGCATTTATATGGGACAACTCATGAAATCAATATTTAACAATTGCCTTGGTCGTCAAAGGGATGGGTTTTTTATTTCCGAAAAAAATTCCGAAAAATCAGACGGACAGACATTTGCTCTTTATAAACATGATCATCTATACACTACGATTACAATACCCGGTGGCAGTGAGCAGAGTTATATAAATATATAAAACACAAGCCTTTCAAAGAAAATTCACAAAAAAATTACATACAAAATAATTACATACGAAAGAAATGCATACAAAACACAAATCACACCCCACAATAATTGTTCCGGAAGAAGAGGAAGAAAGGTTTAAAGAAATAAAGATTAGTAAAACTTAGAATTATAAAATTAGCTTTAGCCTATTCTTCGTTTCCCTACAGTTATTTGGAAAGGGCTTAAAGATACTCCTAGGAATATTTTTCCAGTCCTTTCTCGCTCTTGAAATATAAGAGTTTTCCCCACGTCTTTTTTTCTTTAATGCTGTTCACACTTTGTGAGGATGGTCATTTTTCCCATAAAATTTTGGTGGCAAAGTCTTTTTTTGTGAGCGCCTTCATTTCCTTTTTATTGGTGACCGACTTATAAAATAATAACAATCTTCGATCCCTTCGTCGCTTTTCCAATTGATTGATTGATTCCCGTCCCAGTTTCGTTATTCTTTTTCGACAATTGTTTATTAACCTTTTAATCTCATCTTCCGACAATTTGCTTTATAAACCCGAGCTTTTTAGTTGCTTTACCATAGATATTTCTGTAATAATAATTCCGTATTCTATCCAGACGGAGTCTCGTATTTGCATACCGTTCATCTCTTATAAAGAGCATTAAGCAATGCTAGACTGCATAAGTTAAGGAAATCATATACCGAGTCCACCAATCTGTTGGATAAATGGACTCAACCGTCCGCCGCAGACGTGAGCGCTGGTGATGTATGACGAATGGTATGCGTCGGATTCCAAGGTGGAGAGCGAGCATTTGTTCACGAATCTCTAAGGACGTTCCTAATGGTTTGCATACACGTGGGCAGCAAATATAACAGGTCGTTATATGTCTCACTTAATTTCTTCTTCGCTCCTACACTCGCCAAATATCTTGAGCACGCGGAAGTCTATCAAAGAACCGAAAGAGTTTCTTTTTCTTCTCACCACCCACGGAGTGGAGCTCTGCGGTTTCGACCTAGACTTTCTAAATTCTATATATCTAAGGTGTCTCTATTTATGCGTATTCGGTGACAATCGTGTAACACTAGAATAAAATTTTCTATGCTAAAATCATGGATTAGTTAATATCAATAAATAATACTAATTTATATTTATATATAAATAATTAGTTAAGTAATGATAGAATAATTTGAGAATACATTGTGTGCGTATTTGTTATCTATTAAGTATTATCAATGCAGGCATAAGAGTGTTCTTTAACGCTAATGAAGATGCCGATTTGTCTGAGCTAGATTCATTTATGCTCACGTGCTTGAATTTATCATGTTACAGTCTTATCCAAAACGCCAAGTGTCACACTGCCAATGAGTGGAAGTTTAAACCATGAATGCATTTTGCCAACACCAAAGAGAAACTTAAGGCTCTTAACATCCAAAAGCTTCGGGTATATTCATGCTTCATATATTTTAGTCGCTTATAACTCCATTTCTATAATAAGTCATGATTTGAAAAAAAATATTTTCTTGCCGTGAGAAGTCGCGGATTTTCAATAAAAATTGGTTAAAATAAACGTTTCAAATTTAAATACACTTGATTTTTTTGCGATCTTAGAGACGCTCCTCTTTCAGAATGACATCTGCGAAGAAAATGGCCAAGATGAATATAATTCAAGAATTGGACTAGTTTTTAGCGTTTAATACTCTTGATATAGACTATGATTTTTTAATTCAGCGATATCATTTTACTGTGACGTTAATACCGTTAGCTTCTGAATTGGAAAGGGAAAAATCTGTATCACTGCTTCATTTTATTTGCAATGGTAAAACCTCTTCTTCAAGTTTTGAGATGAAACTTTTACTTACTCATGTAGTAATACTTTCGGCAATGTAATAGTTACGTTAAATCTTTGAGGCTCGATGTTTTTAAATTATGAGATTATTTAAAAAAAAGGCTAATATAACCCATGAATTCAGTATATAATATTTTCCTCTTTTCACCATAGGATGTTAATCCTATTAAAACGCTCCATTAGATTGAACGTTTTACTATACCACAA
>KZ308415.1:1105688-1129415 GCA_000376725.2 Ladona fulva
TTAAATATTCTCTGTGGAAATAACGAAGTGCTTGTTATTTTGTTACCACCTTCTTCTCAATACCACCTAAAATACCTGCATTTAATAAACTTCAATCAAACAACATCGACAAAGCTGGTAATCAGTAATGATCTCATAAATTTCCCTTATTTCGTCTTCGCATTTGTGACTTTTAATGATACTTTGATACTGATCTGTATTGGAACCGTCACATTAGCATTTTATTGTGTTCTTTTGCTGTTTATTTTTTATGAAAATTTATTTCTAGGTGTTGTATCTACGAAATAATGTGTCTGTACCATATTTCGCTGTTTACTGTGATTTAAATTGCCTTTTCCTTAAAATTTACTTAACTTTCTGTAGGTTTCGCAGGTTTTTCACACCCCCCTTGTAAATTTTTTCGTGGTGTATCTTCTCCTCAGTTCAAAGTTAGCCCTTTAATCCTCTGAGTAGTTTCCTTCTGTACACTTTTTTCAAACTATATCTTTTAAATTTTATATAACGAAGAGCTAGGTATAAGAAGATACTTGATAGTCTCAATATCGCCAGAATAAAGTCGCTTTAATATTAATTAAACTGCCAGAAGGTGTTACAATCTACGCCCATACTATTCAGATTCTGAGGGGAAATTAAGTTCTAAATTAAGTACATTTTTAAATGTCACTGGAATAAATTTAATTTTTACGTGCGATATTTTGCTTGATCTTTATAATAAAAATCTATGTTAACGCTTACCTTCTCTTCTTCTTTTGAACTAACGCTGATTCCTAGATTTGATATGAATATCCTTCTCTTCAAACAATATTTTATAGGGAAAGAAACGACAGCAAATTAAAATTTATCAGAATAAAATCAAAGTAGGGGGTAGACTGAGCGACTCGGTTTTCATCTACCTTCATACGGAGCCGATTCTGAAAAAAAAAATATTTTCCACAATTCAATGTAAATTGCCGTGAGAAGTTTAAGTCGTCCGCTAATTCAACACATTTTTGACAGATGAATGGCTCCAAGCCGACTAGAAAAGAACTCCTACTTAACGTGAAATACGATAATGCCATATCCACGCAATAATAGCATGATGGATGTAGTTCGTTCCATCGCATTCATGCCTGGCTCAAATTTCCTTCGAGGAGCACTTTAAACCTTCCCCGTTTCTCAAAACCTTGTGTGCTCCGAGGAGAATTCACAATCACGGCCGTCCGTCTTTTGTGGAGAGATATGAAACCTCTTTGACCTCATTTCGAGCGTCAGTTTAAAGGTGGGTTGATGTCCGTACGGCGTTCTCTATTCCATACCTTAGCGAGTTTAGAAAGCCTAGGAAATTGTAGCGATTCCCTCTCTAATACTTAGATGGCATTTTTTAAGGATAATATCTCTAGGAGAAGAATGGAGAGGTCTCGAGTACTGTGAAAGTCGGACTTATATTGTGGCGGGGTAGAAATAGTACCGCATCAGTTTTGGTTATAACGTACCAAATCTTCCGGAATATGATGTTTGTCTTTCTTTATTCTGGAAGCAGATTATCCGGTGTATTTATCACGAGGGAAGCTAGGATATCTCTGGAAATGGATTAATTTGGGCAATTACAGTGGTAGGCGTAAACAGTAACAACGGAGGAACACACACAACTATAGCCTAGGCAGTAAAATCCGATTCGCCGAAACACGAACCCAAGACCTTGGTGTTGGAGCGCTAGCACACTAAACCTTTCCACCTCCGTGGACGGTATTTATGTTTTTCGTTACATTTTTACATTTAAATTACATTTACATACTCTTAAGTTACTATTACTTTCCTTCTTGTGCAGATTTTAGATGTTCCGTATACTAATTCTTCTCTATTTCTTCAAAAATTCCTCATCTATTCCTATGAACATCCACGTAGATTTTATCTAAATGGAAGAAGAATGTTTCTAGTAAGACTCACCTAAATGATGACCTCCAATTACTTTCATTAAATCCATCTCTTTAGAGGTTTCTTGAGTGAAGTTGCAATAAAATTGAAATCATCATTTTTACACAACACAATCTAAACAATAAGAGAAGGCGTAGGAATTGTTTGAATATCCCCACATATCCACACACAAAAGAGCTTACATCTGTATCTTTCTTTATTCCTCTCAAAGCCATTTTTATTGACTATAACAAGCATACTGTTACGCATGCTTTCTTATGAGGATGGCTGGCCTCGATGTATTTTTCAACTTCTAATGTTCCCTTGATATGTTTTTCGATGCGCCTCATTTTCTTTTTCTTTGGCCTGAATAGTTTTTTATGTAAAGAAATCCCTCAAGATGAAACAACACCTCGATTTGATTGTACTGATAAATCGCAACAGATGGAATAAAGTTTTGGATGAATAATATTAGATGTAAAATTGGAATCTCCTCCCACAAATGCTCACCACGTGCATAGAGTCGTTTAGAAAACAAAAATACAATAATATTAATATATCATTGTAATAAAATATAATCGCATTATTAAAAAGATATAATATATCGCATTTTTTAAAATATATCATACATTTTACAACCGAGGGAAAGTAAGTAATCATCTATCAGATATTCTAAGAATTATAATATCTTACATATTTACTGTATGTAAAGCTCTTAAAAATATAATAAATATAATATATAATAAAGACCATCAAAGACAAAATTCCTTCATTACAAAAATCTGGCAATAATCAGATCACTTGCCCTGACTGTGATCTTAAATACATTGTGCAAACCAGAAGAAGAGTCATCACAAGGTTCAAAGAAAATTTGGCGCATTTTAAAGCTGGCAGATTTTATAATTCTAGTGTTGTCAAGCGTATGGTGGAGCATGCACACAATATTCCAGTGGCTGATTTAAAATTAATTTGCAACATTAATTCTGGTTTTCATTCTTGGGAAAATTTACATATTTATAAAAATCGTAATGCTGTCATGAACACCGACTTAGATTTTGACACGAAATTATACTGACTGCTGGATTCCGCGGATTGACGTTCTCTTGTTTTTCTACTGTTTTCCCATTTTCTCTCATCATTCACCTTGTGCCCCTGATGATGATGGGGAGCGAAATGCGCATCGGGTTTCTCATTGTTTTTGATGAGTTTTGGAGTTGTGTGACTCTTGCTCAATAATTTGGATGTTAACAACGAATTATCCTTTGAAGTAGCTGCTGTGAACTAATGCAAATATCCTGGTATCAAATGTTTGGACGCACTTCTTAATAAATTTTTAACTGACGGAATTTTAAATAGATACTAATAAATAACGTGAAAATGAGTAGTAGTATGAACTTCTGAAAAGGTTGAAGAAACTATTCAAATGTTCTCCATTACGCAAAGGTTTCAAACCTATGGGAGATACCGTGCAACCCAGTCGCTATTTCGTCCTTGAGATTTTCAGATAGTTTTTCTTTTCTAATACGTAACCAACGCAATTATTTTAATGCACTACGCATCTTAAAGTATGACCACGTACTTAATTCCGTGAAGTATTTTGTGAGATAGTTTCCGTCAATAAGTTTTATATCTGCAAGTGATTTTGTACCTTCAGATGAACCTGTAAACTTTTGAATGAAGATGTCAACTCGTTGACGAAACCGGTGGCATCAAATAATTCTGGGAAATTTACCCTTATTTGCATTAATATTTAATTTTACAGTTCTTTCGAAATTTTGCCTTCCACGGTGTTTGTATCGCACGCACAGCATTAGGTTCATAAAATAAAACAGAAAAGTAGAAAACAGAAGATAATAAAAAAATGAATTTTAACAATGATTTTTTTTTCGGAGAAAATTTTTGATTTGCTCAACGATAAATTGGCGTATTTTTACAGTAACAATGCATTTTTGTTACTTGAGAATATAAGTATTGTGATATTAAATTGTGTAACTAGATCTCCTGTAGTAAGCAATGAACGGCATTATTGTAATTAGCAAGGTGTTTTTACTGTAAAATTGTATAGCTTAATATGACAATAATTGAAAAATAGTAATAAGTTACCACCGGAATTGAAGTCCATCTGTAACTCATGTGATAATATTAATATATTTTTTTACTTTTTTTGAAGAGGTCATTAAATCTCATAGTTAGAGTGTTATCATTAAAAAATTAAGAATCTCCGTCTAAAATTAAATATTTTTATTATCTTATTAAATTATCTTCTAGCTTCTACACAGCCGATATTTCCCCTGGCAGCATTTTTGACTACGTCTAAAGATCATTTCGGTGTATTTTTGACTCGTTTCCGATCGCTTACGGCAGAATATCAAATTCCCAATTTGGCACCTCTCGTCCCATCATTAAGATTCTCATGGCATACAGGGCGAGATTTTCAGCGAGATTTTCATACCTCTTTCCTCTCATCTCATATTAGGAACAAAGTCCGACGGTTCGCCAATTCCACACACTTGATCGTGTTCCATTGTTCTTAGCAACCGTAAAACACGTCTGGCACCCAACCGTGTATGCAAAGGTCTCTCTCCCTGTCTCCCCACCCGTAGAACGCTTCCTCGCATTTAGATGGAATAGAACCGACCGACCACAAGCATTAACCTCTCTTCCCCTATCCAAACTCTCCCTCAGCCCATTTTCCCACCCTCTCTCCCCACAACGTAAAATAGCCTCTCGCTCCCACTCCGTTACCCGAAATCCCATGTTACGTAAGGTCCGCATTGCGCCTCTTGGCCCCTACAGAAACTGCAACCTACACCTACTTCTGTGTATCCCGGGTTGGGTACCATTAAGGGACGCGGTGAAGGTAAGGATGGCAGCCAGTCGCAGGTTCGGGAGCGGCAAACCCGCGTCCGCTCGGGTCATAAGGCGTCGAATTCTTTTTCGGCGGGTTTTATTCTCCCCGGTGTTCCAGCGAATCGGCGAGATTAAAAGAAGGGATTCGATGCGCTTCGGAAATTCTGTGGATTCGACGGGTGAATGGAAGGAAAAGCTCCCCCTCCTCGGGTTGTTTGGGTGCGATAAGGTGGCGCCGAAGAAAAATGGCGGAACGTTTTTGTATCGCGGGAGTTATTGCACGGAGAACTTTGTTTCGAACGTTTGCCGAGAGCTTGGAATCAATAGGAGGGAAGCGTTTGCAGGAATTTCGTTAATGGAGGAAATGGGTGAGGCGGTTGTTCCATCTTCTCGTCCGGTTTTTGTTTACGTTTCGGTGCTTTCGGGGGTGATTCGAAGTTCTTCCGCGGTTGGTAAAATTGCGGTCTGTCGACTTGATAACTTTTATTATTATTCGTCGATTTTTAGTTCCCACGATGTTGCAAAAGGACCACGAGTGTTTCAGTTGAAACTGGTGGGAGAAATGTGTGTGGAGAACCGGAGAGTTATAGTCAGTTATGATTAGGGTGTCCAGAATCCGGTTAATCAACTCCGGCAAAATTATTACTTCGAGGGCGAAAATATAAGATAAATATAATATAGGGACGTAACCAGGAATTTACTGGAACATCTCCGGGACTTACACGGGACAAATGTTTGTGTTCAGTAATTTTCATAAAGCAAATGAAAGTGAACACTTAGTACTTTTCCACACAAATTTATTCAATTGCGACCGGTTTCGTAAAGTAACTTACATCTTCTGAAGTTACTTTACGAAACCGGTCGCAATTGAATAAATTTGTGTGGAAAAGTACTAAGTGTTCACTTTCATTTGCATCATGGCTTTCCACGAAGTCACGCCTAACAATATTGAATTCAATTTTCATAAAGATTAGAGGTACTAATCAGTCTGTGAATAAAAATGCTTCTAAATCTTAAGTGTAGCCAATTAGAACAAATCCCACCATAGGACTATAATACTACAAAGGAAACTAAAATATCAATTAATCAGCAGGAATAATTCTGAGTTACTTAAGTATCATTAGTTTGGGTGATTACTGGGGATCTTGAATGTGGTTATTGAGTTATGCATAAGAAGTTAAGGTGCTGATTCAGAATGAGAACCATTTGGCGCAAGTTGAAGGTCTCGATGAAGGTTGTGCTGCAGAAATCATCTTCACAGTTTTATTTTAATCAAATGTATGTTATGTAAATCTTTCCAACGCTACTGCATTTGATAGGAATTACGGTAATTGTTTTGCCTTACAACCTTTTGTTATTCTTGGGAAAATGTAGCAATTACGCTTTCTGTGATATGTACGAATCCTACTTATTAGACAAGGAAAGGGTTATCTTCTGATTTTACTATGATATTATATATAAATATTATTTAGTGATCGCGCAATGCTTGCGTCTAATGAAACCACTCTTACGATAAACGCTGGACGATAAACACAATCATGAGGCTTGGAACATAAGGATTTGAACGCTGCCCTGAATATTGGTAGGCCAGCACCTTAACTCTTACGCCTCTGACGTATTTGGGACCTATGTCAGGTCTCTTCCAAATTGATTGGAATTAGTGAGTCATTTCCTTTCCTTGTTCTTTCAATCTCCAAAATCCATACTTCCACCTTTGGCCCTTTCCGCACTTTCTCTTTGTACGGAAAAACTGCGTAAAATATTTTGGGAAAAGGAAAACCAAGGGAAAGGTTTTTACGCAAAACTAGAGACGGCGGAAAGAATTGCGAGAGAGGATAAGCACCTTAGATAGGGAAAAGATGGATGTACTTTCACTTTCAGAGCCTTTTTTTATCCTTCCCTAAAGTTGCCTAAAACTTTACTGCTTTTTCGAGCTTTTTCGAAGATCTTTTTCCTGCTCTCGAAATTTCCTCCAGTACTCGCGCTTGTTATATCTTCGCTTTATTATTAATATTGCATAAAAGTTTTCGGGCTCTTTATTAAAATCTCGTTTCGCTGAGGAAAATTTCTCCCCTTTTAATGTGTTCATTTCCTGGTTGACAGGAGATTTTATCTCTCAGTTTTCGCAGTTTGATTTTCCGAACAATTAGGGAAATTGAATTTCTCGGATGTGTAAACCCCAGGCTTTTAAGTGAAACGAAAGAAAGTTTCGAAAGGGTAATTTTCTGGTATACTTAAGTAAAAATGTCCATGATTAATTTGCAGGAATACAATGCTTTTTAAATGAACACTTGTGAATTGAGTCGAACATTCATACAAGGTAGTTCCATTAGACTTAATAATTTAGAACATGGTATAGCTGATGGGGTGTTTTTTATATTCTAGTACGCGTATGCCTTTTCGACTGATGTGATTCCTTTAGCGCCAATTCCTACTTACGTAGAAATATATAAGATAATTATATAATAATAATGATAATAATATAACAAATTTATTACAAGGCGGCATTGAGAACAGTTAGTCTCTTCCTACATCTACCCTTATTGACCCAACAATGGGCGATACCCATTACCAGATAATCTGAAATCTATGGCATGCATAGGTCAACATGCCCAACTATTAAGCAATAATTTGTACACCTTGTGTTAGAATATTCAGCATCACTTGACAGCAGTTTTTCATTTTTATTTCGCTAATATTGAAGCGAATAAGACAACGCAACCGACCGGTGCGTAACCGATTTTTGTTGTTATGTCTATCATTCTGTTCTTAACCCCACACCTTTTAAATGTATCGTCTTAGACATTTCCAGTGTATAAAGGAAGTAACCGTACCTTAATTGAATCTCAAGGGATTACGCAGTGCATCTAACCTTCCAGATTAAGTAAGCTTTTTCATTTGGCGTCTTTGCTTCTTGAAATTTAATTTCGAATAGCTAAGAAATCTTCTCAAGTGCTACTTGGTGGAACTTCATTATAGAAACACATACAAAAGCCAAAACTTGTACAAAATCCACAAACATTGCAACAGGGTTGACCGGTTTTGGTGTCAAAGCACCATCATAAGAACTGTTGCAATTTTTGTGGAATTTGTACAAGTTTTGGCTTTTGTAAGTGTTTCGAATAGCCAAATTTAGCTCTTCTCGTTTCCAAAATATCGTTATCAGTAATTAGTTTATGACCGAAAACATTGCTTACCTTTAGCCGCCGATAAAAAATCAATCTGTAACAATGAACTTCCTTTATATATTTCGCACCATAAAAACGGAGTTCAGAGCATTTTACCCATTTAAATTTGTAACTTATGCTAAGTCCTGCAATTGGAAATGCTTGTGCTTAATACTTTCTCTCGATAGAAATGTCCGTTAGTTCGAGAAAAGCTCCAAAAGGCCTTAGTTTGCGAGAAAATCAACTGTTAGGAAATTCCAACCAGCGGGGATTAGGGTTCTTAGTGGTCGCGCTTTGCAAGTATTGTCCTCAATACGTATTTTGACAACTACGTTGCCATCTTCGGGAGAGAAGAATAACTGAGTGTGGTGGGGGTAGAGAGGGGTATTCATGCTTTATGCTCTGATTTATGTCTTACCACGGCCGTGTTTCTTTTCCTTGTAGAAATATCCGTCCAACCAATAATACGCTATTTTTGAATTCTACAGAGGAGGCCATCACTTTGTGGAATCTTGATGACATAATGAGGAATTGTTGAATAAAACAAGTTTTTGAACAACAAAGAAAAATTACGTTTACTAATCCACAATAATATATTTTGAATTAGTAAACGTAATTATCTTTGTTGTTCAAAACCTTGTTTAATTCAACAATTCCTCATGAAGCTATTTTTATTTCATATTGTTGTACAGTCTGTTCTTCTCTCTATTATTTACGCAAGACAGCAACGCTATTGTTAGTTTTCTGCTTATGTTTTATTTTGTTTCTATTAACACATTTAATACGAGGTTTTAATTTATGTGATAATTTTGCCCGGAAACAAAACCTAGGTCTTTCTGCGAAAATAATCTGGTAAAAATCAACAAGTAGACCCCATTCTTGTATTTATCACATAGAGTAGACATGAAGATACGCTGTAAGCCATTAAAATCGTGTCTTGCATTGATATTTTATATATCCTCTGCATCTGATGGTTAGATTATAAGATTATCATCCGTATTTCGATCGATTAAATAAAATTACGAACATGCATTAGCTCTCAGGTGCAAGAAATATTGAGTATATATGTCAGAGGAGATACTGAAACATGGTGATCCTCGATAGGATTATAATTCCTCCATTTTGGCCTAGCTAACAATACCCGATGATAATGAGGGTTGAACAACCTCAGGGATCCTTGCAAGCAGCTCTTGCATTTCGCAGCGAGATTTAACGTTCCGAGACCTTTCTCTCCCTCTTCAGAATGACCTCCGAAAAACGCTTCATCCTCCCACAAACTCCCCAACGAGACAGCCGCCCCACTGTGCCGGGATCGTAACTCAACTGCACGTCCTCCCACTACTTAAGAGATTTAATAGAAAAGGGAACAGGAAATGAACGGAGAAAAAAATGTTCATTAAGTTTAGGAACTGGAATCCCGAACGTAATGCAACTATGCACGGGAACATTGGGAACGGACAGCAGTGAAAAATTCAAATAATATTCCATATTCCTAAAATCGCGCGAATAATACGCGGCTTTCTTCTATTTTGAGATCCAGGCTCTTTTTAGTGCGAGAGGTTTTTTTTTATTGTTAAAGTTTAATCCATAGCACCTGAAAAAAGACTTGAAATTTCCGGTCTCGCATGCTTTACTTCCTTACCACATAGGTAATTGCATGCTTGTGAACAATCAAAAGGAAAGTTAATTATCATATTCACATAAAATAGTTTATAATTTTTGACACAATTGACTACTAGAATCATTCCATGTCAAGTGGACCAATGGTCCCCACTAAATCATGGATTTCAATGAAATTTTTTGTGAACATTTACTCATATTCTCAATGAACATTGGCCAAGTTTTTACATTTATATTTAGAGAATATATCATTACTCGTCGATCTTATCGTAGGTTGAGCTCACAGACAATGACCAAATCAGCTTCCATCACAAAGACAGAATGCATGCAAGGTTTTTCGAGTTATTTTGTCTACGTCTATGTAATTACTCCGCCAATCGTAAAAAAATTGTTTCTTGAGGCAACTAATCAACGTCTTTTTCCCTCATCTTCCTTGCAGTATCAGAACGGCTTGTGCAACGAGGACGCATTACAAATGCTACGTCATCTGTGAACTTGCTTTCTCTGAACTTATTTAGTAAATTTATCCTTTGCTTAAATCTTCTGTCTTCGAAGGATTTCCATCCTGCGTCCTGAAGCATTTGAGTATCGTAGCAATTCTTCACAAAACCTATCGCCTTTCTCTGCACCTTTTCTAATTCCCGAACGTAACACTTGTCGACAAGGTCCCATAACCTACACTCAAGGAGAAACCTAACTAACGCATGCTTTACATGACTACTCTACCAGCACAACACAAGGGCTAAGTGCACATATTTTACAATATTTTATAAATGAACGGTGTTGTGTAAAGTTGATTAAAATTCTGAATCATCACTATTAACAGAATTCGTGTGTTGCTTCTAAAACTAAGTGGCATTGAGTTGTTAATTTTAACATATACTTCAGAGTTTGTATCCTTGACTATGCAAACGAAATTTTCAGAATGTGTCACATCTTGCTACCTCATATAAGTACAGAATGAGACACTTGGTAATTTTCCACAAGTTTTTTTTCAGGCCTGAACTGGCCTGAAGATGTAAGTCCTCTTATGAAACCGGTCGCATAGTAAAATCTTGTGTGAAAAATCACCAAGTGTCTCATTCTGCAATGGCTTTCCACGAAGTCATATAGAAGTCATTCCTGCGAATATAGATTTTTAACGTATAAGTACTATTGTGCATAGATTTAACGTGGATCAATAACTTTGTTGCTAATGCTAATTGAAAAAGGATAAAAAATATTTATTTTACATGGTTCATCCTCGGTAGGGTTATCCTGTCGACAATTCAACAGTCTTTCGTTCTTGATAAAATCGAATTCTCCTCTTCTTATGTTGTTCGCTACCAACGGGAAACATGCTAATAACGATATGATCACTCATTGTGGAGTACTGGCAAATGACTTTCGTCTATGATTTTGTTACAAAGGGCCATTTTTATAATTTCAACAGTATATTAGTTAATGACCAATATAATAAACAACGCGTTCATTATGATTTCAAAAAATTCATATCTCTCGGTAAAACATCAACCGAACTGGTGGAGAACACGAAGAAACTTCATGCAAAGAAACATCAAGTTCGAAATTTCTCTTGATTTCAGTAAATCACCAGAAATTTGCGACTATGAAGAGAATAAAGAGAGCATGAAAGATAACAACTGGAAGAAGTTATTCCAGCTTGAGCTACAAAATCCCTCACAGAATTGAGAAATAGAATAAGTCTAGATACCACGGCAAAATTTAAACCAACAAGCGTCGTATCTATATTTATGGCGTTTAGACACGGAAAAGTACTCCGAAATAATGAGAGGAGGCATAAATCAAACCTTTTTACTAGGGCGAGCATATGCTAATGCTTGCTGAGGTAAACGACTTTATTATTGCCGATACAGAGGCGATTTCTAAGTTTCTACCCGCGTTTAAAATCCACGGGGAGGGTAGCGGACGGCGAAGAAAATGAGCAAAAAAAGAGAATACATTTTCTTCTTCTTTTCTTCCCGAACAGTTCGAATCGCTCCCGAAGCACTTAAAGCAATCCTTAAGTGGGTATCCGACGTGATGTATGCTTTCTCCGAAGGTTCGCGGGACCATCGCTGACTCACACAGAGAAGGAAGTACCCGTGCGAGCTTGCCCAGCCCAGGTACAGCCCTGCGTTACATTCTTCTCGCCGAGATAAGAGCTAGAGTACCTAACTGCATTCTACCTTTTTTATTCCCTCGAAATCTTCCCCCAGAAGAATGGGGAAAAGGTCTGAGCGAGGTAGGGATTATGGACAGGGTCAAATAAAGAGAGGAACGGGTGTGAGTGTGGAGAATGAGTTAGGGCGGGCGTTGGAGAGGGAAGATTTACGGCGTTGAACCACGGATGTGTGGAGCGGAAGATAACTGCGGAAGAGTTTTCTATGCGGAGATAAGAATAAATAAAGGGAGGAAGGGAGATCGGTCATCAAAAGGGGATTGAGATAACATGAGAGAGGTGAAAGAAAAGGCTAATCGTGGGTGCAGGTGACGACTGCGAGTGCCTTTTGTGTGTTGGCATTAGGGGTTTCTGGGTGTCTCATTTGAAGAAAAATGGACGCCATAGACACATGAAAGTTTCTATGATTGATTGATGATTTGATATTTATGCCCTACCAAAGACATACCTATGAGGGTTATTTTACACGTTTTTGGGCATTATTTGGTCGAAAGTCAATAAAGGAACCGAAGCCCTCTACGAAACTGGGTGTTAAGGATATATATCTATAACATATTACGGATTATTTAAATAAGACGTACTGCAGTATCCTGCTAGAGAAAATTTGTGTGGGGATTCCTTTCTGGGATAAGAAACATTGACCTATTGAAAAACCAGTCAGTTATTATGAAATTCATATATTTCCCTCTTATTTTCTTACACATTAGTGTTAACCGCAATGAAAGATATTTAGATAGAAGACATTAAGGAAATCTTTATATCCAAAGTTACGTTACGTTACACATTAAGGTGTACGCCTAGGAATATTCCCAAGAAGTAACGGACATAAAAAGTCTGAAAGGACCGGGACTCAAACCCGTACTTTCCACTTCCCGGGTGACTGCTCTAACCAATTCAGTTATCTTATAGAAGAATTAGACATGACTAAAATCCACGGAGGAAGGCGTAGTTTATCGTCTACCTGTTATTTCATTGATATTAGACATGACGTTCAGGAGTCGATGCTGCTGAGTCGGACAAACCACTCTCTCTCTTGCCCTCAAAGTCTCCCAACTGGCATGTGTCAATTGTCCTGGCACGATAGTTCAATAGGCTAGAGCAGTCCCTGTCCTGACATATTTTTCATATCCGTTTCTCCTTGGGAATATTCCTTTGCGTACAAAGTTACCTTTCATCCTTCCACTTCTGTTTTACCTTTTATCATATTATGTTTAAGAAATTCCAGTTTATCTTTTGAAAAAGATGTTAGTTCGGGTATGTTACTATCTGAATTCTTTCTGTAAAGGCCTGAAATGTGGTATATACCGTATTTTCTGGCAGATAACCCGCGTGTTATCTATACAAAAAAATTAGAAAAATTATAAAAATAATAGTGCGTGATATACAACGGAATATCTCGTTTCATTCGATATCTTGAATATTGAACTCGGAAACAAATGACTAAACAACACACGTCATACATCGCGGAAGTCACGGAGTGTATACTCACGTACTAGGGCAATTTTATTTCAACTAACATATTGTAAATGTTAACGTAATCAAATAATTCCAATCAAAATATTACAGTAGTGAAAAAACATTCTTGTCAACATGATAACAATTTTGAAATGCGCGTTATCAATGCATTTATCACAGAAGAAAATTTTTAAATGCGTATTATCTAAACATTATCACAGTGAAGAAATTTTTAAATGTGTGTTATCTAGTAGGTGCGTGTTATTTACCAGAAAATGCGGTAGTACATACTACTTTAGTTGAATATCTCAATTCGGAGTAAACTCCGTATAAAGTATGTTGTGTTTAACGCCAACGTCAGAGTTATATATTATATATGCTGACTTAATCAAACATAGAATTAGATGCGTAAAGAGAGCGTATCGTAATATATTGATTACTGCCTATATTACAATCAATATGTGAAAAGCCAAACGTGATTTATAATAACACTGTGTTCATTTTTAGCATCTGCAGACAGTATTCTGCAACAGTTCAGTTGCGGAACAGTCTGCATAAAAATAGCATAGTTGAGATATGAAATAAATGTTTCTAAAATTAGAGATATGTTAATAAATTAGGACACGTGATCCTTTAATTTTTACTTCGTTACACTTAATATTTTGATAGCAATAAGTGCATCAAAGCGAGAATTCCTTAACGTTTTGCTTAGAAAGAGTACTTGAAAAATTGCACGGCTGCGAATCGTTTGAATTGCTTGAGAAATGCGTTTTTATTTTAATAATAAAGTCATAGAGAGAACTTAAGGCAAAAAAGATAATTTCCTCGTCACTTGCGGAGGCGCCTTGCCTCTTAGAAAAAAGTAACCTTTGGAGTTTGGACGTTGCGGAGAGAAGGGTAATTACCCCACATCTTCATAGATAATGGGTAAATCCATGAGAAACTACTTCTCCCAACCTTGCCTTTTCTCGCTTGTTATATCTCGGACCAGCTCCTCTCTTATTTCTCTAGCTTTCTTGCAGATTTATTGACGTCTTTTGCAGAGAACACAGGTAATTTTAACGTCAGAATCTTCTACCACTCATCCCGTGATATCCTGCGTGCTTCTCTCTTGGCGTAAATAATGAACAGGGAAACATTCGTCTGGGAGTCATGTTAAATTAGCTGGGAAATCTCTTTGGAAACACCAGCTGCGAAAAAATAAATAGCAAAAACAATTCCTAACTTATCCACTAAGGTTAATAAGATAAGGGATTGCAGTGGGAGGTTCGGGATTGCAATAAGGAAGGAAGCAATGCCCATAGGCTGAGGTTAATCACCGAGGTTTATTTTAATTTTTAATCTCTAGCTGCATAGTAAAGTTACTCAGCATCTACAGAAAATGTTAAACGGAAATCTTCGGAGAGAAAGAAGTATTTTCCATGGAGACTCCATCCTGCATGAGATATTCTTGTGCCAGTTTCTGAATCTACGATACTTAAGGAATAAAATTTTTGATGTATACGAATTAGAGCAGGGAAGACTTATTTCTTAATTTGATAGAGAATATTGTAAACCTATTACTCTCAGTCACGCCATCAAGAATATAATCTATCATCGCTGACCGGACTTCGTGGAAAAGCACGATGAACTAAGAGAAAGCACTTTGTAATGTTCACGTAAGATATAATTCAACGACCGGTTTGGGCTAAAATTACATCACCAGAACACCTGTTGAAAACTATCATTAAATTATATCTTATGCGGAAATTACAGTGTTTTCCTCTTAGCTGTCGAAAATCCTTCTAAGTCACGTTCTAAATACGTACCATCACATAGCACTCAGTTTTTTTAAGTTTACGTATAGTGACGCTTCTGAAAAGAGTACTTCGAAGCTTCGTTTAACTAATAATCAGTAAATGAGTCAAATTTACCTCCGTTAGCCGAAATGTGACTCCACGTAAGCCCCAAATCGTAAAACATACATAAATCGTAAACTTACTACCTTAGAAGTACCTCATGCACTATAGTGAAGGAAATCGGGTGCCATTTTTGTCGTTTATTGCCAGTACTTCTGGGGTTCATAATTTCTTGTGCGCGCGTACATGTTTACATACCCTAAATCATTCTTTAGCCAAAACCATAATCGTTGACCGAGTAAGAATAAAGGAGAAAAATCTTCGTTTGCCGACTTTTTGCTGATTCATAAATCAGTCAATTTTCCATTCCCATTGTACGATTAGATGCAGCAGATTTCCTCAGAAAAATCACACGTTAGCAGTAAAAATCAGGATTCAGTATTGTACCTCCATGACTCAAGTACCTCATCCTCACAGTGGAAGTTAGATAGTACCCGAGAAAGTGCGACTCGAAGTCTCCGTTGTATTAAACACCAAAAGCAGCCAATGCTCGTTGGGGTTAATGTGCATGGAGAACCTCGTGTCCTTAGTACTGTCATAGTATTTCTATAGGCCAAACGAGAACCATAAAACAGACGGCAGGATAAGTCACGAAATAAATTATTCGTATCAAGCGATACATGGTAGAATGATAAAATTAAATATATTAAAATATTTTAAGTCGTGAAAGTTCCAGCCAGCGAGTAGTGGATTTCAAATAAATTTCCCTGCGAGATTAGGGGAAAGGCATGTAAGACACCGCTACTTCTCATACTCTCGTCAAACCTTTTTTTTTGTTAGGATTTCTGTGCGTTTAAAATCAAAGAAAATACATTCCGTGACACGCTCCGTGTTTTATTCAGCATCATGTCCATTGTATATTCATATGATTGCTTTGCATATAGTAGACAAAATTGATCCTTCAATAGTTGCTCCCGTAGTGAATAAATTATCAATTCTCTATTATTTCATTACCTGCCGAGTCAATGAGTATTAGCATTCGCCAATCACCAGGATTCTTAGTGCTACCAATGATGTTCTCAAGTATATGCAAATTGTTGATACATTTTTCATTGTCTAGGCTAAGGTCGAGTCTCTAAGAAAAATATTTTACGAGTTTAAAATGTATTAACAATGTATTATATCTAAGATGACTTGACAACTAATAAATTTGACTTACCGTTCCGTTTTTTAATTTTATTTCATTTTTAACTTTGCTGTCGTATGTTTTATCTCTACTTTATTTGAACGTATAATAATAATAATTAATTTATCACAAAACATTCATTCAGAGACACATAGAAAATTCTGCATTGAATAGGTGACATGTCAAAATTAAAATCAGAAAGACCATGTTACATGAATTACATTACATAAAAGTTCATTCTTATTTGCACTTGAGGCATTTATTATGTGAATATCATAACTCAGCTATGCGGTTTGTATCTGTTTGGGTCCAATAGATAAATATAATTGGTGAAGGAATTGCAAAACTTCTGTTAATTTCGTCTTATGTAAAATATTTTCACGGTTCTCTGTATGCAGGTGCATTTGATCACCAATTACCTTTAAGGATTTAATGTAAATGCGGAAACAGTAGTATAGGTGGATTGACATTTTAAGAACGAGAAGTCATGTTAGGAAACTAATCGTTAACTTTCACACAAGGGAAATTGTTTTGTTCCCTAATATTCTTCAAAATTTATGGAATATACCGAAGGAAATCTTTGATATATTTTATAATGCAGAAGCTCAAAAAGTGAAGATTGTACTATGGCCATTGACTAATTTTTTCGAAGGTTGTGAAATTTAATCTTCCTATATTCACATTTTTATATATTATATTCAGTCATTTTTTCCCACACCGCACTCTCTCTTTTAGTTATAATCATATTTTGTACATATCACAATGACATTGGTTAGGAGGATGAGAGGTTCACATGGGCCTAACCTCGCCAATAAAGGGTCTATCTATCTATATTAAATTAAAAACTTCTTGTTTGCTTGAAAGATTTAAAAGTGCCAGCAATCCTTGGCGCTGATTGGAAATTTACCAACCGGTCAGTTAGAATCGGATGCGGATCAATACCGCCTACTTGAAACCGAACCCAATCTTGGAAAGGTTCCTGGCATATGCATACCCCCAAAACACATACGAAACATGCTGTCGCTTTAATTCAAATTTAAGACCCACGTAATTAAGACAAATCTGCATCACCTCTATCAAGTTACTGATAGCGCAATCCTTTTTCCGTAATGCATCTACTCATTCACGCTGTATGTGGCAGATACGAAAGTATCCATCTGCTCAACCCGCGTATTTTCCCGTCAAAATGCCAACCCCTGCTAATTTTCAGTCCTTCTTTCCTGCGCCCCCTCTGAAGTGATCCCTTCGTTACCGAATCGTTCTCCCCCAAAATATCTGCACGTGGGGAAATCGAAACCTTAATAACTAATTGATTTCTACATTGTAATCCTACTTCCTCCCTCTTCTGGTACAAGAGGGATGAAAAGCTATTTTCAATCGGGTGCCTCTCTCAGATTACAAAAAGAGGGCCCTCTCGAAAAAATTTCCGTTCAGCTCTTTTTGAATTCCTTCCATTATGCTCGATCTTTTCTCCCCCTCGCATATTCAACCCCTTTCCACGCAGATTCCATCTCGGTCGGCAGAGTTGCCGTTTTTAGGGAATTTATTATCCGTTACCATTCAGCGTTTTAAATGTCACAATTAGTAATTCTGACTTTCTTTTATGTTCATGCCTGGAGATATCTACTTCTGATGAAACTAGTCACGTGCAGTATTTTATATTCCGCGGAAAGTACCAACAAGGATTAATACTTTGTAATTCCCACGATTTAGTAACGAGACTTATTTAGGTTGACATAGCATCAAAATTAAGTGATACCGTATTTTTCTGAAGGGGTTTCTCTCCACCCGCTTAGGAGATATGACCAAGGGCGCAGCCAGGATTTGTTCTTGGGGAGGTTTAAAGCCATGAATTATACAGTGCATTGCCAAACAGCCGGTGTCAGGAATACTTCCCTCCAAACTCTAACTCAAATATAAACTGATTTATTTTAACATGTATAATGTATACCCCGCGAATCTCCAGGGAAGCTCGTATGGCATAGTTGCGAGATGCCATCCTCTCGCATGCTTTCCTTTATTGTTGGCTCTGTTCTCACGGAGGGGGGGGGGGTTTGAACCCCCAAAACCTCCTCCTTGGCTACGCCTCTGGATACGACTGTTTAAAAATTCCACCACAGAGTCCCATTTAAGTAACTGCTTCGCTATGCACTAGCATTTTTATAGTCCCCAAAGGTTTGTAGGCAGACGGCATCTTTTACTTAGGGAAAAACGATACGTTCCTTATTACGGAATACGAAAAGTTCGCGTAATTGTAACCTCCGGACAGCAATGTGAAAGCGGTCCAGGGGTTCGATTCTCGGTGGGGGCTGATGTGCGAAATGACCTTGGCTATCAAAAGACTTTTAAAATTACTACTACTAGTACTACTTTTTGAAATTGACTTTAAGGAATTGATGAACTTTCAGAAAAACGAGTGATGTATATTACGATGGTGTAAAGTTGAGTATGAAAGAATTTGGACCGCCGGAAATCGAAATTAATAGAAATGAAAGAAGTTTTTAATTGTCATTCTCCATCAGGAGGCGTCGTAAACCAGAGATAACGCTGCGACGTTACCCAAGACATTTTTTTATCACAGCCACTCGTCATAAAACAAGTACGTAGTTAACTATGGCCGTCGTTAAACAAGGTACCACTGTATTTCGATGGACACTCTCAAACGAAGAACGTGTTATAGCTTCGAAGTAAAGATTAAAAGATATTAACTGGCTGCGAAGACATTCTGCTTTAAAGAGATTCTTCTAAAGGAAATTGTGAGGTGAGACGAAATTGTTCATGTAAAGCCTTTGATACAGATATTAATTTCTTTTAGGTAATTTATTTCACTACAAGCTGTGTATAACGGAACCTGACCATTACGGAAAAGTTTTAAAGCATCATACGATTCGGCTAAAGTCATCACTGTATTCATTAAACTTTTGAATGAATATGTGTAAATAACTATAATTTTACTGTTTTCTAAATAGTGCTTTTGCTATTCCTCGTCCCAGATTTAAAAAAATGTAATTTGTTTATATGCAAAGTCTCCGTCACTTGCGATTTCGATAGGCGATCCTCGTCAGTACCACTTAATGAGTAACTTCGGGGTGTTACTGTATATAAATGATAAAGTATTAGCAAATGTTCGGTAGTTTCGTAGTTTTTCTAAATCATTATCGAAGAAAACCGATTTAATCCCACGTCGGGGAATGAAACGATGAATCGGCGACTGAGTACGTCAATCATCCAAAGTCAAACGTGACGTAAATTTACGGCATACCTTTAGAGCGCTTATAATTCCTCTGGCAACACCACCGCATATTTGCGCCCACTTTTCTCTTATCCTCCCACTCACTCATTGTCTCTCCCTCAGTACGTCCTATCGCGCATTTTTCGGCTCTCTTATGAAGAGGAGCCCTCGAATTTATCCGTACGCTATAGAACTCGAAATAGCAGTTGATTGATGCGCTTCCTAGGTATTTCTTCTCCTCCCCTTGATCTTTGGCACCCCTTCCCGCCTCTCTTTGAGCCTACTTCCGATTCATGGTCAGTGTTACCGGAGGCATGATTGGAATTCGAAAATTTCGCCCTCGAAAGGTGGTTAGCGTACATGACATAAGGTAATTACCGCTCGTGGAAGATTGATAATGATGCAATAATGAAGCAATAGCTGTTGCCAGCGAAAGGGTCCTTACAAGAAGCGCAAAGTGAAAGCACTAATATCACGAGTTATACATTGACGCAAGGGCGATAAATATGGAATTTCGGGGGATATTATCCTATATTGAGGTAGGAAACTCATGCAAATGTATTTGTATAATTAGTAGTAGTTGTATTGTTAAAAGTGCTTCGACAGCTTAGGTCATTTTGCACATAGGCCTCCACCGGGAATCCCGGGACCACTTTAACCGAAATCGAACGCGTTGCCCACTTGGCTGTCCAGGAGTCCATGAATAAGTTTAAATGAGAATATTATGAAAATATTCAGTTCGGCCCAAAGTAAGAGCTTTCAATTATATGCTCTATAACGGAGGGCAACACACGAATTCAAAGACTAGTATTTTTTTAATTAAAGTGATATACAAACGCATTAAATGTTTAAATTTAATATAAATCCAAAACCAACATGCTACATAAAATATTAAAAAATAGTTCAAATATAATTAACTCAAAATATAAAAAAAACACATAAAACGCTCTAAATAATCCAGAATCGCTCTGAAGCAAACTGAAATACAGAGATATGTTCGTAAAATCCATTTAGTCCTTTATGTAAATGATCGATCCATTTTATTTGCTAAATAAAAAAATATTAAAGGAAGCTTTGAAGCAATAAGTATCAGCAAAAAAGGAACATTAATAATTGCGTAATGATATCATGGTTAATGGTAGAATATCTAGTATTTGATTGCGCTTTTCGAGCAATTTTCCTTCCTAGAATACAATTACCATATTAATTCCTCTAATCATTCACTAAAAGGCCTGGATTCTTTTCCGAAGACCATATTAATTTTATTAGTTTTGCATGCTACATTTGTAAGAAATGCAATTTTTCCGTACCACTGATAATTTTTTAGAATTCTCTCTTTCTGTGAGATCTTCACATTTCAAAAGATACCACAGCTTAGTTGCATTTGGTATTTATTACCCAAAGAGTCCAAACGTAACTTTTTAATTATCGTTTATTATTCACATCTTATGTTGAACAAAGATCATTAAATGCAGTCTTAATTTTCCTATTTTTTATGAGCAGAAACATTTTATAATTTATGCGTTTGTAATTTGACTCCTAATTTCTTTTAAGATAATTAATTGCGAAGTGATGCTAATTCCTGCTGAAATAACTAACTTCAAATTTTGGAAACAGAGTCAGAAATAAAATCAGCTGTACCTAATTGCATTTCAAATATCTGACGCTTGTTAACACGCCTTACGTGTCATACGGGGAGCATTACATATGACAGGCTTCGTGTAACTGTCCCTCAAACATATACGATAAACCTTCTTTCTGTGGAATCACTAGATTAATTTACCTCTGTGAATTATTGCCAAGCAGTTGTTTCGTGAGTACCTAATTTCCCCCTCTGAAGATTTCGCAGCTATGATCGTTTAAATTCCGCAAACGTCAACGCTGAACCTTAATAATTACATTTAAAAACTTGTCAGGAAAGCAAAACTATTTCGCACCGGTAGATAGCTTACTTCTGAGAGGATTGGGAGTTGGGATAAAGATAAGATGAGGATATCCATTTCGCGCCATAAAAAAATGAACTATCAATGACGCTTAGTTCCATCGGCCGCCACCACATCGAGCATCACTCTTATGGCATAAAAATCACTCGTAAGTGAAGCTCAATTACAGAGCAGAAATATCAACGAATAACTAATACTTAGGTAACATCCAAACATTGAAATGTTTGCAATATATATGAAAATGTATTGACTATGAGGCGTCAATTGCAAATGTTTAATGCTTACAGGAATCTTTTAAAACGTATATTATTGCAGACGTATAACACTGCTTATCATTTTTAAACATGTATTCTATTTTCCGTATGGTTTTTGCAAATAAAGAGAAAAAGCAAAGCTCTCTGGCAGTAACTTCCTTAATCCTTCCGAGGAATGTCTTGCTCTTAAGCATTCCACGGGATAAAAGTAAGTACATTTATCTCGTGTTCGACAATGCTTCCAAACACTACTCGAGTGTGATGACTTTTAATCCCATACCAACGTACCCCTTGAAGTTAGATGCGACCCAGCTGCCCCTCGCGTGAAGACGTCTGGTTTCAGTCAAATGAGGAATGTGGGGATCCGCAGCGAACGATTACGGATCGCTTAGATTTATGACAGGCTATGCGAATCAAAAGAGGAAACGTCGGCACTCCTGAAAGGAATTTTAAACATTCCCTTCCAGGATTCTTTTACAAAACAGCAAATCGCGTACTCTTTCTTCCGCTGTATTTTTGTGTATTTAAAAGAGAAGTCTGATTTCTCGAATTTGTGACATTTTGTACCAGTCGAGATTGAAAAGTAGAGGATTAATATTTTGAGGGTTAATCTAGTGATAAGGAGGGGCATTTAACTCCATTGCGTTCAATTTCAATGAAGCACTTGGGTGTTTCGACTTTGACGTAATGCATGCTGAATAGACAGTAAGAGCCATTCCATAGAAGTTTCATTTACTTAGTTTGGGATGAATAACCCCTAACTGATTTCAATTTTTAGAACATTTTTGACTGTTGACTCCATGGATTTTTTCAATTTTCGTACCTCCATTTTGGAATGATTGTCCTAGGTTAGATGTTCTGTTAAGGTGGGGGAACTGGGTTCGAGTCCCAGTCATGTCGATACTTTTCAAATTTGTTTCTACTGGGGAATATGTCCTTGTTCCTAACTCATCCTCTATCACGGAATTTTTCCCCTATTACTTACATCTTCAATCACCCTCCGCATTTAAAAAATCCTTTTTCCTTCGTACAGCATCTGTAAGCTCCTCCAATTCTATTTTTATTTTCGAGTCCCCTATCCCTATCCGTGTATTCAATAATTTATCAATAACTTTTGTTTTCCCTATATTTATAATACACTTACACTAAAAATAGAGAACCTTATGAATAAAATGCACAGCAAAAAATAAAGCAAATGTAATATATCACCGCTGACTGGACTTCGTGGAAAGGCAGCCAGTACTGAGAATGAACTAAAAAGATAATAGTAACACTTTTAAAAATTCATTTGTGGAAATTACAGTGTTTCCGTTTGGNGAATTAGAGCAGGGAAGACTTATTTCTTAATTTGATAGAGAATATTGTAAACCTATTACTCTCGGTCACGCCATCAAGAATATAATCTATCATCGCTGACCGGACTTCGTGGAAAGGCAGCCAGTACTGAGAATGAACTAAAAAGATAACAGTAACACTTTTAAAAATTCATTTGTGGAAATTACAGTGTTTCCGTTTGGAATTTACAGTCATAGTTAATCCTAAAATTTGGGCGAGTAGACAAAGTATATGAGAATACAAGTAAATGCAGAGATAATTAAAAACAACAATATCAAACGATGGCGATAAAAGATTAAATAGTAATGTCACTTATCATAATCACCGAGATTCACTTCAAGTTCAGAATGATCAATAGTTCAAAAAAATATATTATTATTATTATTATTATGCAAAAACCTTACAAGTGGAACAATATTCCGGTGGCAAGGATTTAACAGACACTCCCACTTACGTATACTACTACGAAACATTGAGACTATCAGTACAGTATCCTTGTCAGTCACACAAAATGACCCAATATATCAGAATATCATATATGTATATAAAAAGCAAATGTCTGTCCGTCCCCCTATTTATCTCAGAAATGGCTTGACTTAGTGATCTGAAACAAACTGCATTGTGCTTTACGATGCTGAAACCCCCAGGGAAACTATTCTCATCTCTGAAAAGGCCCGGGTTCGAACCCAGGAGCAGAAAATTCGTTTCCATAAGAGATGGACGTAAATTACGTTTTCATGATTTGCAGAGGTCGTTTCTTTTACAAAATTAAATT
>KZ308415.1:1152767-1166651 GCA_000376725.2 Ladona fulva
TTTTTTTTATTACCAAAATTATGCATAATCACATTCTGTCAGAGCAAGTCTGTCGACAGAATGTATGTACAGCAAATGGAAAAAAAATACATAGAAAAAAAAACAATTGAGAAGCCAGCTCAGGCTCACCATAATAATAAAACCATTAATCGTGCTGAATAAGAACAGAATACAACAGGACAGAATGACAATTTACAATATAATTAATTATAATAAGTTTACAATACAAGTAATGCATGACAAGAGAAAAAAAGTAAAAGAAAAGACAAGGTAAAAATAAAACATACTTACAAACTCTTTAAATACATCAGTAAGCATCTTTTAATGATAACCTTAATATTGTGACACTTAGAATTTTGACTCACGTTACTGTAAATCTTTTTATATTTATTCCAAATTTCAGGAACTAGACTTTCAAGTCGATACTGTCCATAATTATTATAGAATCTGGGAATGACAAAAGCTTCACTTCTTTTTTCATAGGGACTAAATTTGAGCTTACAATATTCAGACTGGGTAAAGTATTTGTTCATAATGCGCTGACGATGTATGAGTTCCGGTGGCAAAATATTTAAGAATTTATATAAATCAAAGCTGGATTGGAGATTAAGGGTATTATAGTTCGGTATCATAAGTTTTAGAACTCTCAGTGAGATCAATATTGGTAATAATTTTTTTTCGATAATTCAAGTTTACACAATACTACGTCCTGTCAGACTACAGTCTGTAATAATAATAATATTTATTGATGCCTTGTGGCACAAAGACACCTAAGGACAAAACCAAAACAAATCCATATACATTGTCCCAGTAAAACAAAAATAATTCTTAATAATATGTTACAGTTTAGAATAATAATAATAGTTTAGAATAATATAGTATATATAAAATTTAAATTACAATATACAATCGTATCACAGTGGTATGCGTATGGTATTATTCGTATGTGGAAATTTTACTCCAGTTTAATCCTTGTTAATAATGTTAAATATATTTCAGTGGATTTCAGTGTTAGAAATTCTTTCATCGCGTATTTTACGCGAACAAGAAGTTCAGAAAATATCGTAAAAAAGGAAGACAGAATATTTTCGAAAGATTTAAAGTTGTCCTTTAATCATTACGCTTACATCACAAGTCAAATTTTTAGTTTAAGATTTCAGAGGCATTAAACTAAATTGTCCTGAAAATCATTTACGAGAGGCATTAAAAAAGTAAAAGACACTTTTCTCTGCAAAGATGGTTATATTGCACAAGAACGTTGGAGATGGTGCAGACAACTTATGAGACCAAAAACTTTTAATCCTGGCATTGTCATTCTCGTCACTATTTGCACCAGCTCCACTAATATTGTGGTATAATATTGTCTATGTGGATAATTTTTACAAATGATGTAAGCATCTTTAGTCCCAATTTCGCCCAATAAAGACGTTTTTATTTATCTTTTGGGAGAAAAGTGTAACTTACTTTTTGAATATCCCTCGTATGATAGTTGGTTTCATTTACTTAATAGTCTCCCTGAATATGTCCGCAGAAAAGAAAATGAAAAATGTTTGAGAAGGAAATATGTACAAAAATTGATGAAACTATGGGACTTTGTTTTAAAAATTGTACTACCTATTTTCTCTCTTTCTTTATTGATCTTTCATTTACATCCTTGAGCGCAGTGTCTGTGAACTACGTAACTTTGTTGTCCATGTGGAAAATTTATACAAATGATGTAAGCATTGGAATAACTTCTAGACAAGCACCAAGTACTACGAACTCATACAAGGAGCGCTAGTATCCTGATTAATCGGGAAGCACCCACCACAACATCCGGTAATATTTAAACAAAACTTGAAAATGAAGATGGAAGCGACTGTCTCAGAGTAACACCTCCATTTGAAATACGACCAAAACCATTTATTTAAGTATTTGAGCGCAGAAATAACTTAAGGAGACCCGCATTCCACGTCGTAAGACGAGTCAAGAACGGACTATCGTATTTTTTAGCTTTTTTGCGAATAATCTTGCAGTACCCTCCCCGCTTCTTATTTCCAGGCTCAGAAATTCCTTTCTTCTGGCTCTTCCCTCCCTTAGGAGTGATACAATTGCTAGATTAAGAGAGAGAGGAAGGAAGGGATGTTTTTATTCCATTCCTTTCCCTCGCGGAGAGGGCGACCCTAAAACGTGTTCTGAATCTGAAAAAGGTAAACAGCTTTCAGATGCTTTGTGGCGCTTGCGAAGGACTTTCTTTCTCACTCCATCCCACACTGTCGGTTTATTTGGCCAATGACCACCCTCGCATAAACTAAATATAGTCACAATTGCGGTCTGTTGGCAGGTCTCGAGTTTTTCTGTTGCTGAATTGTTATGAGCCAAATTGCGTCCTCTTTAAGTGTCTCTTGTTAGGATGGGTTAAGATTTACAGTCTTAGAACAAGGCCTTTAAGGCTTGTCAGTTACAATTTTGCTTAGTGGTTCATTGTCTGGGAGATGTTTTCTTTGAGATTTTTCAAGACTGAAGTTTACGCCTCTTGGTATAAGAGCTAATTTAAAAATTGATGTTAAAGTGCCTACCTAGATCACAAAAATCTTTGCACATGGGTTACATATTCCGGAAATCAAACAAAAGAAATGTATGTTCCTTAAGCATTCGTATATCAAAAGGCCAAAAACATTTAGTCTCCTCCCAAAAAGTTTTACAAATTTTAGTTCAGAATTTGTGTTCTTAAGAAAGTTAAAATATTGGCTATTCTCAAAGGAGAATACGGAAGAAATTTTGTAAATCCTCACTTATATGTTTATACTTCTTTGAACTGAAATCTTAAAAAATAAATATTGTTATTGTCTGCGTGCAGATGTAATTTGAGGTAACCCAGAAGCAGATGTTTCTTATTGGATCATATATTTCCTATTTTTTTTCATTTGTTTCAAGACTCCCCTAAGACTTTTAATACCAATAGAAAATATTGTTAACAAAGCCCTAAATTTAACAACAAGTACACTGCACATTTCTATTTTCTTATCCCCTTTATCTCGATGTGCGTCTTGGAGCTGAACAATGAAACAATATATGTACTACAAGAATATTGAAGCTTTTAAAAGCTAAATTAAAGATTGAGCGAAGACCATCAAATTTTGAACACTATTTAATTTAAGAATCTTCAATATTTCGGCCACATTGTCAAAAATATGAATTTCCAGCTTCTATTTAATAAATAAAACAAAAATATGAGAGAAGAGTACCAGAAATAGAATAGGAATTGTAAAATTGACGATATTGGATTGACTGAGACTCAACTTTCCTTTTCGGAAGAATTTCTTGGAACTGATGATTTCTAATTTAAAGACGTGGCACCAGAAAATAAGCAGTAGAAAACTTACGATTTCATCAGAAATTTAAGATTTTATTATATCATTCTTTGAGGAAGAAGTAGTTATGATCATATTTAGAAACCTAAAATGTGGTGAGCTAACGACCGTAGCTTGAGCTAAGAATTAAAAGATTATTAAAACCGATTTTTCAGTTGTAGTCAGCATTAATACATTGATGTTATGTCAGTATATCTATATTTTGGTTCTCGAGTTTTATGCGAATACACACACACACACACACATCTACACTCTACTTCATAATCTACTAGCTGAATCACCCGTTCATTCTCAGCGAGGAAAAGGAGTAATAAATACCTGCGTACCACCGTTGATCGGGGAAAATGGTTCACATGTGTAGCTAAGTAACTAACACCAGGCAATTCTACTTTCCAAGCAATAAACCAAATAAATGTATTATTTAGTATACAACGCTACTTCACTTCAATATTCAATCTGTTAAATTAGAACTTCGTTTAATACACCATTCGTTTAAGAATGTATTGTAGGATAACGATAGAATAATACAGGACCAAATTTACTGATAAATTGTCCTATAAAAGTGGAAATAAAAGTATTTACATCCTATAATATTCAGCTACACAATCCAGCATTATATCAATGTTTCTTAGTAGTAGTATTGTTAAAAGTGCTTCGACAGCACTGGTCATTTCTCATATGAGCCCCCACCGGGAATTGAACCCGGGACCGCTTTCACCAAAGTCGGATGCGTTGCCCACATGGCTGGCTCGCCGGAAACCCCTCAATGTTTCTTATAAGTGCCTTAGGTTGTAGTAGTATTGTTAAAAGTGCTTCTTCATTTGAGGTCATTTCGCACGTAGGCTCCCTCCGGGAATCAAACCCGGGACCGATTTCACCGAAGTCGAACGCGTTGTTTACTTGACTATCCTGAAAGCCCAGCCTTAAGATAGGCAGTATTCTTTGTTTTTCTATTGGTAGCAGGTATATATTAATTTTGTCCACTCGAGCACTTGCGATATATAATTGCCAATGTGAACAGCATGGAGTCTGTAAAGGAATACCAAATTAATTCATCAACTACCCTATTATTTGTTGATAAATATTATTATAACTTAGTTCAACTGGGCATTGTAAGAATTTAAATTGAAGTGAGCTGAACTCTAGGAAGAAAAACATATCCTCCTTTTAAACACCCTGTCATAATCGTAGGTTGAATAATGGTCAAGTGCAGCAGCGTTGCAGACAAACTACTACTGTTACCCTGTTTTCCGCATAACGGTATGTACAGTATGTATATACGGTAAGTTAATCTAAGTAATACAATGAATTTCATGTTCATTTAGTAATAAATTGAGAGTAAATACAATCCAGAAAGCAGAATTATATTCTAGGTTAAGGACTTCTGTGTTACTGAAAATATGCACCAGAGGAAATCTCAGAAAAACATGTGAAACCGAATGCATCCTCAATACAACTACTTGGCAATAAAACGATTATCTTCGGGAAAATATTTGGTTTAACTAGGATACAAATTCAGCGTTAAGTTCAAATATTAATTCTTGGAATCTACTTTTTGATTCCGAAAATTAGCGTAGTATAGACTATGAAAACAAGTTTTTGCTAATTTTGTGTACCCCGCTAATAGCATAGTGAGAGTATTAAATTCTTGACGCTTTTCTAAGCTCCTGACCAATAAAATAAAATCATTTTCGATTTACCAGTCGCAGGTTATTTTCTTCGTATTCTCATTTCATATCTCGCGCGAATCAGACGAAAGTACAATCTGCATGATAATTCAGGTGCATCTCTATCTGCAGTAATTTACGAAATGTGACAAATATCGAAGATTTCCTCCTAGCAAGGAAGACTTTCCCCGGTTACTGCTCCCCCATCCGCTACTTTTTATCAAGGATTGTTCGGCACTCCTTTTTTTCCTTTCTCAACCCGGCGACAGAATCCCGTTCCGCTGCCGGTGTACCCGACCATGTTCTCCTATTGACGCAATCCCAAACAAATGAAACTCGCGTCTTCACACCCATTTTCATCGTTCCTCTCTTCCGTCCCACGGCCCTTACTTTTTTAACCACTACTTTTTATTTCGTTCCCCTCCAATCTTGCGAGACGGTTGGAGATGTGTATTTCCCCAGCGAAATCTTGTCGCGCGAATTTCATCGGGATGAGGAGACTGCGGAAAGTAAGATTTGCATGTCCTGGGACTGGGTTCAGTTCCGAGGACTAGAGGAATTGCGCGTTGGAGAAATTGGTCGGAAGCAAATAAGAGGGAGGAGTGAGGGTCTAACGTGCGCGAGAGTTGAGAAGACAGAAGGGGAAGTTTGTCGCGAGAAAATATGACGCAGTCAATATATTATATTTCCAACCAAAATAATCAGATTAATATAAATGACCCTAAATAATACAAGATTTAAGGTTAAAATACAAAGAAACCTCACCAGATAATTCGAAATTGATCAGGGTCTACGATAAGGTTACGTTCTAGCCGGTTGTATATGTAGAATGTTGAAATGGTATAATGTATTATTTAAGAGTCTGTAAGCTCACGAAAAAAGAATTTATGTCATATATATTGAAGAGTAAACATAAATATTGCCGGCGAAATTTAAACGAAATACTGTCGTCATCTGTGGTTGAACAAAGAGATATCTAACTATAACAGTAGTCTACAAATTATGCTATCTGTCAGATCATCAAGAATTAAAATTAGAAAGTTTTTACGTTAACTTTATTTGTGAGACGCGCTCAAATGTCGCGCGCTCGATTGTCACGCGCTCAATTGTCGCGCGCTCAATTGTCCGGCCACGGTGCTATCCACAATGTGGTCCTGGAACGGGTGATGAGAAAAACACAATTCAACAACCCAGGGGGTATACTGTTCAACCGTATATCACAAAACCTGGCTTATGCTGATGAGGTTGATATGATATCAAGGAGGCTCAAAAACCTAGAGGAAGGAATGGAGAGATTAGAGATGAAGGTAGAAAAAGTTGGACTTAAAGTGAACTGTGCTAAAACAGTATTTGTTCTCTTCGAGGAAAAAGTACGACTGGAAACGATAAATTCATAGAATTTAAATGGGAGCAGATATGAAGGATGTGATAAGTTCAAGTACATATGTGTGAGTTTTGGTGACAAAAGATAATGAAATGAAAGATGAAATGAAAGCTATGATTGCAGCGGGCAATAGAGCTTACCAAGCTTTATTGAAGGTGATGAAGTCACATAACCTCAGCAGGAACTTGAAAACAAAAGTCTATCGAAAGGTGATTAGACCTGTTGTTATGTATGGCTCAGAAACATGGACCATGACTACTGCAGAAGAAGAGCTGCTCAAAAGATGGGAAAGGAAGGTATTAAGAAATATTTTTGGTGCAACAAAGGAGGATGGACAGTGGAGAATGTAGAAGAACAGAGAACTAAAGGAACTCTACCAACATCTAAACATATTGTCAGAAATAGGAGTAACAGGTTAAGATGGTTAGGGCATGTTGAGAGAATACCTGAAGATAGGATGGTAAAGAAAATAATCCCACGACACCCTGGTGGTAAAAGACTGAGAGGAAGACCTCATTAAAGTTGGTTGGATGATGTAGAGGATCATATGCGAAAGATGAAAATAAAAAGATGGGGAACGCATGCAAGCGATCGTGATGATTGGGCTACAATTGTCAGAGAGGCCAAGGCCCTACAGGACTGTAGCGCCGAGGAGTAAGTTAGTAATATATATATTCCACGTAGCAAAACTCTCATTAAAAGTACCTCGATTGCTCCTTGCATTCTAAAGATTATCTCCACGCACAGTTCACTAATTCTCTTTTCAAAAACGAAGATATTACTTATTGCGGATTTTCATCCCGCAAATGAATTCCACATTCCGCGGCAGTTTCAGCGCTGTCGTACGATTAATGAAAAAGCCCACGCTATCCAGTTTCGTACGGTAATGAACAAAAAAAATAATCAAATCGGAGATAATCGCATCTCCGTGAAATTCATCCAAAATTTAGAGAACTGAATGATGTGATTACTTAAGAATGGTTTAAAACCGATGATTTCTCGGAAAATTAGAGGATTTAATTATTCGGAATAATTTGGAAAGTGTCCCCGAAAATAACTCATTATTACATTCCCGTCTATTAATCCTTTTTTTTTCAAATACCGCGGAATGTGCTCATCAGTTTTATATTTTCAAAATATTCGATGTTCTTTTCAAAGGCAATTTTGAAGAAAATATCATATTGAAATACTATATCGAAATAAAGCAAAATGATTTTCAATGTCAATATTTATCCTATTCTCTTCTTGTCACCTTAACAACTGGCCAATGTCTATAGAAACATTTTTTTGCCACCAACTGCATTCAAGTCACTATATTAATCTCTGAAATACATTAGTAAATGGCGATTATGAGAAGTCGTAAAATCAATAATTAGTTTTTGATGTTTAAAATCAGAATTCATATTTTATACTCACACGAAAATGGGTTTTCCCTAAAATTGTCTAATTCTAATGAATAATGAAAGTGTCACAGTAAAGTATAATGGCGTCCACAACTAATTTCGTGATCGAGACAAAAGATGAACTAAATTCCTCATATGCTCTTAAACTCAGATGTAAGGATGTTGCAACAATCTATAAGATTCCATCCCTTCACATTCCTACAAGGAATAAAGAAGTTCTTTCAGAGTTTAGTTACTAGAATTATTTTGCAGTCTAGCCGGAAGACACTCAACATTTCAATTTTTTAGATCACTTTAGTTTGTCTTCTTCATTGTTGCAATGTTTTTAGGATGAAATTCATCCTCTGAGAATCAACTTGGACAGAAGTTATTGATTCTAAAATAGAAAATTGTCAAGATTCACTGATTAGGACTTTATTTTAGTAATAGTGTTGTTAAAAGTGCTTAGACAACTGAAGTCATTTAGCACATTTAAGAATCTGTTTTGTTTTGCTATATGTGTCCTCCCTTCATCGTTGAAAATTTCCTCTCAATTATATCCTAAAATTGTCCAGAGGTTGAGATTAATCTTAAGCTATTGTTCCTTTTCCATATGCTTACGTATAGAATCTCGAGCTTAAAGTTGTCGCAAAAGCTTACGGCACTTCCATGCGCAGTAGAGATGAGAAAGCGAGTTGGGTTGACTGACAAGACAAGGTCAACGCTGAGTAATGCTATTTAACAGCAACCCAAGCTGGGAGCCTTTTCTGGAGAAAATGGACTTTTCCAAGCCAAAATCTGTTTACTTCACAAGTACCGTAAGCTACCGTGGGACTACTACTTGTACTAAATTGCAACATGCACACGTATATGTGAATATGAGTTGCGATAGACGAAGAAGACGTGAGTATATGTCGTCAAGTAGATACAGTACGGGGAGTATTTTTTCAATGTCCTGTAGAGGGAGTCAAAATGAAGCTGGCAGGTGAGGCTCTTCTCCAGGGCCTCAGAGTTCGTGCACCACATGCAAAGAAGGTGGAGGAAGGTCACGGATATAACCTCCCCAGACTATCCCTCCCCCGCGTACACCTTTTCCCGAATATCTTCCACCGAATACTCGAGTTTCTTATGGTTACGGGAAGCGTTTCATTCGAACTTTATGAAGCGTCGGTCTCCAGGTGCCGCCTCCCCTCCTATCGTCTCTTCTTCACGCAGACGTGCATTCGAATGAAAGGACGTTTTTATTCGGGGATAAACGTATTTTTCCTCGCTCCTCAACTTCGCTTTTATTCTTTTAAGCAGCTCGCTCGCAGGATTTCCCCCGTGTCCCGAAATTTCAATTTCGGAGCGCAGGTTGGGGGAAAAAGGAATTCATCGCAGTTTACCGTTCAACGTTCTCTAACCCCCTTCTAAGTTCTTTGCCTCTCTTACATCTATTTCTCTCTCTCCTCCGTAATTAAAATGTACACGAGAATAAGTTTGACCAGATCAACCGTTGCCAGCTTCAACATATAAGGCATTATTCAATCATTTATCCTTTAATTATGTTGAAACTTTTTCCGTATTCCCAAGGAGGAACGGACATGAAGAAAGTCTGACGGAACCGGGACTCGACCCCGGGTCTCCCAATTGCAGGTTGGTTGCTCTATCCATTGCGCTATCCCACCAGAACATTTCTCCATGCCATTTAAGAGAATTTGTTGTTGGTGTTTGGGGAAACTTGTGTAGGAAAATATTTACGAATACTCATCGTAAATCTATCTAGCTGCAAAAGAAGATAATTTTCTCTTTGTTGTTATGACAGTTTTAACTATGTCATATTGGCTAAAGTTGATAGGTTGCTAGAAGTTAGGAAAAGGGCCCTGATTAACTAAGTAATAGTTCATTAACCATTATGAATGATTTATCATACTGATCGTGCTCTTTGGGAAAACGATTTACCTCGTTTACTAAGAAATATTTAGTGGAGGTTTGGTCATTTCTTAATAATCCCGTATTTACTCCAAAAATTGATAATCAAGTACTTCTTACTACGAAGTAAAAAAAACGGTTAAAAAGTAAATAAGGTTTATAATATTTGTCTGGAGAAGTACGTGAGAATGGAAACTGACTGCTGAAGATTTTATTTCTTGGTAGTGAGAAGCTGTTTCAAATGTTTAGACTAATATAATCTAACGGTAGTGAATGATTAGAATGGATGAGACTGAATGGGAATGAACCTGGCTAAATGTGTTGGTATAGATTATTTTTATGCTTCATTATGGTGCATGTAGGTAGTGATTTGAGTGTTTAGCGGTTATATATTACTACTTACAGTAAGTGATATTCCTTTTTTTTCAATAGTTCAATTCCCCTTTCCCCATTTAATAATCTCTTTCCTCTTTTTCTCATTCCCTTGCCCATTCCTAATGCTCTTTTAGCTTATGTAATTCAGCGCAACTCACTTCTTCTCCTTTTACGTTTTTCCCTTTTAATTCAGTTTAATATATTCTTTATTTATATTCATGCTACACAAAGTTCAATTACTTGATGGTCAAATTCTGCGTCAAGATTCAAAATTGATTCCAACGGATGGCTCATAGTTCGTATAATTGAATACAAAATAGATATATAAACAGAAGCTAGTAAAACAGTCAAACATTGAAATCATGTTAATATTTTTTTGCCTTATACTCTTCTACTAAACATCTTAAGAGGACAGATTTGCTGCAGAAAAATCTAATAGATCTCTCCGATCATCTCCGTTTCTCGGAGGGGACTCGTTCAGGAGGTGTTAAAAGGAGTCAACTAACTTTCGGGATCAATGCATCTTGAGGAAAATCGGCTAGATACAATGATTATCGCGGCTGGAAAACAATCAAAAGATGGAAGTCGCAGAAAGCCTAAGAAAACCAATCGTAATATCTTCAAACCTTAATAGACATCTTTTAGTCGGAGGCTCACTTTCAATGACACAAAAATAATAAACATGTAATTTGAGGTATCTTGAATCTGTATATCGTTATTTGTGTACATTGTGTACATCAACATTTCGAAATACAATATACCTAAGAACATCAGAATTTATATCGCCGCCACTAATTCAAATTGAAAACTTTAATTATATATATTAGCCTTCCACTCATAAAGTTCATATTGCTAAAAATAACATGGTTTAACGAGAAATTCCTTTAGAGTGTAAGAAGACAAAAAGTATCCCAAGGCGCGTAATCTAAACCCTTCGATGCACCTAAATCCTAAAATACAAAGTAAAGCACGTGCAAAGCTAAATCTATAAACACAGATTATCCCAACGTAAATGTGAGACATAAATTATGTCCCATAGGACTTTCCCCGGACAACGGGACAAGCTGATGATGTCGAGGACCGTCACGTATCATAACGGACGTCCAGCAACACAGCGCCACAGTCTATTCTGCTCATCCCCTTCAATACCTTTCCCTTCACAATTCAGTCTATCTCTTTCATCCCTTCCCCTCCATTCAGTGCTTTCCCTCCTACATCTTCATTGGTTCCCTTCTCCTCTCCCTCCATTCGTCCCACTCCCATTCCTTCCTTAATTCCTTTCCCTTTGCTACCTCCATTCATTCCTCCGCCACTTCATTCCCTCTCCCTTTACTAACCATTCAAACCCTCTCCATCAATTCATCCCTTCCCCTACTCTCCCTCAATTCATTCCTTCCCCGCCTCTCCCTCAATTCATTCCTTCCCCTACTCCCCATTCGTTCCTTCCCCTACTCCCCATGCATTCCATCCCCTACTCTCCATTCCTTCCTTCCCCTACTATCCATTCATTCCTTCTTCGCCTCTCCCTCTATTCGTTCCTCCTATTTTCCAAGCCCCCTTCTTTTACTTGCCATTCAACTCCTTTCCCTCCATTCATCCCTTCCCCTCATCTCCCTCCATTTATTCCTTCCCCTCATCTCCCCCATTCATTCCTTCCCCACCTCTCCCTACATGTGATATTTCCCCTCCTCTCCCTCCATTCATTCCTTCCCCTACTCTCCCTCCATTAATTCCTTCCCCTCATATCCCTCCATTCATTCCTTCCCCTACTCTCCTTCCATTCATTCCTTCCCTCATATCCCTCCATTCCTTCCTTCCCCTACTCTCCCTCCATTCATTCCTTCCCCTACTCTCCCTCCGTTCATTCCTTCCCCTACTCTCCCTCCATTCATGTATTCCCCTACTCTCCCTCCATCCATTCCTTCACCGCCTCTCCCTCTATTCATTCCTTTTCATTTCCAATCTCCCTTCCTTTACCAGCCATTGTACTCCTTTCCATCCATTCATCCCTTCCCCTTATTTACATCCATTCATTCCGTCCCCTACTCTCACCCATTATTCCTTCCCTTCCTTTCCCTCCGATCATTAATTTCCCCTTCCTTCCTCTATTTATTCCCCCTCCAATCATTCCTCCTCTTTTTCCCTTCCTTCATTCCTTCCCCTTGTCTCTACTAGTTTCTCCATCATTTCAATCCCTCTCCCTTCACTTATTCCTTCTCCCTCTTTCCCTCCATTCATTTTTTATTCTCCTCTCCCTCCACAATTCTCCTTCCTCTCCTTTCCTTCCATTCATTGCTTCCTCTCCTTTCCTTTCGTTCATTCCTTCCCCTCGTCTTCCTCCATTCATTCCCTCCCCCTTTAAGAAGCCATTCCCTCATCCTCTCTGCTTCGATCCGACGGGTGACTGGGTGCAGGGAGAGGGGGGAGGTTATGAATAGTGGTGGAAGGGGTGAAGGAAGGAGTGAAGCGAAGCATGAATGGGAGGAGGTTACGTGGAATGGATGAAAGGGAGAGCCATTGTGAACTGAAGGTGTCTAAGAAGTTGCAGGAGAAATTGAGATGGAAGGAAAATAGATAAAATGGTTTAATTACACATAAATCGAAGGGAATATATAAACGTTATTAGGATTGTGAATGTTTTTCTCGATAGTTATTTCCATTAATAGTAAGCTTTTTAAAAGTTATCATATTTCTAAGATTCTAATCGATCCTATTCACAACGCATGAATGTTGAAACTTCTCTGCAAAGGCGCCGAAAATCTTCGGTATGACCCGTCAGTTAGATAGTACACGAAGATAAAATATACCTATATTCTTGTAAAGACGAATTTTTTGAGGAAAAATTATTAATATAGAAAATAGAAGGTGTAACTCATTCCTGAACGCCATACGCTTTTACTTTGGCAACGATATATGTAATAACACGCAGATTATTACAGTATTGTAATAATTACAGATTATAATAATTATTAGATTACAGTATTGTAATAACACGCAGTTGTAGGTGCCATGCGAGTATGTTCCAATCACTGTTTGAACAAGGGAGTTCGATATTACTAATACTTATCTTAATAACGCTAATCCATACTCTGACAGGGAGTATGAAGGAAGGCAATCTTCATTGAATTAATGTGTCACACATGAGGAATAAGAAACTGTCGTGGATAAATCGCTATATTATTTAACAGTTCCTCCTGAGCAACTCTTACGCGGTTAAAGTTATCAGCTAAAATCGCTGATAATGGATTAGATCATGGAGATATCACTCTTTTCTTTACAGAATTCTGAAACTGAAATAACATCTATTGTGTATATCAGTTGTAAGGTGAATGATAATTCCAATGAAAAGAAGGTAAAATCGAAAGATATAAAGTAGCTTTGAAAGTGGGGATTTCACCCCGAAAAGTAACCTCAGGCTTGAATCCAAGAGTCCATACCAGTGTAACGATGAGATAAGATGAAACATTCACAGCTTGAATAGAATGAAAAATGGGTAATTATCCTAAATACCATGTAATAGATTACTATCCTAATATATCCTTCGTTGAAAGTACGCTACGAAATCAATATGGAATGATTTCCTTAAACTCCAGAGCTTCTGCATCAGTTCTCATGAGGGAAACGTTAATTGAGCGATTCTTCTGGTTAAATAATTTAAATTCTTAGTTTAAAAAGCGCGTATTTCCTGTTTTTGTAGGCGGAGTGCATGTTAGTGCTTCAACCCCAAGGACCCGGGTTCGGGTCACGGCTAATCGGCTAGGGCATGTATGTGTGTGTTCGTGTATTGTAACTGTTCACACCTCACAGTGTGT
>KZ308415.1:1191001-1230471 GCA_000376725.2 Ladona fulva
AATAGAAGAATAATAATAATATCAATTATTATATAATAATTACAATAATATTGTATTTTTTAAAGGTGCCATAAACCAATAAGGCCATGATAGGTTTGTCGGCTGGTTCTGGATTTATTATACATCTCAGTCTTACAGTGAACTTCAGAGTGAAAAATAAACTCAATGCGCAATTATACATACAGATATAAAACTTTAAAATGTATCAATTTATATAAGGCATATTACGGATATAGAGGTACATACATAAAGGTATTTACATACTTGTATTCGCATTAACAATTTAGTAATAAATTTTCCTTCGGTTTGCATTTGAAATCTCTAATTGACTTTAAGTGAATGAGATATGAAGGTAAGCTATTGAGTAACATTGGTGCTTTGGTATGAAATGTATTATTTCCATAGTGGTTGATATATTTTAGTACAAGGTAATGTGGGTTATTTCTTCTTGTCATTGAGTGATTGTCTTCTTTAGTAATAATAAAAATTATTATTCCGTAGCCAAAGCTTTTGAGTAGCTCATAGTTGATAGCATTAGGATTCAACCAGACTTCAGGTTGATGAAATCATTATTTCGTTATTTTTTTATTGAAGATTTTTCATTGCGGTGAAAAATATTTAAATAATCTATCGTTCTTTCGCAATTAAAGAAGAGATGGAGGTAAATGAGCTTTAATGTAAGACCAAACTCCTGTTCGCTTGAATGAAGTCTTCCGTTCGGCTCTCCATTTTCCTCTTCCATTCTCCTCTTCACCGAAAGCCACTAGTATCTCGTCTCTGCCTTACCTCGCTCCTTTCACTATTCCTTTTTTATTCCCCATCGGTGAGGCCCTTTCCATCATGTCCCTACCCTTCTCGCTCTCCTAATCTCTTTATCCCTCTCAAAAAACCGATCGTCCCTCTTTAAACCGTGTCTCTGTAACTATTTTATCGTAGAGCTCCAGTCGCCTTTTTGCCAGCTCTTTTCCCTGCGAGCATCTATCTCTTTACCACTTCCTCTGTCCAATCCTCTTCCCTCTCAGCGGCTCATTGTTGTCCCCATATCCCGGAGAGGGCTTTTAATAATTCCGTCCGGCCGTTCCTCGAAGGCTTTCTATATAGTTCTTAAATTATCGTTCATCGCCTCGCAGGTGAAGTGGAAAATGCGGACTAGAAAAATACATATATTTTGGGATTTGATCGAATTTTGCGCACATTTGTGATGAGATGCCTTCATGTGTGAACGGACGTAATGATCAGTGGTTATTTTTCACTGTGAAGGAATATGCACACAGTATTCCCCTTTCCACAAACTTTTGGAAATTCTTTTCCAAATGAAATGATAATGTAGAAATGATATTGACTAAACTTTACCAAAAAGTACAGTACATTTTCAAATAAAATGTACTTCAAAGTATACGCAAAACATCTGCTTAAGCCGCTAAAGTATAGACTGAGAAAAGATATTACTAGTATTTAAAAAATTATTTTTCGTTTTAGTTCTCGCATAAAATTGGTTGTATTTAAAAAAAGAAGATTGTAATATGTAATGTAGGAATGCAGAATGCGAACGCGAGTATATACAGAGCTGTTCATGTGCTCACCATGCGGTATGGCAACGTTAGGTTAATTTATCTCAGAAATATATCAGAGAACTGAACGGACTTGGGATGGATTGCGACAAGAGCATTCGCAGAAAAATGGAAAAGCATGGAAAACAATTTATTTATTTGATGTTGATTATTTATTTATATGGAAAGACTACAAATAGGAAACCGGCCAGGTGGTAGTCAGTGTTGAGGGGAAAATAAGAAATATGAGAGATTCTGCCTAGTATTCCTATAGTATGGAGGGAAACGCTTAAAAGACCGGTGACAGTATTTTATGCAAAAACGTTTGCAGAATAACTTACAATCTCAAACAATTTACGTTGTAATACAATTCAAAAGTAATTGTAAACATACGTGTTATTATCAATATCCTATATTTACACCTCACGATACCAATCTTCTTCAGGGGTAAAGTTCTTGAGAAAATGATAGCTTAGATGTTAAAATATGAATTGGGTTCTCAGAACGGTGGTTTCTCCAGATTTTGAATGATTCTTTAATCTGGTAACCGCATGAGCTCAGGGACTGTCCTCTAAGGGATTAAAGGGAATTTCAGGAAGTATTGATTGGTACCTTTTAATTGAATGCTATGTCATAGTGTCATATTATTCACTCATCGGGGTCATAGTGCTACGTTTGCGTACACATTATCCAATCATAGCGTTGTGACTCAGAGTGGATTGGTTGATGGTATGATTAAGAGATGCTATGATTTGTGGCTCAGAGAAGGTAAGGGAAGGGATTTCAGATCACATGGATTAAATTTTGTCAGCCCGCTGAGAAAGCTTTCTTCATATAAATTTTTGCAGGACAGCTCACCTCTTTGACGCATCTTTTTTATTATCTCTGACGTAAAATCATTTTCCAGCCCAAGATATTGATTTTCAGTGAATACAAGTCTTTCTTCTTCCGTTTTCAATCCATAACCTTTCATAGCTTCCGCTTAGTGTCCCTAACTGGATTTATATCGCATATGTCTCGCACCTGCTTACATTTCTGCTTGCCGATGAAGCCGTGATTCCCGTCGACTCACTCTCCTTCTCCCCATCTTCACGCACGTCTTCTTCGCGTCACAAATTTACTTATCTTCCTCCACCACTATCCCGAACTCATCTTTCCGTCTAAGTCACCTTCCATACTAGAAAACGATTTATGCCAGGGCGCTTCGCTTTTCCATTTCTTTCGCTCTTCTCTCATATTTTTTATTTCACTTCTTTTCCCTCTAAAAAACTCCGTTAAAGCAATCTTTCCCTACAGTCCTAATCATCTGCTCGGAACTGTTTATTCATTTTTCAGCCGAGCCTTAGCAGGTGAAACAGGTGGCGCCCATGAAAATTATGACAATAAAATTGCTCTTATTTTCATTATTTCACATAAGGTAGCAAAGGGTAAATGACCTTAGCTCTTGAAGCACTTTCAAAAATACTCTAGAGTGGTGCAGACACCCGTAACTCCAGATAATTTCTATAGATCTCTAATTTCTTTTTCCAATTATTTCTGTAATGCTGCCAAATCCTGGTATGCACCTTTATGAACAGTATTCATCCCGGAGACGAGTTGACTCCTATGAGGAAAGAAATTAAAAACTGCTGATTAATAAGATGGAGGTTTAGAACGCTTCAGGAGCCGTTTCGCCGGTGGTTCACCCCTGCCAGCTGAGACCGTCTGGGAACAAGGGAAAAGAATCGGATTCAAAGATCCTTCTAAGGATCACAAAAATGGTGATTCGTAGAAGAATTAGAACGGCTTCGGGTTCGAACTGCCCAAATTTGGATAAAACAGCGTATGTTCAAGAATTACAAAAGATACGACATCTATACAAATATAGAATTGTTTGAGAATACTGCTTCGTCATTTTTCGTTTATTTTCTTCCATGGCTTTTACATCGCATCAAATTTGAATTTCATAGAAAAGTGGGAGCCTTTTTCGTGAAAAGGTGTCACAACGGATAAAAGTAACAATAAATGACGCACATTACCATTAAATCAACGTAAATGGATACGCGGAATTCGGAGTCTTACTCTTACAGACAAACCCTCTTGGCCACATGTCCAATACTCAAAACCTATGGTAAAATTACTGTACTGGATGGTAGTGTATTGACCTGCAAAAGATCTACGAGAATTCTACACAGGACAGAAACTGTATTTTCATATTTACTTTTTGCTGAATTAATATTTTAAAGTGTAACATTAAATTTAGGTTTACGATGCATTTGGGGAATCTTAGCATACTGTTTTTGTTTTACCAAGAAAATAGTACGTAATGGAGTGTTAGTGCTCCTTTCCTTCCTGTAAACATTCACCGGAAAATCGTTCTTTTTCAGTGACAAACACGCACAGTTTTCCGGAAATGCATTTATGAAATGAGCGAAGAGGGAGTGGACACCTGCAACGACCGTTAGGGATTTGAGAATCCCCGGTTAGTAGGCTCCCGAAAATTAGGTGGAAGCATTGACGAGCGTTCGGCATTCGGTTGGCGGTTCGCCCTCGATATTCGAGGAACGACAACTACTCGATATTCGGCGAATGACACGCATTCTGTGTTCGCCGAACCACGAATGGGTGCAGCCAGCTTTAAGGTAACTCCTCCCCCTCCCGCGTAGCGACTCCCCTATCAGTCTGGTAGTCCCAAACCCTTTCCCCTCCCCTTGCCAGGGACGACCCTGTCTCTCCCTCCGTCAGACCCTCGCCTCTCCCCGCACCCCTCTCGCATCCCATCCGAGCTGCGCCACCATCCTGTTGAAGGGTCCGGCGGGGAGGGGCGCCAGGCGTGGGCGGGGGCGGAGGGGGACCCCGGGGATGGGCGAAATGGGGGTTTCCCCCGATCCCTTTCCCGTCTGCCTCCCTCCTACCGCGTCTGATTCGCCCATCCCTTTAACTTTCCCTTCGCCTCCTTTCGCTTTTCCATGACTCCTTCGCTCCTTCTGTTTGTTCTTTTTGCAGCTCATTCATCGAACGTCTCCTCGGCTCCGCTTTTTTCGTGCGTGCGGACTTTTTTCATGCACGTGCACTTGCGAGCATTTTTTTTCGGATGCGAGGCTGAAAGCCCGGGGAGAGACGAAAACGGCTGGGTCCTCGAGAAAAGAAGAGTCGCTTTCGTCGGTGATATCCACGTATTTTGCGTCCTTTGTCGTTTTCGATGCTCGAATGAGTGTATGACAGTAATCTGAAGCATTTCGAGGGTGAATCATCGCATAATTTTATGAACCGTTTTTTACCATTCTGGGAAATACCTTTCGCCTAGGTACTTATTTGTCTACTTGTAAATTATTCTTCCTGAAGGTGGATGTGAATTCAACCTCTCCACCGTCTATTTATCGAAGATCCTAGAGCAGTGACTAACCTTTCGTAGCAAAAGGGCCATATTTGATTCAGACTTGCGCACCAATGTACAGACGCAGATATTTTTTTATTCTATCGCGACAACTGTGAGACTAATGTTGTGTTTGACTTAAATGATCGTTAACCATCATCAATAAGGAACAAAACCCACATTTATTGCATAAAAAAGGTATTGCCTTCAGAGTCCCACGTGCCAAAAAAATTCTCTTTCGCGTCTCTTAGTGTACGCGTGCCATAGGCTCTCCACCGCTATCCAAGAGAGTGAATGAGGCTTGCCACGTAATACCACGAGATAATTAGCTGTTGCTTACCTCACTGAGCTATAATGCTTTGAGTGGAAAACGTCTACATAATGGAAGCATAGTAGCCCTACTAATAATAATTGTCTTAGTATACAATAATGAGAGTCCTTCATTGCGAAATATCTTGACATCAGAATGGTTCAGAGGTTTTAAAACATTGTGTAAGCAATATGTCGGCAGTCGTAACTTTCGTTTGGAGAACGAACGGAAAATTCCGGTTTGCCGATTCCTATGAGTTACCGTGTACACCCGGAATCGGAAGCAGAAATGCATACCGTATTTCGGAAATATAACTTCTATCTTCCTGAGTATTCAAAAAGAATCTTTGGACACCATTAAAGTAGGTGCAGACACCTTACGGAGTTTCTTAAACCTTTAATTCATAGCCGTGTTAAAACTATCTTTCCTTGCATGGGAATGGTTGTACTTGCGAAATCCCTGAAATGCAAGTAAATATATTTTAGAATCTAACTTGAAGGTTCATTAAAATCAAGAGAAAGAGCACCTGGTGGCCTTACGCAGAAACAACCCGGCAGCTTCACAAATGGTTCGTCATCTTCTTTCTAATGGGCACCACTCTTGACTTGACAATCACAACGTGGACTTCAAACATTGTGAAGAAAAGGATTCCCATCTTAATTCTTTGGAGCAGTTGGACATTCTACTATACTTAGCAAATTTGAATGTCCAGGTCACGAATGAATACCTCTTCCCTTCCACCTAGCCCATCCTCTCCACGGTTAACTACTCCATTCACCACTCCCCCACCTAGCCAACCAGCAACTCTAACCTCCTTTAAATGCCCGCCCCTTCTTACCATATATTACTTTCACGTCTATTCTTTTCACCTAATTATGACTGCATGAGTCGAAATCATGGCCTTTCCCAATTAATATTGTGATTGGTAAAAGTTTCGGCTCTTTCTTGTTCCTTCTAGTAAATATATCCATCGAATGTGCTAAGGAGCATGCTTTTCGTGTGTGCCATTCTGTGGGACATCTTTCCAATCAAAGCGAGAATCTTCAGTTGGCAACATGGTTTCCTTAAACGTATAATTAATATATAAATGCTAGAATACCGAGGCTGATCTGCAAGATGGCTTGGAAGGCTAAGAGATTTCTAGCGGGAAGAGAAAGATCTAGGTTTAAGTCACGAATGGCTTTTTGCCTACTGATCATAATTTGGATTTCTCCAGGCGTGCGATGCCTCGCGCACAGTTATTCTTAAATCCCTCTCCTCTAACTTCATTGCCTCTAACTCAAACATTTGTTACAAAGTAGTTACAATGCAGCGAAAATTAACAGTTTCGACACCTTACATTGAAATGACAGAAAAAGATTTTCGTGACAACGGTAGAAAGCACTTTTATCGTTGCGAGAAAATCGGTTTGAGTAAACCGTTGCGTACGTTGTAAACTTAATAACCCTCTCCTGCGAATTGCTCAACCGAAATTTTTAGTAGATTTGAAGCCCAAATGGCTTCATAAAAACAACTCCGTGACAGATGTGTAGTGTTCGCGTTAATCTGGCAAATAAATCCATGTAATATCTCCAAGCGCTCACTAAACGAGGGAAGTACAGTTCTAGCCTTTGAAGATGGCCGAGAGTTATTTACTTATTCAAAACGAGGTAATGCGTTCCAGATTTAGAACTTTGTATTTCATTTAATTTCCTTCCTTGATGCGCGCTATATTTGCAGCTAGTTGGGATGGAATTTGCAAATAAATTCCTCGGTGAATGGGCACCATCGCGCATTGGTTGCCGTGAAGCATCAAGGAAAATGCCGGCTTCTACGAACAATTGTACAGAAGTGGACATTTTTCGTTACATATCCTCGAAAATACATAGATAATAAGGGATGGGATGAGGTGGATATCTTTGCACATACAGGTATTCGCCTGAAACCCAAGGATAAACAGGTGTGATAAATAGCAACGTAACTGGGCCTAACTAAGTTATTCTAACGACTGAACTACCATGACGCATCTATTCAACGCCTTTATGGGAATGCTCTCCCATTAAACAATCCAAGGAGCATGAGTACGACTGTCTAAGAAACCTCAGAGTTCATTCGCTCCGTTATCGCAGGTAACCACGCGATTACTCATCGCGTGTTATAATAATAATTTTGGATAATAATGCTGTTTTTTCAATACTCTATGTATACATTTACCCAAATAGAGAGTTAAAAAAAATATTTACGTTAAAGCATATGGCATCCTTTTACCTTGTAATTTACGTAAAATGTATGCTTTTTTGTATAAACTGTAACCGCAAATATGTCAGCAAGCTGACTGCCAGTAACAAATTATGGAAGAACTGACAATAAGGTCCTCCTGAGCTAGAAAGCTCATCAGGAGGTGCCTGAAAGCAAAATGAGTGGTAATAAGATCACTCTTCTTATATATTAAATCACAAAAAATACAGTAAATTAAGGTATTAACTTATAAAATATTCAATAACCTATAGCATATAACACAAAAACAGGACAATATAAAATCAGTCAGTTTAAAACCCGCTAATAAGAGTGATTATCGATAATTATCAGTAACAGATTCGCATTTTTAACTCCGAAATACTGAGCAATGAACCATCTCTAAGGAATCGTAAGTTCAGTAGAGATAGTAATGACTAGTTACCCATTATATACTCTATGCCTGTATTTAAATCATAGAGCTGGGAGGCTGGTTTGAATCTCGGTCGCTTTACTAGTAGCTAACTAAAACTTGTCGAGGGGATGAGGTATACTAGGAAAGATGAGGATTGAGTTAAATTTTCGCTCGATTTCTTCACTGAGACGCAACGCAGAAAATGTTAACATATGCAATGTGCTATTTCCTTACCAAGTACACTTTGAACAGGCGTGACCGAAAGGAATGTTACTCTTATACGCTACTACCTTTATATTATCAAAGCTGAGAAACAATATGAGAAATAAAAATACATTTTTCTCTGTGACGCACTACGAAAACTATTCCATTCATTTAGGTTTGATAGCAGGATCAGTTACAGGCAAATTCTTCGTAAATCAATTCTTCGAATAAACATATAAACTAGCTAGCTACAAACATGTAAAAAGTAGACAAGCTGTATCAATGAGAATTTCAATTTTCAATCGATAAATTGACGGTATTCTGAAATTGAACAAGGTAACTCCGTTAATTAATAATTATTTCAACATTTAAAGTTATGTTATATTATCATTTATATATACATATATTATATGCAAATTTAAATGTTACATAATAACTAATTCAAAATTTCAGGTTGCTCAACTTCAAATTTCCGTCAATTTAAGAAAAAAATCGTCTAGGGTGTGGCTATTTCGAAAAGGTCTATTTTCGAAGAATTTGTCATTTGAAGAATTGGTTTTCGAAGAACTGATTTTCGAAAAATCGTTCGAAGAATTTGTACTATACTTCACGCAGAACAACGTCAATGAGCTCCAACTCTCTTAAAATAGCAGTGTTTTCGAATCCCTGTAGATATGTACCTCACGATTTAAAAAATCTTCTTCCGACCGTAATTACGGAAAACTTCCCTGTACACTGCCGGAACATACGTAGTCTAATTTTCATCCTTAAAGAGGAATAGCTTTCCACTTGCTCCCTTCACTCTTCTCCCCGTCTTCTGTCTACACTCTACCGCTTCTCTTATGCTTTATATATTTTCGGAACTCTTCCAAAAATTCTAACCAACCCATGCGGATCTCCTCGGACAAGGAATCCCTCCCCACCTCCTCCGTCCCACCACCTGTCTCGAAACCTCCTCTAACCTCATCCCCGCATAAAAAACAATATTCCCTCTCCTCTCCGTCCATTCTTAACACTACCCTCTCCTCTTTCCGAACCTTGTGGCACACTCTTGTGCGTCGTCCTATTCTAATTCTGTACTCACCTTCTCGTAAACTATACCGCTTCACAGATGTATGCGCTATGAGACGGTAGGCGGTGGCGACAGCTAGCGGCTCGACGGTGAAGCTCCGCCCGTTGCTTTTTCCGTAAGAAAACCATTTCACGCGAAATGCGTTAGTTTTTCTTTGTTTCACTCGGAAAGGGACCCGAATTCTTCGGGGGTGACAGGGATGCAGGCGGTAATAATTGTTTTCATCTAGTACCATGCCAGACACACTCGCGTTTTAAAACGTATTCGATCTATCTTTCAGAGATTTCTCAATCAACGTATGGTGGGGGTCCTTTACACGGGAATTCGGAAAACATTATGTACTGAGAGCTTCTTTCAATTTGAAATGCTCATGGGATTAATATATTCCTAAGGAATTTAAGGACGATGAAAAATTCAACATGCGGTAAACTTAGGTTTTACTTAAGATTTATGTTTTATTGTCAATATTCTTATGAAAATTCAACTTGTATCGTATTTTAGAAAGTTGGTTGTTATTCATGAAATTTATATGGAGGAATTCTATGATCAACATCATTCAACTGGAAACAAAGCATTACACATATGACACTAGAGGGAAAATCTCTAAAAATGCAGCATTACCTTATTGCAAAAAAGTAGAACACAGCTGCAATTTTCCTATTTAGTAACTAAGATTTATAATTTGTGTCCTAGAGAAATGTCACTGGAAAAAAAGAAGTAATCTAACAAGAAAGGATAAGGTTATAATTGAAAGCTGGGTAAAATAACATTTTTAAAACCAAAATACCTTGTTTTAGAATAAATAATTTACCTCAATATTCAAATTATTATATTATATAGTATGTTACTGTCTTATTGTTTGTACTCTTATGTAAACATTTATAAAGTATATATCTGTAGTTTGCCAAATTCTTAATTTTATTTAACTATTAAGAATGATCTTCTGTATATATTTCTTTGTTTTCTTCTTTTGCTTGTTTACTTTCATACCTCTTTGTGAATGGTATTCTTGTATATGCAACTGAAATAAATACAACTCAAATACAAATTGACAAAATACATAGCATTCATGATAGCCTGACAAGATCATGTAATCTTTTGGCTATCGCGAGAACTATATATAATTGATATGTTTACTTTCATACCTCTTTCTGAATGGTATTCTTGTATATGCAACTGAAATAAATACTAAATACAAAATACAAATACAAATTTACGGTGTAATAATATTTACAGATACATCGACATTTGCTCGCAAGTACTATCTGCAGCACCAGCATAAATTAGTATATTTTGTGTTGTATGTGAACAGCTCTGGGAAATGTAAATTAATGTGTCGAGTTGAATAGTAAGGCGAAATAGGTCTCAGTCGTAATTGAAATCCTGGTGAGCCGATATTGAGGGCGTTTAAATATTTAATCTTATGACTGTCCTTCAGCTAATTAACAAAGGAATACAAGATATGTTCGTTTTCAGTCAAGTATCGATCGGGAGGGAAATTTGAAGGATTTTTGACTATAACCACAAAATTAAGTAAAAATCGAGTAACACGCAACCATGAAATTTACCAAAAGAGAAGCTGAACACTTTAACACACAAGTCTTGAATTCAAGCGTAAAGCAAAGTATCTACATTGAAATAAAGAAAATCATGCATTCGGTTCCACTTTAAATGTTTATGTAGCTCAATTTTTTATGCGAATAATACTCATCTCTCATATAATCCTAGTCCTCAAGAAAGCTTTATATGAGATTAAGCTCATGGTTTTTCGAAAGGGCATTAACACTTGCCCAGTGGGTTACATTTATGCATGAAGACCTAATGGGGCAATGCCAAAATGTGCCGACTAAAACGTGATTTGCTAAGAATTAGTTTGCTGAAGTTTAGAAGGAAAATATAAAAAGAGAATTGTTTCCCTGACTATCCAAAGTGGTAGATTTATGAAAAATAGCTTAATCTTCCACCGGAGTCACCATTGAAAATACAGATTAGTAACCGATTAACGTATCACCCGTAACTGTAACTGATTAACGTACGATACTCTACTTGGGCATTTTACAGAAATCACCTTTATTAGATGTGGAATTAGATTTATACCCCCGAGCCTCCGAAGACGTACGGCAGGGGGTGTATTACCACCAAGATCCTTACCTAATCTACACTGCTAGCTTCTCTAATGCTCTGCTGATAAACCGAGTATAAAAGTTAACAAAATAAATGTCATCATTCAGCATCACTCAAGAAGGTCTAATATTTTGGGGTCACATTTACTCATGATCTGCATTTGAAACTATAACGTAATCATGAAAAGAATACTTGCACATCAAAGCATATGTAAAACGGATAAAATGTGTAAAAAATAAAGTTTAGAAGATATTGTATAAACAAGCTCGTTTTTTAGTCAGACATGGTGCCTTGTAAAAAACACAAATTACACGTATTATTCCCCTTTCAGTGAAAATATCTCCATGCAAGGTGGTCTATATGGGGAATTCCCCGATCGGACGTCTTTTAAAATCGGAGGTTTCAACCATAGTTCTCATTTGCCGTACTCACCAGAGAAACTGAAATGCAGTATAGTATAGTAATATTATATTAGCATTACATATTTTCTACTCTAAGTCCTAAGGGTATTTTATAATTTTTAATTCTCTTAATTTATGATAATTTGTAGTTTGTATCTTATCGTTTGTGATATTTGATGTGATCTAGTACTATCACAATCTTTAGTTTTTCTTAGTTTTTAGCAAAATGGGTATATCCCGTTGAATAAACAAATATCATTTTCATTCCTCTCGAAAACATTTATTCCAGTATTTCCCTGCGTCGATAGTTCACGTTCTCACGTAAGGCGAGAGCTGAAATGTGAATATGAGATTCTGAATGAAACTGTCATAAAATGAACGCAAGAGATACGTTTGGATCGTGCATTTCTAACGGAAAGTTTTCGGACGAATTCGGGGATTCATCTTCGTGGAAATTGTCCCGTAGCTGCGTAAAAAACACAGAGAACGTCACCCCGTTCGAAAAAGCTCTGGGGCGATTAATGAATATTTCGCAGTGCTGCCATTTTATCTCCATCCTTTCACCCTACTTCACGCATAGATGGCGGGATTATTTCTATCCTATCTCGCACCGGTTTAAAGGGAGCAAGATAGGAGATTTTCGTCATTCGAAATTGCGATTTTTGCTCGCGCTGATCCGTGAAATTAGTTTCGCTAGCGACGCAAAAACAACAGCCGAATAAATCCCCTTTAGCGTGCCGAAAGGATTCGCTTTCTATTATTTTTAAATCTTGCAGGAATCGTGTTTGTGACACAGAGGTATCCCCGTTAAAAGTACCATTTTCCGTTCTCGATCCCAAAAGGCTTTCGCTCTACAAAACCTCTTGAAAGGATTTCGAATGTCTTTTTGCTCTCTGAGCAAGATTGTTATTTAATGATCTTGGGAATAGATTTAGACCAACGGAAGCACTATATTTATCGCGATTACTCCGGCGGGACGCATTTGTGATTCTTTTGGAGACTTGGCAAAATCGCGTTGAGTTATATTCTTTGCAGTGAGATGAAACGTGAATCAAAGAGGTCACGGTAACAAACACACCACTGCTCGAGATATGAGAATAAATTTGCTTGATACTGAGAGATAGAAGAAGACCATTTGAAATCGCAAGTGTTTCCGCCTCGCTCTTAATTACCTACTCGGTTTAATTAACGTAACTAATATTTAGAATGCAAAGAGAAGCAATTTTGTCTCGGGGTACGGTACGATGACACATAAATGGAAATTTTTCATTGATAAACCTGATGATATTTTGGTGTAATAAGTGCTTAACATAATGAATTAATCTGACGAAGTATTTTTCCCTCAAAATAACAGAATAAGGGATCATTATAGGGATTCCTCCCTGGTTTCCGGGATCATGGGTTTCCGGTAGAATTTTAGGTCAAATGGATTTCTAAGGGTCAACTGTAAAAATTGTCAAGATTAATCATGAAATAATTATTTTATTATTACAATTATTACTACTATTGTAAGAATTATTTGAAATATTACCGAACTGATAAAAATGAAAAATTAAAAAATGAAAACCCGTACCACATCTTCATGTGGTACGGTTGATCTTCATGTGCTACGGGTAAACGTTTTGCTTTCATTTTTTTTGTTCGTTATGAATCACAAAGTATTGCTAGAGTTTACTGATAGTAAAAATATTATATTGTATTGGTACCAGATTTTAATGATAACATGAGATTGATCTATTGATTTCAAAATGAAATCAAAATCACCAGCAGTAAAATAAATATATTAATGCTAATATAAGACGTCGAAGAAGTGTTGTAAAATTCTTAAAGGGGCACATATTCACATAACTATGCGTCACTCTGTTTTCATTCTATTGGCTTGAATTTTCTCATAGCTTTGATGTGGCATTGATTTGAATTTCCATACAGCTCCTAGAATGCAATCGTACTATGTACCACTTTATCGGCGGTGCGCAATTTGAAGCAGCTATCGCTGTTATTTTTAGAAAATTATTTCGCAAATGTAAACCTAAATGTAAGGTCCCTTGGCAATTTTAAATAGCCAGGTCGGAATATAAGTGCATATGGAAAACATTTAAAGGTGATTTTAAACCTGAAGTCGTTCGCCTAGGAAAATTCGAAAGAAAAAACGGATATCAAAAAAGCCTCGCATGTCCAGTGTTCGAACCTGGGTCTCCCAATTGCCCGTCGGTTGCTCTAATCATTAAACTATCTTGCCAAAACATTTAGACTTGCAGTAAGGGAATTTTCTTAGGATAGACATTAGGTTGGTTCGACTGTGCGTAATCCCCCGCGTCCATGTCCTGTTGGAACTACCGGACAAACAATTTGGTGGAAAGAAGATTCTAGCCAAGGTGGTGTAGGGGGTTAGCGAGCTACTGTTTCAACCCCAAGGTCCTGGGCTCTACTCCTGGCCAGGTGCTTGTCAATAATAATAATTATTAAAATGGGTGTAATTAAGATTATATTCTTGTTTCCATTGAGGAAATTGTTATCCTTACCAACCTTCCTTAAAGATAACCGAAGAAAAATATTTATGTTACCAGAGGCGTAGCCAATGGGGTGGTTTTCGGATTTCAACCCTATGAGGACAGTAGCAACAATAAACAAAAGCATTCTAGAGGATGGCCTCTCGTAGTTATTCCATACTACCACTGCTGCATATTTGCAGGGTACATATGTTAGAATAAATCAGTTATTATTTTAATATATTTCATGAGGAAGTATTCCTGGTAGATTGTAGGCAAGGCAGTGTTTACTCGATTGCTCTAAAATGCGACACTTATAAAATTAGTGACTTCTGTTCACTTGCCGGACTCGGTGGCTTAATGGTTAGCGGGCTAGCTTAGCGACGACGAGGTCCCGGGTTCGAATCCTGGTCAGCGCATGGTTGTTCGTTTCCACAAGATTAATTGTAAGAGTGGTCTCATTAGTCAAAAATTCGCCTTCATAAAGACATGATTATTATTATTGTCATTATAGAACTGCGACAGGGGCCACGTACTCTCTTCTTTTCCGTCCCTTATTTCATCTATTCATGACCTATTGGCGATAATTCCATAAATTACTGGTGGAGGCATCGGTGTACGCAACTTCCGCAGATAAAACACCGTAAGAAGCCGTAATGTGGCGAAGAGACAACGTTATCTGAACTCCTCATCACGTTCCGTGACTACTGAAAGTGATGTGCACGCCGAGTTTTCAGCAGCGTATATTGGCCACCGTGGAAATTGCAACGAATTAATCGAGTCCTCCATCTCCACGACCTATCCATCTCCTTAAAGTTTCCGATATCTCCTTCTGAGAGAGTTTCGTATCTCGGGATTTACTGACAAATTTTATTCAAAAATCGTCTCGCGTAGGTTGTGTCCGTTCATTTTTTTCGAAATTTATAAATTTCCTATTTTTAACTGGTGCAAACATTATCGTGCCTTCCTTGGGTGCATGATATTTCAAGAAAGACTTATCATTGAAGAAAAGCGATGAGATACGCATGGTACACATGCTTTGAATTTAGGAGAAGAAATTGAAAGAGAAAAAGTCTGCCGCAGCCGGGAATCGAACCCGGGTCTCCCACTTTCCGGGCGAGTGCTCTGTCCTCTCTACTATGATGGGTCATATCCCACGAAATTGAAAGAGGGATCGTTTTGTCGTGGTAGCTTAGAGGACAGAGCACCCGCCCGGAAAGTGGGAGACCCGGGTTCGTATTCCCGGCTGCGGCAGACTTTTTCTCTTTCAATTTCTTATCATTAAACCCTAATACAAGCAGCTATGCCCGTGCAAGGGTTCGGACACGGGGCTTTAATGTTGCCAGGCTAGAGCGCTAAACCATGCACTAAAGGGAGACACTGAACCTCAAAGAATAGATTTGCCAAAGAAGATAAAAATAAAGACTAGGTCATGCGGATCAGTCTCCGTACTTTGCTGGTGGTAGTATTGTTAAGATTGCACAGACAGCTTAGGCCCCCACCAGGAATCGAACCCAGGACCACTTTCACCGATGTCGAACGCGTTGCTCACTTGTCTATCCGGAAGCCTCGTGCCTTGTTGTTGTTACTAGAGAACACTGCGGGTAGGTGCAGGATTAGGTGGAAGTGGAAATAATAAAGAAAATTACAAATTAAGGTGTGTAAATGAGAATTTAAAGTAAAAGTATATGAAGGCATATGAAAGTGGGGAAATTTGTATCACCTGTATAACATGTGCGTGAGTAGTGTGAGTAATCCCCTAAAAACCTCTTTTAGGCAGCAGTACTCCGTACTGTGGGTAACATGAAGTAATCGAGAAGAGCAATTACAGTAATTAGGGTTAAAATTCAGCATGGGAAGTCTTTGTAAAGCGAAACGAACCGAAGAAGAAGGGCATCCAGATAGATATCAGGTTTCAAGTTTTTTATCCTTAGTCTGGATTGCCTTTTTGAGTGGGTGTAAATCGTGGACCCTAGGAAAGATCGTTATCAAAAGACTGATGGTATTTTACATTTGGGTGGCGTGGAAAAGAGTTGGGTAGCTAGGAAAAACGGACGGATAAGTGATGGAGATATCGGCAGAGGAGAGAATTAATCTTAAGGTTAAGATTTATGAGGGAACTAAGCGATCGGCTTCAAACAGGACGCTCTGGTGAGACGCGTCGCACTAACCCTCGGATTGTTAGCCCATGCTGATGATGATGAGATGATGAAGCCACACACTTCATAAATATCGTACTGCCTCGCCATCCTCATCACGTTTTTGCGTTTCCTGTCCCTTCTTGTGATTGAAAACTTACAGTGATCAGTAGTATTTGTTTCGTCTGAAATCGCTTTATTGCTGTGATTTTCAAATCTTAATGTATAACTCAAGGGATAAAGGAGTCATACTAGTAAAATATTTGGAGAATAATTCTCATAATCCACGAAACGATCCTACAGGGGTTACAAGAACTAATATAATTCCCAAAACTAAAAATAATTCTTCTCCTACGCATTAGCACCTCACGAAAATGTTAATGATAATAATAAGAAAAAGCCAACAGTAGTGCAATAATCATCGAAATAGCAGTTCCTTTGCCCAAATATCAGAAGAACCGAGATGGAAAAAAGGGACAAATACAAAGAGTTTACATGGCAGATGAACAGTATCTGGAAATTAACGGAAGTTCGGGTAATTTCTTTGGTTATTTCTGCAGAAGGGCTGGTGTCGAGCAACATAACCAGAGATGTAGAGAAACTCGGTTTATATAGAAATATAATCAACATTGCACAAAAAGTAGCCCGACGGCACACTTGTTACTTCGAGCGTAAGTTTCTCAATTAAACGGGAAAATCAAGAATTGAATGGGTTAGGGTGAATTCCCTCTTCATATAGATAGAGCCTAGTCCATTGCATGTACTGGACAGGTAAAATTGTTCCAGTGAAAATGCTGACAGGAACAGCAGTGATAATAATAAGGCTAAGGATGACAATAATACCCTTAGACTCCAACTTTTTCCAAAGGAAAATGATGCTCCGGAAAATCTTATCCGTTGATTAAAAATTGACACTTTTCTATTACGTTTGTAGGTATATCTTAAAGCATTCATTACAAAAAATTATAAACCATCGGGAGTTCATCAGCTAATCATCGATGAATGTTTTCTTTCCTCCAGGGATTTCCGAACAAATTTGCACTCAGTCTCTCTTCAGGTACATCTCTCCCCATTGGCTAGTCTGCATTTTCGTCCGCAAACCTAAGGGCGGCGATAGGTACGAACCCTATTGATTTTGATCGTACTTAGTACTCTGAGCTCGGGCCTGAGATAAATTGTTCTATCGGATTTACTCGCCTTTTAAGACTGATGCCATTTCACGGTAATCACTCAGCATTCCCGAGGGAGAGGTCAAACGATGTCCGCAGTAATGGGTATTTGTTCACCTGGCGGAAATTTCAGGGCAGACGTCCGGCCTACTCGCTATTTCATCATTTCCGATATTTATTTTCAGTGAGTGTGCCAACATTCTGAACCAGACGGTGAAAATTTTAACGAAGTATCTTTTGCGCATGTGTAGAATTTAAGAGGGATCTATTCGAGGTATGTTTTATGGTTATGACACATTCATACCTGACAGTTCCAAAGAAATTATCTTGGATTTAAAACGGGCGGAGACGTATCTCTTGATGTAGGCCCGCATGCACCACTAGGCCCCATAATGAAACATCAGGCCTAACTTTAGTGGTGTATTTCCCACTTTCAAATATTTTAAGTTTGAGATTGTATCAAGATAAACGAAATATAATACAAAGTATACGGAAGGTTAATTCTTACCGTTCTGTTTTTACATGGTGTTATAAACTAAACTGGGATGTTTGCATTTGTTTCAGGAAGTGGCGTAATGACCGCTTTGAACGCTAAAATATCCCGCAGGTTCCACAAGCCTGGTGTAGGAGAGGAAAGTAGTAGTAATCAATCATAAGGACACTTAGAAGGTTTTCTGCACTTATTCACGCACCTGTACCGTATCTGAGAGGTAAGTAATACAGAAGTACCTTTGTTTGAGGTGCCCTTTGTTGACGACGCACAGTGGGCTAGAATCGAAAAAAGCTGGACAAAAATACAAAAGTGTTTTTTTTTTAGTGAGGACTTCAAAACTTCACATAGCTACTCTTGAATAAATTCTGCGTACTCGTACAACCATGCAAGCCATTTACGTTAACTCCAACGCATCACAATGATACAGGGGGGGGATTTTGACAAAGTTTTGCGGAAAAAGCCTGTCTTTGAGTTTTCGCGAATTTCTTCAACTTCAAGCATATGCTGCACCCAAATGAGAAAAATTATCGGGTAAAATATAATGCCATTTTACAAATTTATTCTTTAACCTTTATGATAGTCGATCTTAATGACTATGGTTGAATAAATGCTGACTTTATATAACAAAATAACAGACCCTTATTTTAATGCAAATTTTTATTAAAGCGAGGAAAATAGTAAAAACAGACATCAATGGACACAGGCTAACTGATACCTCGGTATTCCTTGAAGCTTTTTAAAAAGGGATCAGGAATACAATCTTGCTACCGTTTGCAACGCTGAAAGTAAAACGGACTTTTCGGCATCGCTGCAAGGGACAAATCCGCGCGGCGGAGCGTCGCCCTCCAAGACGACTCTTCGATTCTAACCCACTGTGCGATGTATGGTTTTGATAAAAAAATGTCTCGGGTAATGACGCAGTCTTTGTTTTACGACGCCTTCCGGTGAGAATTGACAATTAATAATTCCTTTTATGACTACTCATTTTGTTAATGACATTTTTTTTGTTGAAAATACAATTGAATATATCATATGTACATTATTTAAATGACATTATAATGAGTTTCATCTGCATATGCTAAAATCGCGCCTTGGATAATGACGGTTCTGGTCAACGACAACGACGATTAACGTCGTTAACCAATGTACCACTCTGGGGTGAAGCCAGGATTGGTCTTAAGGGGGGGTTTAGAGCCTTGTAGTAAACACCGCATCGCCTACAATCCGGGGGTAGGAATACTTCCATAATCTGACGAAAATCCTAGCTGATTTATTTAAAAATATTTATTCTAAGAATCTCTAGCGGGATTTCTGTGGCATAATTGCGGGAATCCTCTCGCATGCTTTCGTTTATCGTTGGCTCGGTTCTTATGGAGGGGGGGTTGAACCCCCAAAACCCCTTTTGGCTACACCACCGGCACCGATGTACTTCAGTTTAGGGTAATATTCATGTTTCTCATTATTATAATCAACTGCCACTCGTACTATCTCAAAGTAACAGAGAATTATGTTTTGAGCATGAAGTCATGGATCTTATTGTGCAACACTCGTATGACAATATTTTCTCTTCACGTGGATAAGACGTAAATCTTACTTGTGTTTCGTGGTCTTTATATGGTTGTCGATTCAAATTCCACGACTGAAAATTTAATCAACGATCCTATGCCTAATTTGCTTCATTAGCCCTCATTTCTGACGACCATGCCAGAATGGAAAATACACGCGTCGGCCTCGGAGAAACCACTCCGATCCCAGAGCGTTTAAAAAAATTCCGCCATAATGCACCGCTCCCGAAAACGCTCCGGGAGAGAAAAGAAAGAGTCTCAGCATTAAATGCGACGGATCATTTATGCAAAAGCAGTAAATGTCTCCCTCTCTCTTCTCCGGGAGCCTCCATTTTTTTCCTGCGCACCCTACCGTCCCGTCCTATTAAACAGCAGCAAATTTGAGGTAGTTCCAATGAATACCGCTACGAGGTGGCATCGCTGTCGACAAAAAGACCAAGGAGTTCGGAGAGAGGGGGTTTATAAGCAAAACCTACCTCTCCTCCACCTTTAAAGACAAGCAGTCTCCCCGATCCTCCCCACATCCGTCCAAAGGGTCCCATGTCAAAAAACGAAAAAAAAGCACATCTCTTCCCCTTCAACCCTTTCTTTCCCCTTTTCATCTCCTTCCCGTAATCTCTCTCCCGGTTCCTGTCGAACCTTCGGTCTCTCTCCACCCCCCCTCGTGCCCCCCTTTCTCGTCCATTGCCATTTCCCCTGACCCCCTTCCCGCCGCCTCACCGCCAGACTGATCCCATAGCGCTTGCGCAGGGAGACTAACAGTCCCAGACGGACAGAAGGAATGTAGAGTCAGCCAGTGAGGAAGGTGGGAGCCAGTTCTTCTAAGTTGGTGTGCGACCGTTCTCCCTCCTCTCTCTCTCTTCGTTCTAAAAAATCTCCCCCTCTATCCTCTGGAGAAGTTACGAAGCGAGTGAGGAAACCACCGGGAGAGTTGCACGATTTTTAGGAAAGAAAAATTTGTATACAAGCGAAGAAGACCTCTTTTGTGATATTGTTTTTTCTAGTGCCCCGCCATCCTTTTTATCCGAGAGAAAATATTTCGGTCTGCTGTGCTCGGGAACGAATTTTTTTTTTTGCTCCGTGGCTTCTTCGTATCGATGGAGTGATTGTTTCTCAGGAGGGGCGATTGGTGCGCGGTCGGCGACGGTTTCTCCCATCCCCGTGTCGCGAGATGGTGGACCGATGATGCATCCTCGGCCGCTGTGAGGAGGGAAATATCCTATGTAGGAGCAAGGTCGGGGGAGGCGGGAGAAATCGTTCCTCTTTTAAGGAAGACCGAGGGAGGACTTCGATCGGCGCACCCGAGTCCTCTTCGCGAGGAAAAAGCAATATCCCTCCCCGAAAGGCGTCGGAGAGAACTTCCCTTTCGTGTCGTAATTTTTTTTAGGTACATGTTCCGATCTGTGTGACTCTGTGATCCTTTTCCGCCGCGAAACGCTACACTTTTCACTTCACAAATAGCGTTTCCCGCGATATTTATTCTACTTGTACGCCGTTTTGTTTATGACGCATAGTGTTCCTCCGTGATCATATTTCTGTCAGTCTGGGAAAGTTTCCGCTTGCTTTAGCTGTGGATGTTTCAGTATTTCCCTTTCACCGCACTCCCGACTTTGGAAGGTGCACCAACCCTTTCGCAGTGTCTTCGCGTCATCTCAAAGTCTCTCGGTCCAACAATCATTTCTCAAAAATCTTTCGATCCCATCCATCACTGTGTTGTTTAACATCGTCGCGCCGTCTCTCCAGTTCCCCCGGCTCTTCTTCGTGCAAATCCACCCTCTCCTACCATCCTCCTTCCCTCTGGCTCACGCAGTTTTCACCACGCCCCCTCCTCGAAGCGCCGCTTAAGTAAGCATAAGTAGTAGCAGTCGCGGGAGTGTCGGCGAGCGGAGGGGATACGCACTCTCGCACGCATAAGGGTTTACTGCTTGGAGACTGCGGAACGCGGAGAAAAACTCGATCCAGTGATATATGTGTGCTTCGCTAGTGAGAAAACCTTCCTAATCCGTCGGGTTCGTCTCCAAACAGGGAATCGCATCTCACTGCACTCTCCCATACATTAAGTGTCTCCATACTCGTCCTTTTCACCCATTTCGGTACCCAAAACGGGTAGTATTCGCACCCGGTTGAACACCGGCCTATTTTCTGCAACAGCATTTTCTTCGGGATTATTTAATAATTATCAGCTCCCTCCGGAACAGGAGGCGCTTAGTTTCGCAGAAAAATTTCGCCACTGTGTTTTTATTCGAAAGTTTCACTTCGGTCGCTTTGGTCGTTGGCGAGCACTCACAGGGACGGGGTCTTGATGATCTGGTTTGGCGGGAGTGGCGAGGGGAACCCCGGGGTCCGCAGGAACGTTTCCCGCTAGATCCGAGGGTGACATTCAGGTGCCTTGTGTGAGGAAAAGGGCCTCGGCGGCGAGGGAAATATTATAAGAGATATATTTCAGAGGTTATTTTTTCTTCCATCTAAAAGGTGATACGGTCAAGGTGGGGCGGTAAAGAAAAGACTGTTTTTTTCCAATGTAGGGAGGTGTGTAGTTTTAACTAAGGAGTTTAAGCAGCGCAATTATATACATATGAGGTGAGAGATTAGAAAGTCTCGCCCAGATTCCGATGGTGTCTTGTGGTTTCTCCGGGTATTCTGTGACGCTCCGTGAAGATTCTCGGCGGAAGAGTGGTGAAGTCGGAATTCGGAAGGGAAACCCTCTGTAATTCCACGTTGGAGCCGAAGAGGGAGTAGATCGACCGTTTGATTCATCCGGAAGCGATCCAGCCTTTTATTGTCTGTGAGTTATTATGTCTGTGATTGGAACGATGATTAGTTTCCTGACGGGAGAAACCTACCGATGAGCAGAAGTCTCTCGCTTGTGAGAAATAAGACGAGATTAGGGAATGATTTAGGGAGGGTTTCCGAAAATCAAGTTGAGACTGAATAAGGCAGATTTATATTTTGTGGTGGCGGCAATCTTGTAGGTGATCCTCTCGAGAAAGTACGCATTTCTCGAGAGTATATTTTAGGGGGATAAAGGTCTATCGTTAGGGTTAGCTGACGTCGGTTTAAAAGCGGTAGGGGCTTTCCTGCGGAGTCATCCGGCTAAGCAACCAAAAGAAAAGACGGTGATAGATATTTGTATACTTTGAAATTTTTCATTTTCGCTTCCGCTAAAAATTTGACAATCCCTTACTTCGCGATCGCCTTGTTCGGAGCGTTATTTTTTCTTTTACCGTCTAAATCTGTCCATCGGAGGAGAAAAGCGTAGACAACACCGAGTATCGCGAAACTCTAAGTCAATTCCGGGACAGAAATTAAAGAAAAGTAACAGGTCGCTCGGGATATAATCATTTTTGAAGATTTACGGGTAGATGGGATTGCGTAGAAGTAGAGAAGATTAGGATATATCGGGGAATTAACCGTCGAGGGATAAGAATTTTAATAATATCGCGTCGCGCATCATCTCTTTAATTCAAGGGGCCATAAAAGAATTTTAGAAATAAAAATTTCGCGAACGGATAAGCTAGATTCGTTCTGTTTTTCGAAGTACCTTCCACTCTGATTTCATACATCCATCAGCAAGTTCCAGTTCAAATTCTCCCGAATCGCATAAGAGATTCTCTCCTTTTATTTAGTTAGTGTCATCAGGACGCTCAAGCCACTCCCCCAACCAAAATTCTGCATCGTCGCGGATCTCCATCTTGTCTACATTTCTGCTCGATTCCTGTATATTTTCGCAGAGGTCTTTAACTGCGAATTCTGACGTGTGATTCTGAGTTTGACTGCGAGAGGCGGAGCAATACCCGAAAGTGGCCGAAGGGAAAAAAGGGAAGTGGGCAGAAAAGTTTTAAATAAGGTCATACCCAGGAGAAAGGGAAAGTGAGCGGGAGGGTAGACATCGAGATCGGGAGGACCCGAGAAGGGATTAAAAAGAAACAGAGGACGAAATTTTCCATCGATTTCGTCTCGACAAGTTTTTCCCCTTCGTCGACATTGTCCCCCCCTGCGAAACGCCCGGAAATCTTCAATTTTTTTGCATTGCCCCTTCTCGAGCCTTTGTTTTTTCGCTTCCCGAAAACCTCTCTCGTCCTTCCTTCGTCGGACCCGTTTTCCCAAACTGCGTCGTTTCGTCGAGAAAGTCATCTTCCTGGCGCAAACCTCTCCGCTATGCTGTCCCTTTCTTTCGCAAAATGAATATTCCGCCTTGAAAAATGAACGAGGCGAACCTCCTTACATCGCTTCTGTTTTCGGAAGACGATCCCGAAGTTACCGGCAGACAATAATCGACATTTTTTTCGGATCGTCTCGAGACGAATGAATCGCGTATTGATTCGTATTGTTTGGAAGAATGTGCGGACACTAAAAAATCCACTTCCGTCTGTCTTGCGTGCTGATTACCAATCCGTCATCGTTTTTAGACACCTTCATCGATCCCTCTAACACAAACCTACCCGTGTTACATTCCTCGATAGGAAAGCGAGTACTATCGATCTTCGCTCTCCGATTAATCGGAACCTTCTCCGATTCCAGCGCGATAGATCGCAGTGATATGGAATTTAATTAGAAGCAGCATACTCGGTGTGCATAGTTTTTTAGACTTGGCTCTCCTTACCTCATTCCATTTTCAGAAAAAAATATTGAACCAAACAGAGTTTAACCGTGAGGTTTTATTTGTTTGTTCCCATCGGTTATGGGTGAATAATTGTGATTGTGAAACAGACGACAGGGAAACAGATAAGAGAATATTCCATTCCTCCTGTGAAGTGAGATGTTTCATAATCGGTGCTTCGCATGAATTTGAGAGACAGAAGACCGCTTCGGGCTTGCGTTTACGGGATAATCGCAGAAAAATTCCACCCGCCCCCAACGTCCAATTGGGGGCGGAAAACCCTTCCTCCATGTCCAACTATATTTCCGTGCATCGTCCGATGAATTTAGGCCAGTGAATTTTAAAACGTAGATATATTTATATATTTTGGTGTGTGAGAGAGGCATTGATAACCTGAAAAAAGTGTGGAGGAAAAGAAGAGGGAGAGAGAAAAATTTTCGTGTGATGAAACCCGTAGTGCTTTTTGTTTTCTACTACGTACGAGTGGGGATAGGTTTTGCGACCTCCGTATATTCAATGAAAAAGGTGACAAGGAATTGAGAAGCTCTGAGTGCCACAGCAGTGAGGGTTAAAACGGTGCTCCGCCCCGAGGACATCGGAAAAACTACCATCGCCAGCTCCGGCGAGCTCCTAGCACCCGAATCGGCGGAGATTGACCACTTTCCAGAAGGTCATCCGGAGAGGTTCGGACGCGGGGACGCCGGGAGTCCCCCTGAGGGAGGGGAGGTAGGCGTCTTCGATATCACCGGAGGGGGACTGCCTTCGGAGGAGCGCGTAGATACAAGATGCGGGAAGATCCTTCCCCTCACACCGAGTCCAGCCCCCGACATGCCCCCGGAGCATGGCGACCTGGAATCACCCGGAACCGCGCGCCGGAGGTGCCGGAGACGAGAGACATCCTCCGGGGAGACAGAGGAAGAAGGAGAGGAGGAGGAGAGGGGGGATCCGGGAGTGGGCGCAGAGGAGAGAGAAGTGGAAGAGGAGGAAGAGGGAGGTGGAGGAGGGAAGACTGGGGAAAGGACGAAAGAGTGCCATTTACGCGTGGCTGTCAGAAAAGCGCCTCCGGCCCCACACGCCGCAGGTAGCGTGGGAAGGACGTACCACCAGCAGCACAGCGGCGCCGTCGACCTGCTGCCACTCGCGTTGCCCATCTTCCTCCTGCTCCTCGCCGGAAACGCTTTCGCATCAAACTCCGGGCAGGTCGCGCCTACCGGGCAGGGTTCCAGCGAGGCCTCCCAACAGGTCGCCGCGGCGAAGGAAAGGCACAGAGAAGGGTCATCCGCAGCGCCGCCCCCCATGCCTCCGGAAACCAATTCGCGTCCCCGGCGCAGCGAGAGTGACATCGAAGAGCAAGCGCAGGAGAGGAAGAGACGGGAAGCCTCCCCGGCAATTCCAGAAGCGAGGTTGTCCGCGACCATCCGGAGGAGGCTCCGGAGGGACGGAGAGGATAGCCGGCGTCGCGGCGCCTCGGAAGCAGAGGGTGTCTCCGTCGGAAAGGAGATTGGTGAAGGGAAAGATAAGGAGGCGGTCAAGAAAGGGGAGGCAGGTGGAGGAGGAGTGGAGGGAGAGAAAGTGGAGGTCGGGGTGGAGGTGGAGGAGGAGGAGGTGGATGTCCAGAGGGACGAGGGGGTACATCAGGTGAATCAGAGGCCTAGTGCTCTTCCGGGTGCTGATCAAGAGGATCAACCCGGACACCAGGGTTCGCCACCGTCCACAGCGTCACCGGCGGTGACACCTCCAGCTGCATCGGCTCCACGTAAGTAGAACCCACTTTTTGTACTTCCCTCTGAATTTTTTTCAGGTGTTAGGTGGAGGCTCACAAGATCCATAAATTCCACCTCCGCTAGCAGGTTGAATGTCTTACTTAAAAGTTTAGCTCTGTCGAATCGTTAATTTTACTTTATAAAATAAGCTATATAAATCCGCAACTGAACAGGTTATAAAGTGGAATGCTACGTACTCAGGCTGGCCACGAATAACAGGTGGTTTCTAAATGGCATTGATATAGCCGTCAGAACGACGGTGCGCAGGGAAACGAAGAATTGGCACCATATTCAATAAAATAAATAATCCGGTTTCGACATAGATCATCGTATGGTATCGTATCGTATCATCATGCTATTATCGTATGAAAGTCATTTTTTTGCCCTTCCCTTCACCTGATGATGGAATACTCTTTGCCGAGAATGGTCGTCGTCGAAGTGCTTTATTAGTTTTTGGAGATCTTGCACAAGTATTTTATTAAATACGATGCTTAAGACTACCATCAAGTTACAACCTACGAAGTCGATTTCATGATAAGGTCGACGTTGGTTTGGTAGTTAAGTTAAGTAATGTGGAAATCAAAAATTCATCGCGATCTTTACGATGGAGATCTCGCAGAAATTGACCCGATAACGATTGGTGAATAGATTTTTATCGAGACGGAAAACCCCTTTCTCATTATCTAAGCATTACCAGAGATAAATTAGCCAAAATAAATCGAGGAAAATCTGAATCTCCGAGAAAATTCAAGCGAGATATTTCACGTCCTCTAAGCTCAAATTTACATTTCTACGGCTTTCGTTTGAAAATTAACAGCCTACGGTTAATCAGCATACCTAAAGCGGTTGCTGCATGAGAATTTTAGAATCCTAGGGCTTCACGACTGAAATTCGCATCTGTATCTAAGGAAATGCGCCGGGGTTCTCAAAAAATTTCTCTGCCGTGTCCTGAATTTATGATCACAGACAAGAATGTGCAACAGGCCTTAGGGAGGAGCAGGGATTCGAGCGGGTCGCCGTGTCTCTATTTTGTCCGTTACTCAGTAGCTCTGCTTATTATTTTTCACACCCCCGCTGCATCGAGTTTGAGAATCCTCCCGGGAGAAGTTGATGCTAAAAAAATCCCTAGCGCAGAGAAGATTTCAATCCGCGTGACGCTGAAGATTCTTCGCCCATTGTAGTTTTTGGAGAGCTTCTTTTGACTCCGCCGAGCACGAGCCATTCCTTGCAATTTTGACTTGCGCAACGCGACCCTCAAGGCGTTTTTTCCATTCTGCAAGGCGGAGATGAAATTTCGCAGGAACGCGTCCAACAAAAGGAGTCCTTTGTTTTCGAATGGGTTCTTGTATCGCTACCGACTCCAAACAGGGCTCCCTTGCATCTCCGTCGTCCTATTGCATTCTTATGCATTACGTACGTCCTGGCCCGACCCCCGGGCATCTTTTTTATCTCGGAGTGCCTCGGGAGGCAAAAAAGGACCCACGGAGGGAGAAAACGAACTCGCGGGGGCAAGGAGCTCCTCAACAAGCGAATAGTTAAGACTTCTTTATTGTTCCCGTCTTGGCACTTTTTCCCCCGGGATGGACTTGTTTAGTAGTTCCGCCCTCTCCCCCTCGCAAGCAGTGGCGCTAGCGTCGCGAAACGGAGTTTTCGGTCTCCTGTGAAGACTAAAATGCACCGGGTGCAACGAACCTTTATGTTTGCCGATGCAAATGCAGGAGTTTGTCCCCGCATTTTTTTCCGTTTTCGCGTTTCGACTGTTTTTCCGGTGTCTCGAGGGACCGTGGCTGCGAGGAGTGTTGTTTTATTATTCGGCACGTTAGGGCTAGTGTTGTTTTTTCTTCGTTCCTCCAAAGTGTAGCCCAGAGAGTCCTCCGAGATGAGTGTTTAATTTCTTCTGGCTTTTTTACGAAAGTCTCTTCGGGGTCGGGAACTACTCCGCTCCTTGTAGTTCTATTGTCAGGGTTCTCGTAGGTGGAGGATTAGTGCGGGGATATTTCGAGTTTTTCGACGGATCCTACAGGAAAACCTTGAGGAATAGAGAGGATAAAGCAGTCATTATTTTGAAGAGTTCTTTGTTCCGAGGGCTAATTTATGCATGCGTACGAGCCTTCACTTCGGGATCTCGTTATTTCCCGTGGTTTTTGAATCCGCTTTCTCCCTCTATAGCGGACAGTTTCGTGACTAGTTTGAAATTTGTCGATTTTGTGCCGTTATCTGTTTATGCCTCTTCAATATAACTTTTATCACTTGTCGATAATATATACATCCTGTTAAGTGTATATATTACTCCTACCGTATGGAAAGGTACTTTCCATACGGTAGGAGTAATAGATACACTTAATCTAAACTCACCGTAGCCGCACCGCCAGTCCAATATACATCTATACTATAATTTTCGACGAATGAAAATCAGTTTATACAAATTTTTATTTCCCTTCCTTTTTCGTAATTTCCTGGCATCATGCTATTATAGGCGATGAGTATTAGATATTCAATGTGGGTAAGTTTTTATATGGTGACTATACACTCTCCCTTTGCCTTTTCCCTCTTACGTTTTAACTCAGGTTCAATCGAGTTTATTTTAATTTCTAGTGATCGCTACTCTTGTATATTCCGGATAATTTCAATCCATAGGCAACGGCTTATGAATCTAATGGAATATACCTTTTGGTGCGCAGATCTTTATATTAATAAATTATGAGTTGTAATCTTAATCACTCATTCAATATCTATGGAAACCCTCGGAATAGTAAATCCTGCTTACCTTGAATCAGATTTATGAATTATAAATCAATAAAGGTCAGTTAAAAGCTGGGATTTTCCGCTTCTTGGTCTTGTGCGGACTTCATATAGGATATCACTTTGAGGAATTCTATCTAATGAGGAAATAATAAATGGAAAGCACAGGCAAGAGTTTCTGTTTTGCTTTGGAGTCCCATTCCTAAGCGTACTTTTAGATATATCATCAAACGTGTCTGCTTTTTATGACGTAACGGTAGTTAATTTAGCGAGGATCCCTTCCCGAATACTTTGATTCTATGTAACTATCCCATTCTAAATTATCACTCGTAAATTTAAAAACTACTTGGGTTGACCAGCCATAAATTGAGAGTATCGGCGCAAGTTTCTGGCGGAGGAAGAGAGACGTGAAATGGATCAAAAATAAGTCACCCAGCTCTGAAAAAAATACGATGGATATAGTGCAAAATTATGATGAAACCGTTTCAGTTGTGATTTGATGGATGTTATTTAATGCCGTACATTATTCTTTTCAAAATCGGTCTTATCAAGATCCCCTTTCTCTTTACAGAGATTAGGTAGTAGATTCACCTCGAACGCGAGGATTTGTCGCCCATTTTAGGGAATTTTGAAAAGTTTTCCTCAAGAGTATTACTTATTAATCACAATTAACCTCCTCTTTAACACATTTTTGTTTAATATTCTGGTTTAAGAAAATGCTATTTTCAGGAGTCTTATCTTGTTGCCACTGTCTAAAAAGCTTTTGCCACGATTAAGTCCAACTGTTAAAAATAAAATCGTGAGAAATATTTGTCTAATATTCAGCAACTCCCTGATTGCTCATGTACGCAGAAATTTCCATTCCTTCAATATTTCAAAGCGTAAGCTGCTTGAAAGGAGAACCTCCTTACTTATCAACACATTTCGTTTAAAAATTGCAGTATCCAGAGCGAATGGTAAAAGGAACGGAGTAAAATGCCGGAGTGTGGCCACAGGAATTCCATTAAAGTAAATTCCTCCTTAATATTTTTATACTTTTTTGGGAATTGCGAACTGCGAGACTTGTTGCAGTTTGGCTCCAGAAGTTGGGCAGAATTTAAAGGAAATTCCTTTTTACACCACCGACAGATTACATTGTTTACAATGCCGGACTCCCTCAATACTAGGATACAATCATGATCGTTTTACAGGTTCTTCCTTGCATTTTGCGACTTCATATTCAGCATTATGCTTGTCTTGTATATTAAGGGATTTGATGGTTCCTAGCAATTATCTAATTTCCTTTCTACTATCGTTGATTAGGTAGTTATAAGAATAAAAAGTGATAAATAATTCACTATAAACATACATGCTACAAAAATGCTTTGGACGGAGTGTTAAAATGAAAATTTTCACAAGATAATAATGGATATTTTAACAAAAAAGAATTATGATATTCATCTCTTCTCTTGGTAAATACTGGCCGCATTAGGACTTTTAATTTTTTTATTTTAAACTCCACGGTACATCGAAAAAAGTTATCCTTTGTATGAAATGTGTTGTTAGTACCAAGAAAAAAGGTTGATGGTGGCTTCGAACGTGAAGACGTGCACCTTGGAAAATTCCCGAGAGAGGGGATATAAAGAACGCAGTTCCGGGTCTCGAACCCGTCTTCTAATTGCCCGCAGGGGGACTTTGTAGTAGAGTCTTGATATTATAGCAAGATAGTTTAATGGCTCGAGTAACCGACCAGCTTCGTATGGTCGATGATCTTTGACAGATTTGAGTTTTGAAATATTCACTCCATACCGTCTAGTAGCTTCTTTTATAAACTCATTACTGTTTATTACTTTGGCGTTTATAAATTAAATTTTGGAAGAAATCAGCATATCGATAAAAGATGAATGCAACACGTAACACGTTGGGAAAGCTCGAAGAGTATATCTTTAGCGAAAGATTAAAGCCGAAAGTCGATGTAAATACAAACGGTATGCCAAATGCGTGAATGAAGAACATTAGAAAAGATATGGAAATAAATTTAATCGCGCTTTCAATCAATTGCATGATCATGGACGATAAATACGCACTAGCCGATATCAGTTTTTCAGCCTCCCTAAGAACCATAATTCATATAAAACTTTCGCGAGGATAAAGAGAGAGCGCATTACCGCGTCTCAACTTTCGAATTGAATTTATCGTGTTATCGCATAAACTTTACGAGTAGTTGAACCTCGCGTAATTTCCGTTAATGCTCGGAATTATTTTGCTCCCTCCCGTTCAACTGGAGCGATATTTTTTTCCGCGGTTAAGGAAAATATTTCACCGAGTATCATAGTTTTATGAGGCACATCGCGCACAGAGGTCCGCGAACCGGGGTTTTTATCTTTCATCATCCGACAAAAAAGCAGATAACGATAGCCCATTCTCCGAATCCACCCACCCGACGACACATGGAACACGGGGAATTATTTATACTTCACGAGAAATTATGGTCGTAACTTCTAGGGAAGAGGGATAAAAAAACGCGGAGCGCTGCGAGCGATCCAAAGTTTCGGGCGAATCCGAACGGCCAACTTTTATTCCGAAATAAAAATGTGCGGGAAAAACGATATTAGAAACAAAAGGAGGATAACAGAACCGTTGCTTAATCCGTGATTTATCCGAGCAATCGAACGCACTGCTTCGGACCGTCTATTAAAAACGGAAAAAAGGGAAGGACTGCGAGCGGCTATGCAATAAAGCCAGGAAATTACCCATGATTCATTTCGTGAATGCACCGGATGGCTCTTTTATAAAACGGGGCCCTTAGGAGGGGGTGAAGTTCCTTTTTTATCGTTTCCTCTTCCCGTAGTTTTATTTGGGGTTTCTTTTCCCATCCCCATCGTGACTGTTTTTCGATGTTCTAAAAGTCACGATCGTGGGCACGGACCGTTGCGTCGTGATGAACGGAATGCCTCTTTTTGAGTAACTAACCTTAAGCGGCGTGCGAGGATTTCATTCTTATCTACAACTTGGTAAGTGGACTCAATCAACCTCCGCGATGTTTTACTTTCTGCGTCTTGCCAATTTGACTTTTTCTTTGGGTGTTTCTTTAATCGTCCAAAGAGAGGCCACCGAAACGTATTCAAGCCAAGAACCGTAACATAAAGAACTTTACAAATGCTACGGTTTTGAGAGAAATTAACTGACCCAATAATGCTCATCTGCGGTGATGAGGCGAAAACAATAACTATCCAGAATGTTATGTTTTTTTCATCGGAAAGAAAAGCGGATAGCAAATTTTTATAGCTCGTTGCCCTAATACTCACATTTATTTTTTCCTTTTGGGTCATAACTGGGACACCTTATGTGTTTTCATATGTCTAAATGATATCCGTATGATATCTATATGATATTTCACAAATTTTAAATGTTTTAAAAGCGGTTTCGGCTTTTGATATGATACCTATGGATTGTTGGAAGAGGTCGCTATTCGATATTTCCTTTGGAAGTTGGGCAGTTTTTTTCCCTCACCCTGATCATTTATGAGAAACGTTCGGCCAAAAGAATCAAAAGTCAATACTGATTTCTCAGGATAGAATATATCTCAATTCAAGAGACGGTAGAAAATAAACAGAACGATATCTAAAATTATACTCTGTAAAGAGCGCATAATTAAGAATCCTATGGAAATAATTTCGGAGACTCTTCTTTTAGGATAGAAAGGAAATGAGGGAAGTTCTAATATAGTCTGTTGACATTTGAATGCCTCATTTCATTCATAAATATCGCAAATCTATCGAACATGAGTAGTAGGTGGGCTTTTCTATCCGATAATTAATCCAACGAAAATCTTCACTGTAAGATTTCATTTCGAAGATTCCATAACGTATTTGGTAGAATAAACGGAAGCAAGCGTCATTGGGATTGAAATCCCCGATTAGGTGAGTTATGATTTATTAAACGGGCATAAAAATGCCCTCTTTCTATTGCGAAAGGGAATAACAAAGAAATACTATGGAGAGAATGTATCGCAGTATTGATCTCAGTTAAACAAAATTCATTAAACCATACATTTTTACCACTGATATGAATTAAAAATTGAAAATATTAAACAGTCGTGTTCGACTGATTGAACATATATTGCAAAAAACATAAGTAAATGATTCATAGCTCAGCAATATCATTCTTTCATCATAGAATAACTAATTACGAAATAGAACATTATCAAATAACTAAACATTTTTAAATGAACGATAAACCACAAAAGTTGACGATAAATTTTAAAATTTCCTCACAGTTTATTCACTAAACCAGGGTTATATACACTAACACGCGTTCGAAATTTTTGAAAGCAGTCTTTATTTATTTGCGTTGCACTCCGACAACAATGTATCCGCTTATATGAAATAGATGAGAATAATGTGTTCAAAATATTTCCGAAAGTAAGTTATTTCGTACGCCACTTCTCCGCTCAGTAACGGAATCTCACATTTCCTAAATTATTTAGCGTTATGAAGAAAGTTAGCAGCATTTTCTTCTTCGCGATCACTTCCCATTATTCTTGGTCTTTTTCACGTCATTTAAGGAGGAGACCTTTCAAACGAAAACTCTAGCGGCTTTAACTCTAGAGCGAACATGCTTTGTCTATACCCCGTACAGTCGCGGAGTTATGAGAATTGCAAATAACCCTACGCTAAAAATGCATCAGAAGATTTTAAGTAGTGAAAATTGTATTTGTACGTAATTTTATTCTTTTGAAGGATTCTTCGTTGTCAAATGTAATGACTTACAAAATGAAAATTTAAAAGTCGAATTAAAATTCTATTAAATTCTATTTATTACCCTTTCTGGTTTCCAATGAAATAACAATTATGGGAGCGTAGACTGAGAAAGTTCGAGAAGGATACCCTCTAGCTAAATTCTACGAAAAGATATCTTTTTCCAATATCGTGATTAAAATGTCATATTTCCCAATTAAATTTAGCCCAGAGACTACCCATTGAAGTCTTTTTAAATACTAATTAAAAACCTTCGTGAATTTATTTCACAAAGTGAGCTGGAGCGTTTGGGAAAAAATGTGTGCTCGGATTTGCAGTGCATTTTTTGGGATTAAATGTTCTCGTCCAACGTTTTGCTATACCCTTGTAGCAATAATTAACGTGATCATAAAGTTATTTTAATCTTAAGCTCTTATATGTCTGTGAAGTTTCTCTAGAAATACACCAACAATAAAAAGCAACACAGATATGTCAAAAGTATTGGTTGAATGTATTTTAGTATGATAAAGAATCTAAGAAAAGGAAATTTCTCGGGAAAGTGAGTTCACGTTGAATATGAAGGTAAAATCATCCATCATGGAGTAAAGGATTTGTAGCGAGATTTTCAAATGGTAAGAACACCTAGAAAATGAATTTAGTTAAAAAGTCAGTGGTCAATAATTACTACCAGCAAGGAAAGCTATGTATCAGAGGAAATAGAATTTTAAAGAGCTTTCAAATATGAAAGGTAAAGTGTAACAATATGTATATATAGTTTCAATATACAAAAATACATAAAGCTTCGATTTTAAATTGAAAGAAAGACAGGATGGTTTGTAAAAAAGAAAGTAAATCAGTATGAATAGAAGCATGTATCAGAAAATCGATCTTTTCTTATGTACATTACATTTCTTACAAACATTACTTACATTTACTCGAATTTTTTTCTATTTTCTTTTCGGCATATTTTTCTTATTAAGTCTTTCCCAAATGTTTCTATCAGTTTTTCGTATTACATACCTACTTAAATATTTTATGCATGCATATGCATACATGCTTGTTCAAAAACGTACTGACTTTAGCCTTCCAGTCCATGTAAGTGAGGGTGAGTGTATCTACGTATGAATTCATGATCGAGTAAATATTAATTTGCCGTGAGAAACAATAACTTGATATCCAAGCAAATTATCTCCCGTAGACAAGAATCTATTCTTTGTTACTCTGTGACACTTTGCTTGATTGCTGTCGTTAATATTTGAAAAATGTGCTTCGTATTCTTAAAATACTATTCCAGGTGATTACTTTTTGGAAGACATACGAGGCAAGTGGTCGTCGTAACCAATTAAGATATTGCGAGTAAACATGGTTGAGAAAACACTTACCATAAATCAATGTTTTCCTCCCCTTTTTTTCTTTTCCTCTCCAATACGGATCCATCAATCCATCTGTTTGTCAGAAACCATCGTAATGTGTTGCAATTCGTCAGAAAAAGTCTTGCACTGTCAGAAAAGAATTTTACAATTTTACATGTTTTATCGGTTTCAAAACCGGTAGCAAATTAAAGCCCCTGTGGAAAAATACAAAGTTTCTTATATTCTGCAATGTCTTTTCACGAAGTCACGCCTTCCGATATCGATGTGCTTACACACACATGTTGAAATCGCTATTTAAGGGTTAAATTTGTATTCCCCAGCACCACTCTTCACCGTTATTGTCATCATGCACCCTAAAAAACCAAACTCTACTACGTTAACCATAGAAATAAACTTCCCTCTTAACGCTTTTGTTAACGTCGAAAACACTCATATCCGATGGCGCGAACCACCTCGTAAGTATACAACCGCTTTAGCAATCGCATCTCAACAAAGGAGAGGACAAGAGGATAATAGCTGGCGATAAATACGAATGAAAAGGAGAGCTTTGCGTCGTTATATCAGCGGTACCAAAGGGAGCTATAATTACACCAAACCGATTTCGTATAGCTACATATATAATGGTGTGGGAGAAAGGGAGCGCCGTGGAGGATTTAAAATACCTTAGTTCTGGGTGAAAGCTCTTGATTTCCCTCTTCGGATTGGTAAATCCTGGGGGGAAAGTGAAGAAATATAGGGATGCAATTAGCGGAATGGCAAGCGGTTTAAGAGGAGCGGGTGAAAGGGTGCATTCAGAACCTTAGTTACGGTAGGTTCTGAAGATAATGGAGGGATGGATTGAAATAGGTAAACTGACGGAGCGAGAGGATTAAAGATTGTGAGATTAATTCTGCGAAAGGGGTTAAAGAAGGGATTAAAAGGGTCTGATGTACAATTGAGGAACTTGAGGAGGAGAAGGGATTTTCCTGAGTGTGTTTGAGAATTTGGGGGTCGCAGTTGCTTTCGGTCCATTCTGCGGCATTAATGAGAGTATTTATTGGGTATGTTCTTACACAGTGGAAGCTCCATTATCCGGAACAATGACTGACTTTCTTCCGGGCAACTAGGAATCACGGGGAGTCGGAGACTGATAACATTGCAATCTATATATTCTACCAAGAATAAACCTCTCGTTAATGATCAGTGATCTTAATTACATTTACATTTAGCAGTATCACAATAAATAAATAAATAAATACATATATATTTTGTGGGTATGCATTGTGTTTGAATAACAACATGATAAATGAAATTCACAATTGGTAATATCCCGTGACAATCGCTATTACGTTGGTACTTTGGTTAACGACGGCCAACGTTAATGACATATTGTTCTGATAAAAAGATGTCTCGCATAACGAAGCAGGCTTTGATTTACGACGCCTTGTAGTGGAGATTGACGATTAATAAAATCTGGTATGACTCTTCATTGTTCATTCATGACAGCTCTCTTAATGAGGAATAACCAAAGTGAATTCTATTTTTCAGCATTGCGCATTAGGTTTACATCACCCGTTTATGTGACCGAGAAAACATTTGATTAAAGATACATTTTCCACTTTCTTGGATTAAAATACGAAGGATAAAATAAATAACAGAAACGTGTATAATGACCAATGAGGCTTACCGGACAAGATGAGGAGATTACCCTTGTTTTCCTCACTGAGCCAGAATGCTATAAGCAAGACAAACCCATGTCGGTGAAGCACAATGACTCTACGAGTAACATTTTTCGTAACATTGCATAAGGAGAGACCTTAATTAATGCTATTATTCAGAATAACTCATACGTCAGTAGCTTTCATATCAACACTGATATGAACAAGACTAAGATTAAAGTATATAAAGAATACGTTTTCCTCCATCTTGTACCAAAAGACAAATCATAGCTCAGTAAGAAAGGTAAATAAGGTCGATTAATGACTATACTACTTCCGTAATCTCTTGATTATAGATTTATTTTTCTCGTTTCGTAACATAATAACGGTTTTACTCCTTCGAAAAAATTAGCAAACCTCAATCTCACATCGATTTTAGAAATGTAAATAACCTTTAACCCCGAAAAAAAAACTGCTGGTAAACATCGGAAAATGAAATAATGTTCATCCACACACCCGGACGCTGAGATCCGAAGATTTTGCCGAAAACTTCCTCTCTTTCAGCCGATATTGAAAGCTTACGATAAATATTTCCTTGGGCGTTCACCGTAAATCTAAGGGTCTGCCTTCTTCACAAGGAAAACGATGAGTGTTACGTTATCGAGGGATCCCTTAGCAACCGCTACGGAGGGAAGAAATTTTGAGAAAACCGGAGGCGGGGGAGTGTGGGAGCAGGAAACGAACGAGAAGCTATGGGAAGGAAGATTTGGTTTGCGAATCCTTTGGAGAGCAGGAATCGGCAAACGGAAGACATGGAATACGGCAGAAAGCTCTTGGGCGCGGTGGTTACGGGGGACTTTCGTAGGAAGAGATAAAGTCGACAAAAATTTATTCATCTCCGAGTTTCCACCCACCAGTTTTTGCTCAAAGGTTTCGGCGAATTTACTTTTGCAGTGTCTAGCTTACCGTAATAGAATTCAGTCCATTAAAAAGCCCTTTGCATTTAGCACGCTTAGCGTTCAAGTTTTAAGGTCTCCAATATTTTTCTGAAGAAGTACTTGCTCCAGAAAGTCGAAACTTTTGTTATTTGTCAACGTAATTCCCGTAAAGACACGCTGTTCTCAATGTGGTCCCCATGATTCCATGGGTGCTGAGAATTATTTTAAGGGGTGTATTTTGCCCACTGGAAAATCGCTTGGAAATCGAGGTGCGTTCAAGTTCTAAGGTCTCCAATTTTTTTGTCAGCACTGAGCGTTTATAGGAAGATGTGGCTTCTTTTGAAGGATGAGTCCGAAGGATTTTGACCTAAAATCTATTTTTGAGTTTGTTACTCCGATAGCAGCACCATACCGTGCGTAAAAAGTTGGAAATCTTTATAGACAATAGATAATTCTTTATAGATAATAGAGACACTAGCACGTTTCAATATCAAGCTGGGGAATTTCTTCTTTAATACAAAATCCATATGCTATATTTCACAACCGAACATATGAATATGCAAGACGTATCAATGCTTTCTTTTTGCACAATAGTTTCATTGTCTTGCTTAGCTTTCGTTATTTCATTTAGCGATACACTAAATATTGCATCTCCTTAATTTTCACCAGTACTCATAACGATGAACCTCACGCTATTTTCTTATATAACCGTTTGCTTTCCTCTGTATCCTTGGCGGAGGCGTAGCCAAGAGGGTGGTTTTGGGGGTTTAACCCCCCCCCCTTGAGCTGATAATGAACAAAAGCATTCGAGAGGATGGCCTCTCGCAGTCATGCTAACCAAACACCGCAGAGACTCGCAGGGCATGCACGTTAAAGCAAAATTCTCCCAGAATATCTTACACAGTCGCATCTTGTACGGGAAAAATAGTACGCGTTTATGTAGACATTTGCATGCAAAACAAGAAGAGCTGGAGGCATGTGCCCACATATTTGGGTGCCGGAAGAATTCGTATACAACGGTAAACTCCTCTCGAGAATGAGCCCAAATATTTAGGAGGAAAATACCGAAATGGGATACTGTGTACTGTAGATGAAGATGCGCGGTGGAGGTAAGAAGCAAGAGGAAAGAATTACCAGCGGAGGAAGATGTCGGTTTCGTAGCAATGTTGAAAACAAAAGCATCTCCTCGGATCTCTGCGCTATAATTCATTTCTTTTTAGGGTCTCACGCAGGTATCACTTCAGGCTAGAAGTTAAAGGGTGCGAGAGAAGAAAACGAAGGAAGCAAAACAGGGCGGAGTACTGAAAGGTAGTTTTTGCGAAAAAGGAAAACGAAAAAAAAAAATGAGAAATTCAGCTGGATGTCTCGTTCCTATTCCACCTTTTATATATCTACTGCCTTTATCCATGTCTCAGATTTTTTCTGTCGTCAACTGTTTTTTGTCCCGCGGAAAAAGGAAGAAAAAGTAGAGTAGCACCCCGTTCTTTTTTAACCTTAATGGTGCAGGAAAGTATTTTTTAGCCTCCTTCAGCCGCCATATTTCGTGAAAAAAGAACCGAGGGAGCAATCCGTCTTCGCCGGTGAGATCGCAAGGGTCCGTACAGGCTTATGGCAGGCAACGTATCGTATGAAAATAATGATTTCCCAAGGTGCGTTACGAGATTTTTGCAAGGTTCCGTTATTGTCACCGAGTGCATTTGTTTTTCCTTCTCGTCAGGTTTGTTTCTTCCTCCATGGGCCTTAAAGGAAAACAATGAGAGCAATCTCATGGTTTCCAAGGAATGGAATCGCGAATGGTTATGCTAAAATGGGAATAGATGGGTCTATTCCGGCTGTATCTAGATCGCGTGAGATGCGCAGGTTTCATAAGGCGTATTATTGAAGGTTCATTTTCTCGTGAAGAATTAAAAATATCGATCACCCGGTATATACTGTAAAACGCGATATAACGAATAAAATTTTGTTAGATAGATTGGCTTGTGGGAAAATAAAATTCACTATGTAAAATTCCACTGGAGTGAATTTTATTTTCCCAGTGATGGAGTTCCACCTAGTAAAGGTTTCTTCTATAGATTACATAGATTGGTTTGCATATTTTTTAGCATTAATTAATTAAAAACCGGAAATTAAGAAGTGTCCTTTTCTTCTTCTTTGGTTAAAAATCCTTCATAAGCCTACACACCTTTATAAAAGAATATAT
>KZ308415.1:1230525-1400296 GCA_000376725.2 Ladona fulva
TATATATAAAGATATAATCCCGTAACGGACATGGTCTGATAGGATCCCGGAATCATCCTATTTCCCGGCAGAACTTCGGATTTTGAATTAAAAAGAGTTTACAAATAGATGCAGACTTTATCGAGATATTGAAATGTAAATTGTGTGAATGTACAGGAATAACAAGTGTGAACCTCTTTCATAACGGGATCATTTGTTTTTGCAAAGAAGATCATAGGGTTTCATGAAAAAGCAGACATTCCCTTTAACGAAGTTGATTTCGTCCCTTCCTAGTGAAAGTAAACGTACTTTTAGATAACTCCCCCCAGGTGTTTATTAAGCTACCCTCTTTTGTTCAACTAAAAGCTAGAGTAATTATTTCATTGAGATACTTAATAAAGCGGAATAAAAAACCTGATATAAAAACGTGATCTCTTTAAGAGCGCGGGGAAGGAAATTTATTGAATTATACGAAATTGAGACAAGTGTCACAGGAAAAGAAAGTGATCATAGAATCTGATTTTAGTCGTGAATCATTCATATAAATTCGAAATTGCGAAAACTTTGATAAAATACGCGGAAATTTCGTAAACTTTTTCGGAAATAAACAACCCATCCCTTTGACGACTAAGGCCATTGTTGAGTGTTGATTTCATGAGTTATCCCATATAAGTGCACGGGGATAATCAGTTCTTACATTTTTCTATAACAAATGTACGTAAAGTAGGCTTCCATGACTTGAAAACAGTAGAATAAATGTTATAAATAATTTATATGGTAAGAAATATATTGAGTAATTATGATCTTACGGCAGAATTGTTTTGTAGTTAGGAGGACTAGATATATACGATAATAGATATATTTTTAAACTAAATTAAGTTCCGTCATGCTTGACCGGGGCTTACTAGTTTTATATATTTAACGTCTAATTAATAGAATTTTTTTGGTTTTAGGGTTCACAAAATCTCTACATACTCAACGAATTGATTACGTGGAAGTATATTTAACTCTAACGGTTGTTAATGTTATCGACGAAACTATTCGCAACCATTCGTTTGTACGCCAATCAAGAGAGGTTGACGTCCTACACAATTTTGTCAATATTATGGGGTTCGCGAAGTCTCCACCTACTCAACGAATCACGTAGGTGGAGGTAATAATAAATAATCCAATACGATTCCTTGTTGTTTCAACAAGTCATTCAACTTTACCCCTCTTCCTTTACAACTCCGCTTGGCGAGCTTAAGGAAGAACCCATAAAAAATTAGGCGAGATTTTTTTCCCAGATGGCATTTCCCTTTCGGCGGAGCGCTCCTTTTACGTTTCTGCACTTGTAGAATCCTCCTTTCCTCCGTTAGGAAATGCTTTGTAGCCGCAGTGACATGGCTCCATTGTAAAACCGTGTGGAAGAAGGTCAGTTCGTTCGTTGGCGGTGTAGGAATCCTCCTTCGAGCGATCTCCTTCAAATTTTACTTCCGCACTCACGCTTCGTTACATATGCCCGGCTTTAGCCAGAGTACCCTTTTTATGCCTCGCTATCCTTCTATGACGTTATACCCTGGCCGTAAAAAACACCTCCGATCTAGCCTGAGTCGTAAAAATATATACGCCTCCCTATTCCTGCTGACCCGATAGTCACGTGGTTGTCCTTCGGAACGAGGAAGTTCACGGGTTTTTTTTTTCTCTTTTTTAAGTCCTCTCCTGAGCTTTAAGGGTTGAATGGTTGAAGGGAGGAGGGATGAGGAAATCGGAGAGGTTTTGCATTGAGGGGGATTCGGCCCTCAGCGGCTTAAAACCGAGGATCAGTGTGTTTATGCCTCCCTTGTTATGCGTATTGTGAAATCGTATTGTTGGCGTAGGAGGTTAGGTGGATGAAGGATCATTCAGGACCGATTTCGCATAATAAGGGATCAAATAACGGAGGAATGGTAGCTGAAATCAAACAAATCATCTATCCCTTGAGAAAGTTCGGTATTTTTGACAATATTTAGATGAAATTAAGTTTCATTCTTAGTTAAGAGAGCTTGAGCGTCGAAGAACGTAATCAGTATAGGATTTATATCCTTTAAAATCGTGAACAATATTTCTTGGTACAGCTTCAAGAAGACGATCTTATTCGCCGATTCATTTCAGTGAAATTTTTGTTATAAAATCTAAGAATTCAATATTTTCATCTTTAAAACGTTCATTACATACACACGCGTAACCGTATTCAGCAATCTTGCCTTGAGAGATTGTCAACTTCTTCCTTCTTCCCCAGGCATCTGACGATGACCTTAAAAACTAGAGGAATAACTGCACTATTCTAACGTTCTAATTCAAGGACATTAGAGGCAAAAGGGCTATTAAATGTTTTCGAATTTTTGCTAGGTAAACTATGAAGAGGAAATATTAATTGGTTTGTAACTAACATCTACTAATTCATTGCTGAGAGAATAGGAGGGTTTTAATGATTTTATTCGACTACCGGAATTCTTTGGAAAAGATGCTCACGGCAGCGAAAAAACAAAGGCTTATCGCGCACAGGAGGCTATTTGTCCCGCAGCAGTTTCGTCAATGTCACCTTCCTCAAGTTTGAGTGGGTGGTGACTGCCACCCATCGGCGATCATTCAGAACGACGGACTTCGAAGGGACTGCAGTGGTTTGCGCTCTTGTTTCCAGAATTAGAAAAATGGATCAAGTTACCTCGATCAGTCCTCAAAGCTTTGCTTGGAAATATGCAAATCTTTTTAAAAGACATTTTGAGCTGACTTGAGGCAAAATGAAAATTTATCCCGAGGAGTTTTACTGTGATGACAGCATTTTTGAAAGATGTCAATAGGATGATTGGCGATGGGGATTATTACCATGACCGCTACGGTAATCGAGAAGGACCTTAATCAACCCCGAAAAATCCAGAGTTAAGTTGATGGAATAACACGTGCATGGATGCTTGTGAAGTGTTGTCTCGACTTAGGGACTTAATTCGTTCCAGTACGAAGTTTTAAACCCGAGAAGTTCGTTCCTCGAAACCAATTTTTCTGGAATACCGTTTCGATTTCTTCCTTTCGTATCTCGAAATTGAGATCGTATCCTGAGGTCAAAAAGGAGGATGAAAAATTTCCGTACATAGAGCGAATCGTAAGTTAGTGCCATAATATGTTACATTTAGAGACAGTGTCGTGCCGATCAATTATGCCGCTTGTGGCGAGATGTCATACGCCGCCGCCGTTCGTTTTATTTCCAAGTGATTTCGCTTGATCTCGCTAGTTGAAATAGTTGGAAATAGGAGAGCAATAAGCATCCCTCTTTCAAACTTCGTACATTATCAGGTTAACTACCTAATATCAAGCAATTTAACATCTTTTCATTCTATCTTTATCCTTATTTACTATTTCACACTCCCTACTATAGGTTGTTTGGAAGCTTGCAGTTCGTTAGAAGAAATGGAAAAAGATCACTTTAACCGAGCGGTCCTTAGTGCGGGACCAAGATGTATGCTCGGAATTCGCAGACACAAAATTGCGTTTAAAGAATAAATCTCCATGAGATGGGATGTGTTCTTGCCGGGACTGCAGTTTTGGTTTATGTATTGATAAATTCGTCTAAAGCGAGAACGTGTTAACGAGGTAATACTGTGTACCTATTTTGTATATATGTAAGAGACTGCCATGTGGCAAATGGTCTATCTGCGTTCTTCTAGTAATCTTCGATGTATATTAAGTAGAAATTCTGTGGGTTTGGGTGTTTGTTTTTTGTGTAAAAATTCGGACTATCGACATATTTTACGATTGAATTTCTCAAAAACAGAAGTTGACAATCTTGCAAACTTGCTTATTAGCTTGAGACAAGTTTCATAAGAAGAACATTCCATAAAGATTCGCATTCTTATTGCTTATTGTAGATTTCGGTTTCTAACAACGAGAACTTCGAGTAGATTGGAATTTTTATTTTCGATAACCTGTCCCATTGGACTAAAATAAGATGCAAGATGTAATTTTCTCTTGTGAACAAATAGGTATACTATATTTAATTCGACTTCGATTTTCCCCGTTGAGAATTAACGGTCACTTCAGCTAGTAACAAATAAAATGAGGACTACCCTACTCTGCCTTTATAACAACGTGGATAACGCCCTCTATAAAGCCGTAACCAAGTCCGGAAATATAACAACAAAATACGGGCATCTATATACGGTACGAAGAAATAGATTAACCGCGTGTTGCATTCTGACAGTACAGGTCGCGAGCGACGGAAGGAAGGTTGGAGTTGTAAATACAAGTGCATCTCACGCTCCAGAACCAACCCTCGTCACCATTAGAACCACCCTTAAAAGTTTTAGGTGCGGTTTTCCTCTCTTTATGGCACTTCCCTCTCTCCTCACCTGTAGTTTTGTTTCATTTTACGACCGCTTGCCCCGTCTGGTCTGTTTGACCTTTTTTTTCAAACTCTGCTGAAACTTGTTATCATTCACCTCCTTCAAATCCATTTACTTTTCGCTTTATTTTTCGCTCGCTGCTAAGTTACTGAAGCCGGATGCAGCCGGATAGCGTGACATGAGGGAGATGAAGAAGAATCAATGCTCGCCTATGCGAACTGCCAAATTCTAGGCCTACAGTGACGTAAGCGGACAATCTCTTGCAGTTATCGAATAATGGTAATTATTTGAAGAGTAAATGTGAGATAGCCATGACCGGGGTTCGAACCGAGATCTTCCCCTTTTGGACTGGCGGGCTCTTGCTAATTGAGTTACTTCGCACTTTCACTTCGTTTACAGGGCAAAAACGACTGGTGGCTCCGCTTGTCGGCACTCACCACCGCCACGGTCCTCATAGGGGCGGCCAAACTACAGAGCAGCGTTTCGTATTCCTTCTCTGAAGGATGACAACAGTGAGGTGATTCATGAATAATTTCGTGTAAAAGGTCGTGCGCCTAGAAAAGCACAAGGAGTACATGGAAGTGAAAAGTTTATACTTGATTGGGACTGGAACACAGTGTTTCCCTTACCTCAGGTAGATAAATATCCTATACCAACGATGTTATCTCGCAATGCATTCTCACTTCGTTTTTAGAGAAACTCGAAAGGTAAAACTGTACTTTGAATCAGACATGATTTCTTCTCCTACGTTTGTACTTTTGGTTTTTCCAGCTCTAATATACCCAATAATAAAAAACATATACCCAAGCAAATAGCAACTGATTGACATCTGCCAGGACATGATCAAATTTTGACGTTAGTATTTCAATGTTTCAATCTCAATCAAAAAAATTTTCAAAAATCAAATTTTCTATTTCGTTGCAAGCTTTGCTGCTAGTGAAACTTTGCTGAAATAGTTTCTCCGACCTTACTAAAACGAAATTTAGCATAGAATTTTAAATCAGGCTTGTTAACAGTAGAATTGATAAGTTACATGGATCATAGCTCCTCTAATGGATAGAACTTCCGCGTGTTTGCGTGAGCAAGTAAGGTTATTTTCGCGTGCGTCACTCTTCAGAGATTTTTAGTTTGAGCGTTGAGCTACCAAGACTGATTTGAACTTGAGACACAACAGGTTAGCGTGCAGAGATAATTAAGGAAGAGGTAATGATGTCAGAAGTACGTTGAAAGCTGCGTTAAAATCTTTGCCAACCTTTTTTTAATGCACGATGGTTAGCGTTATAAGTAAGTGGCTAGAATTATTTCATCGTTAACTTAAGTTTATCCTATGAAAGCCGAAAAGAATGTCTATAACCGTATTTCATTTTGTGTTTTGTTTCCAATAAGACCTACAACAGTGTATAACCTAAATATTAAAGAACTCTCTCTGACAATTCTTCTTCTTTATCTTAATCACGTGGGGTCGGCTGACGATTATTGTACGTATATGATGATGAATTTTGTTTTAGTGCCCTGATTTCTACGGCCGTGTGACCTTCCTGCAGCCAACATTTACGTAAAAGGAAATTCGGACGCGCGCACATAAAAACTACTCCCTAACCAGAAAAATCCAATTAGCCGGGACTAGAACCAAGGAAATTGGGGTTGGAGTGCTTTCATGCGGCCGGTAGAACGATTTCAGATCATGTCATATCAAATTTGGGTTTACAACCTTTTTAATCTCTAAGGATAAAAGGATGGATTTAATAGATTTATTAGTACCACCCTTTTTTTAGTTTATTTTATCTCTGCGTTAAATTGAAGGTACTTTTACAGTCTAATATACTTATATCGTGCTTTATACTTCCATACTATGCTGGATTCTCATACAGAAGGGACTTTCTTTTGTCATTTCTGGCTTTCACTATTCATAGGTCGGCACATGTTATCCACTTCACCCTCGAAATGGGTGTTTATCGTTTGAGAATACTTGTAGCTAAGTAAAAACGTAATAACCTTTATTCAAATCCCTTCTTATGATACTATTCACGATTAAATAGGACGATTATTTCCAATTCAATTTTGAAAATGAATGTGTAAAGCCGGTAAGAGATGATAGTGAATTTTACATATACTCCTCATGGACGCTTTTCCGACCAACTTGAAATTGAATCGGGTACTATTAGGTGTGGAGATGTACCTTAAGCCGTCGGCAGGTGCAACCAGAGTTACGATGAATCGGTTCAAGGAACACCGGGGCCTCAGGAAAAACTTACATTCTATGAAAAACCAGATACGTATTTCAAAAGGTGAGCTGTCGACTTCAGGCCCCTGAACTCGCAACCTTCAAATTCTGAATGCATACTTCTGGTTGCACTGGCTGACGACTTAAGTAGTATCTAAATCTGCATTTTAATAACAGCCGTGTACAAGACTCAGCTGATTGGGCGGTGACTTCGTGGTAAGTCACCATCAGGAACAAAGAAAATTCCTGAAGGTGACTCCATGAGTCGAAACCTTGGTCGATTATTAATAAATCCTGTGTTTTGTAAAAGTTTGAGTTTTCTTTGTTCCTGCCGTGTACAACTTCCTCTCTGACAACTAGGTTGAATGAAAGACAATTGGAACATGGCTATTAATGAACCAGAGGTCTAAAAACACTCCTTTGCTCAGTTCTCTATGGGCACCTTTGAGGAAGGAAGCTTTTTTTCTGAATATTGGAAAAGGATAATTCATAAGAAACGGTAATCCAGAATAAAGTTAATATGGTCGAGCGTGGCTTCGTGGAACTTTACATATATGTTACCCAAACCTTCTCACAGTAACGCTCCTTTGGATCCATACCGCCGTCCTCCAACTATCATCTATAAAAATTAATATTTTTACGGCCCAAACAGGAGAATAATAAAATGGAAAATAAGCATACAATTATAAAAATATCCACCAACTATGGTACGTTTTCTGATGTTGTATTCATGCGATAAATCCAGTAAAACTCTACTGATAAAGAACGATGACTGGCATAAAGATTTTCACCTAAAGATGGCAACTCGCTGAAGAAACTGGTCAATAAAAATCTGCTGTGGAATTAACGAAGTGCTCTTCCTTTTCATAATTTATCTGAAACTTCCCGTTTGTTTCCAAACTCATGTTGCCAACAGCCCTTTGTCTGCCGACATGCGGCTTCAGGAGTGTTTTTAACCACCTAATGAACTATTTTCTGAAATCTACCCATAATTTTGATCACGTGATACAAAGGTCAAGTATGGGAATTTTGTTTGAAAACAATGGAATAGACTATACCAGTGATCCCCAAGTGGTAGATAACGCACCCTAAGTCCCTTGACGAAAAAGAATTTTATCCCATTGCCAGTCATCGTTCTAAATCAATACAGTTTTACTGGATTTATGGCTTGAATACAACATCAGAAAATTGACAACAATTTATTGGATATTTTTATCATTGCATTGCTCATTTCCCTTCATTCTCTAGCTTCCTCCGTGCATATATTAATTTTTACAGCTGACGGTTGGGGGGCGATGGTATAGATCCAAGGGGGCAGTAGCGTGAGAAAGTTTGGGTAACACTTGTCCATACAGTTTCTTTTAGACGTAGAAGTGCTAACAGACACACAGAGAAACTACGATAAGTATATTAGTGATCTTCTTTTTACACTTCCCACTACGCTTCCTTCCTCCACACATATCCCTGAAATATCTACTGCCCAATAGGGAATAATGGGACACGAGGGTTGGTTTACATCTCCATAACACCTCCTCCTTAACAGTTCTGAAGTATCGCAACAACCGTAAGAGGACCGTGTTAGAGAGGCCTTAGATCACCGAAAAAGATAAGCGCGAATTTAACAGTTAGCGACACCGTTCCCATCGGCGGCCCCATGGAAACAACCTTTTCCTCATTTCCGCCGCCGACGTCCACACCCGCCCCCGCACCACATCGCACTATGGTAACGCGACGCACCCGAAAGCGTCGTATTCAGCGTCCGTAGCGTCCCAAAAACCCCTGGAGCATAAATCTGCGGGTCTCTCGGCTCTCTGAATTGGGGGAGGCAGTAAACGGTCTCCTCAGCCGCTCGCAAAACTTGATGGCTCGCCTCGTTAGCCTATGGTTTTCGGCTCTAAAATTTCTCGAGTGGCGGAGTAAAATATAAGACGTATCTCGTCTCCTCATATCCCCACACTTCGAAAGGAGAGCCAGACGTCGCGACATCTGCAAAAGAGGTACATTCGATGGAGCGGTGGTCCGCGAGCAGACGAATGAATTTGGGATGAAATGAACACCCATCGGTTCCGCTTTAAGGGCAGACCTTCGGTGAGGATATATGGGCGCATTTGGGAATCCTCTCAAATGTGGATCGGAAATCATATTTGTTTTTAGGTGTTTTAGGTGGAATCCTGTTGGTGGTAGGAAAGGTGAAAGTTATGGAAACGGAAGTTAGTTTCAGCTGGAAAAAGAAATGTCATACTTTATTTTAGAGAAACTTGGTGACGTAATAGATGATAGAAATTCACGTACCTCTACCAGGAAAACGACTCCCACTTCGTAAACTTTAAATGGGTTAAAATATTTTTTAATGTGATGTTTTTCGATGTAAAATACACGAAGATCCAAATGAAATATAGCACAATATGATACAATCAAAATTACAATCCAAACACAATAGAAAGTAAATCCAAAATATATTAAAATCTAAATTGATACAAATCATAAAATCAAAATGTACTTGCATGCAATATATATTAGTACTATTTCATTATTCATATATTTTTCTTCAGTAATAGTTGTTATTTTATTATTACATATATAACATGTGGTCTGACTATTATTTGCTGAAACCGGTCTCCAATAAACAATTTCCATAAAAATTTAGCATAATAGTTTTAACTATTAACATTAATGGAAAACAGAAGCTATGGTGAGGTTATTTTTATGGAAATATACTTCGTTGATATCTTTTTTGGTTTACTTCTTCTTAAAATTTCTTTATCCAAATCATAAAATGTATGCTCTAAGAACATAGGAATAGAGTTAATTCTTCATTATATTAGCATCTGGAAGATTTATGCTTAATAATGGAAGTTTTCCAACGGTAGTTATTTGAAAATTTTGTTTTAAAAACAATTCAAAAAATTTATAATCCAACATACATACTAAACAGAATAATTCTATTATAAAATGAACCATCGTCAAAATATTAATAAAAGAAATAAAACGGCGAAATAAAAATAAAATAAAGAAATAAACGGGCTAATGACAATTGTCAGTATTTCGTGATGTGTGAATCTTAAAATGACAGACAGTCATGTTTACCAAATCCTTAGTTCTTGTAGGGAGGTGGATTAAACAATAGTTTTTCTAGAAAAATTTATGTTAATGACTTATTTATATGAAAAGATTATTTAGTTGTCCAACCAATGTTTGTCTAAACCTTTAGCCCAACAAACCCCTACCTAACAAAATATAATAATATAAACAATATCTTTAAAATTCAAAATAATAATAAAGACGATAACTTCAAAATTCAAAATAACAATATAGACAATATCTTCATAGACCACATAAATTGCGTCACTCTCCTAGTAGACTTGTAGCGAGACTTTGTTATATGTTTAAGGTCTTTAGGTAAGGCTGTGAGGAGCTTTGAGACTATGAAATCCAAAATTTTGGAATCAAAATTTTGGGATTTTGTTGTCATTGTATAATTAAGTCAGTCACTTGTATAAGTGTCGAAGGCTTTTTTAACGGGACAAAGTATGCATTTTACTAACTTTGAAAACAGGACTGCGCAGCAGAAAATAGGAGGCTATTCGTAGGTTGTTTTCTTGAACTTAAGTGCACCATAAGTTACTGAGTAAAATTAGCTAAAGGAAATGTAAATAGGAAAATATAATTCCAATTCTTTGATTAAACATACTGCACGAATATTCCTTTTTCGTCTTGAATAATCCGTAATTTTTCCCTCTAAATGTTTGCCAGCTTTTAATTTCACATCATAATCCTTCCTAGATAAATCACAAATAAATCAACAAATTATGTCATTTAATTGATAATAACGGTTAGCTACGCTTCTGCTGCCGGCCTTCAGATGCCGCCGCCCGGGTGCGATGCACCTCTTGCACCCATAGGACGGCGCGGCTCTGGCTGTGGAATACATTTGTGTACTCTGAGGACCGAAGTTTTGAACCACATCAAATGCGTCACTCTCCTTGTAAACTTGTAGCGAAACTTCGTTAGCTGCACGTGCAACAGAGCAGAGCATCCTCCTCCTTTAAAAGTTTGTTTTGAATGGATACGGAATCCAAGGAAAAGTATACTCCTGAGGTCGCCGAACCGATCCCTTTGACGTTGTAGTTCTACACACGAAAGCCAACCCTGTATAAAATTGATCAACGGGATGACGTAATGCGTTCGGTGTTTTACGTTCGAGCGAGCGCTTAGACGTCTTTCTCCTCTCTCTAGGACTGTGTAACTGCAACCGTTGACGCAGAGATGTCGACACCGACGAAGGAACCGTGGGTTAATACTATAAGCTACTTTAGAGCGATTTCTATTTCATCTTGAGAATGCCGATGAATTTGCATCTGCGAGGTCAAAATTATGCAGTGGAACACTTTTTTATTTACCATAGTGTTTTTAATAATTACAGATTCTGTACCAGCAGGATATTTTGCGAACCTAAAAAAAATTAGCGCTTCTTCATTATCTTCAGGATTTGCCACATACCAGGGTTGACCAACCTTTTCGCCCAAAGAACCACATCACAAATTTCATCAAACACGCGGCCTCCTTAAGTTAAACCAACCTTATCTCATTCGAGCATTTCCCATTTTCGCGTACTGTTTTTGTTTAAATTGCGTGCGCCAAAAAGAGCATGCTGGTAGGCAAATACCTAATTATATAATTCAAACTATGCTCAGAAACATTGCAATAATCTTTTCAGTGCACAAATCATGTTGATTTCAGTCAAACAAGATTTAAATGAAAAGAACCTAACCTTATGTTATCGAGAAACATTATCATACTTGTATACTGGATTTAAAAAATTGTAGACTTTCAGAAATACCATTACCGAGAGGATACGGATCGCATGGTGGCGAGGAGAGTGGAAGAGAGGCTTTATCTTCCTCTCTTTTATCAACTTTTCCTTGTAAAACTTGTTTGTTATTGTCAATAAATATTTAGGAGGGTATCTGTGCCAGACAAGAAATAATCGTTGCTTGAGGTTCCACGAAAATCTTTTTTTACACTCCAGATATTTCACATTATAAACTTCAATACTTGATTAGTTTTAAGGTGGAGAATATTATTTGATATGACTCAAAAATCATCCACAAGGACGATCTTTTGCAATTTATAAACGAAACGATGCAAAGAAATGAAAAGTTCTGTTCAACTATGCGTTCCATCGAATGGGTTAGGTGTTTCGTGAGTGCTGTACTGTTTATCGCTTTATTGGCTCATTTTCCTTTTCACTTCAAAGTTAAAAAAAATGAGAAATACCTTGTGGAATCTCCGAGTCATTCGCTAACATTATACAGGAATTACTTTATAAGGAATAAATGCCTTAACACCAAATTACTTACTTACGTCCGAATTATGCTCTCCTTGTCACTTGGATCGGAACCACAAATTCCCAATGAGAGAAAGGCAAATTAGAGGTCTTCATGAAATATTCATCAGGCCTGTAAGGATGTTTACTTTCTTATTCATTGCTCACAAGCTTTGCAAGGTGTACTGTGGGACGAGTAGGGGTAGGGGCTTGGTGCTTCAAAGCCCGGGAACATCGACATGGAAAATTGTGGGTCATTAGCGGTCTCGATCGAACATTTTGTCTCGTCGCCCTTCCATCTCGAGTGACCAACGGCTATCTTGAAGAAACTGTAGAGAAAACGTAGAATTGGAGATTTGGAGATAAATTTTTCAAACATATAACTAAGGTACTTTCAGCAGCAGCAAATTACAGGAGTACACACATCACTTCGTCAAATATTCGAATGGACTTATCGTTTATATTCTGCGAAATACGTATTTGGTTCTAGAACAAAAATATCATTCCTTGTTAGAAACTAAAGTTTACGATGGGAGGTCACATCAAGGTTTTGCTTATCTACAAGCCTCATAGCTGTATTATTCTATGTAATCAACAAATACTTATTCGGTTATCAAAGGAAGAGAAAGCTGGGAAATCCCACGGGAGAAATTCATGCCAATGTCACCATCGACACGACCATCGTTCGCTGTTTGCAAATTATCTTTTCGCAAAAAAATAAGATTTCCATTTTCCAATAGAAATGGGAAATTTCTACATTTGCCGGAGAATCAAATGTGTGAAATCAATCAAATCAGAATGTCACTCTTCTGCTGTTAAACCTTAATTTTTATTCTTTTGAATTTTAGCGACCCAATAAAAGTCGCGCAGGCAAACGTTAGTGAATCGCAGCCTAATTTGAGGCCAAACGTAATGAAAGGAATGTGATGGCAAACAGCATCCTCTTACAGATTGAAGTACTCCCCTCCTACTCTTTGCACAGCGTTTGATGCGAGTAGGGTCGAACCCTGGCAAGTGGCGGGAGACTTCCCCTTCCTTTTGTGTTGCCACCAATGCCTGACGTCATTAGAAAGAACTGGAGCAACGACCCCTATGAAAATAATCTATCGCACAAGCACTGAATCGGCAACGTCCCATCGTCAACCAAAAAACTATTGGTTCATTGTTTTTCCTGCCGTTTCTTTTCCTTCCTTGTTACCCAACTTCTCCATAGCAGTCCTCATTCTTCTTTCCTTGGTATTCTTATTCCTTTTATGTTTACTCTCCCTCCTGTGTTAAATTAATCGCGAAGAACCTTTCCCATCGATCTCCTACGGCACATACTTTTTCCCCTACATTTCTCCACTGCTCCATTTTGCCTCCTTGTCTAGGGCCGCGGCCCCTTCCACGCTCATTGTCGTTCATTCCTACAGAGCTATAGCACACTAGTACCGTAATAGCGAATCTAGCATTTCAGCGTGATAAAAAAATCACAGCTTTTTTCCTCGGCAAAACCTTCTTTCTTTCCTTCTTTTACATCTATTTCTACTTAACTTGTTAAAAATATGTAGATATTGTAGTTTATTATTCTATATAATGTTATATTTACGCATTTGTTCAATATTGATAAAGGTTAAATGGAAGATGGGACTCTGTAGTCCCTATTTCGCCCAATAAAGACGATTGTGTGTTTTTATCTTTTCTTGCTGTCTTTAAATACTCAGGCTGCGTAAAAAGCAGAAGTATTCTAAATATTACCTATTCAAAATTTATACCTATTCCTTAGAATTATTTTTGGGATGCAACAAGACGCTTAGCTTATCTGAGGCTTGATTTGCAATTGGAACAACAATTGATAACGATAGCCATCTTACTATGGAAAATAAAGTTGTCCATGTTTGAAATAAAGAATGACGGATGATGAGAATATGAGAATATTTCTTCATTTACACATACTCTGTGGCTGCTTCCCTCACGTTGGTTTATTTTGTCAGCCTTGGTTGCAAAGACATCCTGTACCTTCCTTTTATTTTTCATTAATTCAGCATTCACTTTCCATTAATTATTTTTTTTTTCCATTCCACTACTCACACACTCGTCCTAACATCGTGAATATAGGCTTCATTGATCTATATTGTTTATATTATTTACTACGCACAGTCTGTAATCTGAAATCCCTTAAATAAAAACTTTCGTTGGAAGGCGTAAATACCAGTTTCTCCGAAGAGAACCGTTATTATCAACTCCTCCTCTGGAAGAAACACAAGTCAAAAATATCAATATCACTGGGACTCGACCCCAGGTTTCGTGCAGGTGTGCTAACCTAGTGAAAGTGGGGGACCTAGGTTCGAGCCCCAGCCGTGTCGAGATTATTTTTCACCTCTGTTTCTCCTTGGATTTCCACGCGCGCGGTTTTCCGTGCTAAGTTAAATACCTCTGCCACATCCTCGTTAAGTCTTCCCCGGTTATAAACGAACACTGCTATAGTTTACTCAAATAAATCGGAGCGTGAATAACCGCAATTTAAGATTTACCGTTCTCACGTATTAATTAGCTTACGTAACCATCAGCAGTTTCAAAATAAAACCACGCCCCGTTATTTTGGCGAACGGTTTGACAAGTACAATTACGTAATGAGCGTAATGGTTTGACACGAGCGTCAACAAAATGGCAGCTAATTTGCATCATATTTCCTTAAAATACCCCTTTTCTTTCCTCTCCCCCACACACGCCTCTAGAGCCGTTCAGCATTCCCTCCTTTCATGCAGCACCAAACACACAGCTCGGCGATGAGAAAAAATTGAAACGCGAGCAAAAAAAGCGAGGAACATGTTCTCCTGCGCTCTCTCTCACTTTCAACCTACATTTCATTCCACTAGAGCCACTATTGATCCATTTTCGCTCGGACTTCACTGCCACCTATCTTCTCTACTACTATTTTCCCCCTCTCTCCCCCACTCCTTCCCTTTTCCTTTCGCTACATTTGCCTTGGGTATCACAGTCATCCTCGAAAGTGTCTCCAAAACCCCCTTCACACGCCCCACCCTCCCGCTGCTTATCCTCCCTCCAAACCCCCTATCCCATTCGGATGTGTTTTTCGACCTTTATCGCATTCTGTCTCCTCGTACACTCCGTCTGATCGTCGTCCTCGCATTTTTATTCCTTTCAGACTTTTGCCACCATAATCTTCCTTCCCTTTCTTCTCTTCCCACTTCAGGGGCTGTCGTCTCTTCCAACCCCCCTCTCTCTGCATCTCTCTTACTTTCTCTTGGGACTACTCTCTCCTACTCTTCCCCCTTCCCACTGTTGCCACGAGGTTCCTATCGACCGACTCAGCCTCCTTCTGAATGTCTCTCCACCTTCCCCTCATTCCTCCCACTCATTCTCTGTACGCAAACCCTTCTGCCTTATATTTCACGAATTTTACTCTCATTTTATGTTGAAATGCGTGTAATGTAACCGTTACCCTGTTTGATTTATCTTCTTGTTAGTTATGTATTGATCATTTAGCGAACGTCTCTGGTTGGAATCATTATTTTTAATTACTACCTAATCACGAAGAAAATTTTAAAACAGACTTTTACCTTTACCTGTTTATTTTGAGTTTATTCTACAAACGTGGTTTCGACCCCTTGGGTCCCAAGGCCCCCCAATTGGTTTATACCATGGCCGTGGAATAAATTTTCTGTGGTAAAAGTAAAATTCTGATTTTTCTTCGTGGTGGAATACTATCACAAAGTCGAGGCCAATTTAGTAGATTCTATTACCAGCAAATATCAATGTATTTGAATTGACTATGTAATCTGACTCACATTCAACTCACTATTGGCACTATGTCAAGTTCCTCATGTAATGCCGTTTTTGATTTTCCGTCTCTTTTATCTAACGTTTAGTTTTTTTACTTATGATGTATCTCAAGTGTATTTTCTCCATCTGTATTTTGAATTCCATTTTCTTCCAATACTTCTTCATTACAGAATTTTTACTGATCCACGCATCAAATTATTTGTGGTTTAGTAAAAGTTCTGTCAGGAAGACGTTTTGCATGAATCAATTACAGGAAAAGAATCCTGAGTCTGTGTTGTTAATTTTTTGATTTTATTATTTTTTTCAGTATTTTTATGATGTAGCCACATTTTACTGCGTAATTGGTCTTCCCTTTTATTCTGCTGTATTTTCCGGTATTATTTTATTCCCATTTTCCGTAGGTGTCTTTCCGCAATGTGATTTTTTTCTTTGTCAGTTTTAAGTTGTAAAGATTTTTCTCACACCATCTACGTTGCTGTTTTAATCTGTTTAAGTATCAGACATTAGATAACATTTGCGGAAGAGAGGCCCGAATGGGCCTAACCTCGCCTATTAAGGGTTAATCTATCTATAAATTTCTTAATATATTAAATTTCTTAATATTTCTTAATGAATATATCTTTTCATATCCGCCCTCATTTTGATCCATTATAGAGGTCTTTTGGAGGAATTGTCAGAGAACGGTCAAAACATATTCACTGTGGTGGATATGAAAAATCTATGAGACTACGAAAAATCATAAAAGGAGTCTAGCTCTACATATTCCTTGCATATCAGTAAATCAGTTAACTTTTCTCAAATGTGAGGACAATAATAGTTAATATATGAGCAAATAAGAAACCGATCTTAATTATCACTTAATCTATTGCTTTAAATAATTACAGATAGAATGGTAACTACGTTACTAGTGTCACAAAGACGAAAATGACGAATAATGCCATCACCGTCTTCTCATACTGTGATAAACTTGGTGTTTTCCGTTTTCCCGTAAACCTTTATCGTTGTTATTGTAATATCGCTTATGACAGTTTCTATTTCCCCTAACTGAATTACAGCATTTACAATTTTGTGAAATAACAACATGCCATTTTTATTCTCGAAAAATCAAATCATATTGATGCTAAAATCGTCCCCACTTTTCTAATTACATTCTGTGCTGAGAATCGAAACATTCTCATTTTGAAATTGTATTTTTGTTGCTCTGGAATTATTTTTCATATGAATTCTGAAAGATTTTTGTCATCGAATACACAGTGTACTAAAATATAGCCTGCCTTCCTCAAGAATTCAATTTCCTAATTCCTTCCTAATTATATAAATTTGCAATTAAGAGGGGTTCATACGAACGACTTTTTTGCTCTTCCTCTTTTACAAATGAGGAAACGCTCATCATTTATTTAATTACGATTTAATAACTTTTAACATAAATTAATTATTTGAATATTAAGATAGCCAATAATGAGTAATATTAGCAGAATCGTTATCAAGGTGATAGGATATTTTCGTAATTCAAGGCTTTCCAATTGGATTTGTAATAAATTTCTCTCTTCTGTACTTTTCAGACACTTTCATACCCCTTATATATCTCAAGGAATTTATGTAATTTTTTGCGTAACCGATTATGTTTTATCCATCATTTTTGTGGGTTTCGTTACTTGGTTTCTACCTTCAAAGAAATCAATACAATCGATATTTTCATAAATGTTATCAATTTTCACTAAATATTTTATTGTCACTACAGTGATCCTTACATTATCGAATGAGAGAATCTCACCTCGCACGTATGCTACTCTCAACCCTCACCCTAATTATCGAATTTCTTTCAATATGTTTTCCTATCAAAGAAATTAGAGGCTAACATTTTAATACAATCTAATCTCTTACACTTTAGCTAGAAGTTTTCCTAAGTTTAAACATTATTAACGATCATAAGAATTCAAAACAAGTCGATCGGCATATGAGGTGTATCAAAAAAGTTTTACTTACTACACGTTTATATGTATCAAGAATTCAATTTCCATCCCTTGTATTTCGTTGCTGCTAGAAAAGGACGCAACGAATCAGTTATAACATTATTCTCCGCATAAAATGCAAGAGAAAACTCCTACCTAACATATCTTCGGAACCACTAGCGAACCGCGGAAATTTAGCTTTAACCTTTAAAGAATATACGAATGATGTTTGCGGAAACAACCGTTGGTGCCGTAGGCGGCTTCTCATCTAGCTTCCACGTGTTCTTTCTTGGAACTCTATTGCCTCCGCATTTCTCACTCTGAAAGCTTTTCCATAATCCGATCATCTTTTAAATCTTTCTACCCACTCCTTGATTCAGGGTTAGTATCACAGTTTCATCCGACGTCCTTCCGTTGGACAAATCAACGATAATATTCAAGCTATCAGAGCGGAATACATCATGCGAACATTCTTGAAGGATACAAATGTTCACCTGCCCGTTGACTTCACTAATTACACGTATTTAGAACAACAGGAATGAGTTGTTAAACCTGCAGAACAAGTCTACCGTTATCTATTTTAAAGCTTTATATAACCGTTACAAGGTACAAGATTAGTAAGGGATAAAATTAGGAAAAATAATGAGTGATGGTGAGAAAAGGTGAGAACTTTCTGAGAAGATTTATTGTTTTGTATATGGTTTGTATCTTATTATCTTAAGTAAAACTCATGCTTGTGGGGTTAATAAGAAACTTCTCCGACGCAGGAAGCAAAAAAAACTATTCCTGTTATAGTGGATACAAACTAACTTCTCACTTTCTCTATATAAGTACAAGAAAACAGGTTAAGTTCTCATTAAGATATAATTTAAACTTTATAGCGATCGTTATGTTGTAGCTATTGATTTGAGTCTTATACGTTACAAGAGAGTTATGAACTCTTTAAATGTAATTATTAGCTCTGTGGTTTTTTCACTTTGAGTTGGTAAAGAGCCTTAATTTAACTTCAAAAATGCACCATTGAAATGCGATATTGTCTGTTGTAAATCTTCTCTATTCCATTTTAAGCATTTACAAAATTTAATGATTGAAAGATTTTTATAAATTTTAAGCATTTATAAAATTTAATGATACAAAATTTAATGATCTGAAGGCTCGATTTAGCTTAGTAACAAAAGAGTAGATAATCGAAACTCAATTCAACTTCACAGTTAAGTGGGAACACAACGAGCTTCAACCATGATCTAGATAACCTCTTCACCTCTTTTGCTTTCTGAAAACCTGAGATGAGCATCAATCTTACGAGTAAATAAACCACCTAAGCTTTCAGGAACTGAGAATAAATCCCATTACAAAACACCATTGAAAGAAAGAGTTGATTGTAAACCAGCATCCTGTTTACTATATGCATCAAGGTATACCATATCTCGGCAAATATGCATCGAAAACTCGAATTTTTCTTCTTAATAAGAGGCATTTTTAGCGCCAGTATTTTCCGTTACAAATGGGGAAAATGCTCCTGTTCTCTCGTAATTACGGAAGTACTTATTTGTACAATTCAGCTCGTCTCTTGTGATTACTGGCACGTGTAGGAGCGTAGCCAAGATTTGTCCATGAGTGGGGGTTAAGAGCCATGGATTAAACACTGCAATGCCTGCCATCCAAGGGCAGGAATACTTCAGCCAAAAATCTTACGAAAATAGAAACTGATTTATTTTAACGTGTACACCCTGCGAATTACCAGCGGCGTTTGTATGGCATAATTGCGAGAACCCATTCTCTTGCATGCTTTCGTTTATTGTTGGCTCTGTTCTCGTAAGTGGGGGACGAACTCCCAAAACCACCCCCTTGGCTACGCGCCTGCGCACATTTATGGATTACGTGAAGGAGTTCTCTCCGAAAACATGAATTAAAAGAAACAAGAATTATCTAAGTTTTTAGGATGCGGATTTGCGGGTCCCATCTGTATTATAAATAAGGCGAGCAAGAAAGTTTCCTGGTTTCCCTTAGCGCGACTAAATTTTCACCGGAGATGGGATGGAGTTAGAGAAGGGATGAAAGAAAGGGAAGAACGTATCTCTAACTTCATAGAAGGATCAGACGGTTCTCATTTGAAAGTTATATCAATCGACTCTGACTGCAGCAGAAGTGCAGCGGAGGTCGCATAATGGAAAAGGAATCAGGAGTGGCTATTGGTCGAACGGGCTTGTATCCATGCGTTTGTATATACGTGTATTATAGAGTGAGGCGAGGTTATGGAATCAATGAATGCAGCCTCCCTCAGACTCTGCTTCTGGGTGGCATATTTTGCGGACAAGGTTACTTTTGCATCCTGCTTCTTTCATTTCAGGTGCATCGCAAGCCTTTGAGTTCTACCTCTTGCCCCAAATACAATATGGGTTATTTTGTCATCCCCTTACTTCGTATTTTTTGCGGTTAACTTTTCCTTAATTTCCCGATTACTTGTGATTACCTTTTGATGAAAAGAATACATTATGGATGTTAATGAGCTCTGCATGAAATCTTATTCTTCCTTATCTTATCCAACGTTATCTAATCTGACCTTATCCGAGTTTCCATATATATAAAATCTAGGTATACAGTAATATCTTACGGTCTCGTTCTTTCCGCGAAGGTTACGCGACAACAATAAGCTAAAGAGGCAACTCGAATGCTTGGTGTTTACACCCCCTGATACACGCTGAAAGGCGGCTTGCACCAAGCGTTTGATGAAATTAAAGTTTGCTAATAATTTCACATGATAGAGCAACAAAAGTTGTGTAAGAATACCAAGTTTTGAATTCCTCAACAGAATACTGCCTGAAATAACTTGTCTCAAAGTTGATAAAAACTCAATGTCGTACTGTAGAAGGCTGTGGTAGGGGTCAAACAAATGACTATATCTCAGCAAGTATTGCACCATTGGATGTAAATCTTTGCCAATTGAGAGTTCATTGAGAATATGAGTAAATGTTTACAAAAAAATTCGTTTAAATCTGTGATGGTTGAGCGGGGATCATTGGTCCACTTGACATGGAATGACCCGGAAGGGGGTTTTTAGGGAGAATTTTTAAAAGAGTCGTATCTCCTAAACGAGTGGAGAGAAACGCCTAGGAAAGAAACACGGTATCATTTAATTTTCATTCTCTATCACCCCAAGCTAGTCTCGTTTCCAAGTCGCGGGACACGCATAGTACCACTCCTTGTAAGTATTATGTACGCGAAACAATAAACCCCCTTTTTTACATTTATACAGCTTCCAAGCGTCGGTCGCCTCTTATATTCGAGTGTATCTTAAATTTGCGATCTAAAATACATTGTGATGAGGGTATCGAAGAGAAAATTTACTTTAACGTAACGTTTGAAGCTATGATTCACTTTTCTCCGTGCCAATAGACGTCCGTTTCGAAAGGAATCTTTTAAGTTCGCATTGCCCTTCATAGGTAAGGTGGTGGGTTACGATAAGTATAGAACAGATTTCTTATGACATTAACCACGGCGATTATAATTCGTTTTACAATGGCGTTGTTACATATTTTTCTCCATACATAACTTCCAGTACTTGGGTGTGTCTTCGATTCGGGTTCCCATTAACTTGAGATCGTACTGTATTTCTGGAAGATATGCACTTTTCATATAGATCTACATTATAAGATTTCTTTGCTCTTAATTGCATAACGATTCTGAAGTAAATCTATATTTTTAAGTTTACTTGTCAGATGTACCATAGACTACTTTTCTCTTTATTTAATTGGAAATATCTGTAAGTTTTTCAGGTTGTTTACACTTGTGGGAGTTTTCCTACGGTGGTTTATTTATTTCTTAAGAGTGGACTTAGATTTTTTTACCTGAAAACTGATATTTTTCTTTGTACTTTTTGATCCTTTTCTCTTTTTGCTAAACATGGTGGATCGGATTCAAGAAGATACACTTTATCATCAATCTCGCCCAAATAAAGACGCATAATACTATTTCCCCTCTGCCTTTCCTGTTTTAATATCTCGTTTGTCCTCTACTCTCTCCCCTCTCCCTTTTATAAGTTAAGTTTCGTAATGTATATTTTTCAGGTGTTTGCGAATTTTTATTTTCAACTTTTAAAAAGATTTACATTTGCTTTTTATATNGTAATCTGTACGGGCCAGGGGAGTCATTTCTACACCGACAGGTACGGATGACTCGGTAGAGGAGTCATCAGTCCGGCTCAAGGCGGCAATCACTATATCGCCGCATATATTTCTTGTCGAAACGAAGAACTCCGCTTGCTTATTACGAATACTCCTACAGTTCAATATGACTAACTTGATTTCTTTGTGATCTTCACTCTTGAGATGAGGACAAGAATTGGAGTCGTGAAAACTTTAATTACCTCTATGTGACGCCTCGTCTTTTTTAACGGAATTTCTCGTTGTTTTTTTACTTTCCTCACAAGACTTTTAATCTCGTTCCTCTTTAAAACCTTATTATCTGATCTTGAACTTGAGAGAGATGGCGTAATTTCCCTGTTATCTAACCTAAAAAAACAACGGGGTATCAACAATAGCGACACCGACTTTCACCGATGGGACAGATACTTGGTGATACTTGGCATAACACATCGGCATCTGATTTTCATTTTCAACTTTTAAAAAGATTTACATTTGCTTTATATAATCTTTTAAATTTCAATTTCTCGCTGTGTTTTCGCGGGTCTTTCTCACCCCCTTCTTGTGTGGGTGTTTTCCCGCAACGTGGGTTTTTTCTCTACCACCTTCAGTTGTGGAGATTTTTTCCCACAAACGAAACCTTTTTTTGTTTTTTGTGAATTTTTAAATTTGCTGTGTATTCTTTTTAGAAATGTTAAGTACTAATGCAGAATAATATACGAGGTTATGTGGAAGAGAGGCCCACTCGGGCCTAACCTCGCCATTCAAGGGTCTAATAATAATAATATTCGTCGTAACCGGTCGGTTACTAAGTAAATTCTAGAGAAAGCATCCCTACTTCTATTTCGTCTCTTCTGGTGCGTTTGATTTATTCAAAACTACGCCTTCCTCTATGAAATCTCAGTAAAATGATCTGAACGTCATTATTGACTCTAAGCTTTCATTTCCAGATCAAATATATAACATAAAAAATTACTGTAGGCCTCTTTATGTATTCTTTACCGCTTTATTGCTATCATTGACCTTTTGACTTTTTCCTATCCTTTTCTTCCATTATCCTTGCTGTTCTTTTTCTACTCTCTGTTCTGATCTACGTCTTCCGCTGCTCGTCTCTACGCCTTAACCCTTAACATACCAAGGTGTTCTTAGGAGGACCCTAGAATGACATTTTTAGTGATCCTGCTGTAGCTATGACAATTATTTTTTCTCGACTTTATATGTGTCTCGCGTCAGCTTAAGGTAAGAAGAATATAATTAGCCTTTTATAAAATGTTCTCATAGAAACATAAATAAATATGGGGTTGGGGTTCCTGTAGGACCCCGATTGGTATACTACGTTACTAGTTCTGGTTGCTGTTCTCAGTCATATCTTTTTCTTAAATATACGCTCTGATCGAGCTTTAAAAAAAAAAGATTGAGCTTCTAGACGAAATATCTAAGTATTTTTAATGTTAAACGCGTTTGTGCAACTTTTTACGAATTTGGTAATAGTATATAGGTAATATTTGGTTTACCTTTGCTACTATTAAAATAAATAAACAAAACAATGTTAAACAAAATATGCCTGGATCTATATCTTTCAAAAACCCAAAAAACCTATTTATAGTAATCTACAGCAACAAACAATTAAGAAATGAAAGAAAAAGCTTGGCGTTCTCCGAAGACACTAGCTTGGTAAATAACGTTGACAAACTAGGCTTGATAAGTTAAGGGTTTAACGGAATAACAAACATTTCCCTCAAAATTGTGAAAACCAGTTTCTTCTTCTTGCTGACCGTTCAATTGTACTGCATCGAGCCAGATCATATTCTCAAGCCGTTTTGGGAGACTTTGTGGACAAGGGCATAGTAGTTTCGTCCAACTGAGTGACATCGTCCACGGCCAAATCCCTTTTAGGACTAGATCCTTGGATTTCTCCTAGGTGCACGCCTTAGCGTGCAAATTTACATGTACCCTTTTCTTTTTGAATTGTATTATGCCATCTTCCCTTGGATCCTGTATCCGCTAATCGATTTCAACCTGACTTATCCCTCTTCTATTGTTGCTTAGTTCCCTTATTGTCCTGATTTCTATTCTATATTAACGTGTTTCTGACAGTTCTATCCATTTTATGCTTCTACTTCATTCTTCTACATCTGGACTTTCACCAGCAAACATTCCCTTTTCTCTGGTGGCATTTTTTCAAGTCCATTCTTCCTTGGGATTATTCCCTTTTCTTTCGTCTTCAATCTTTACCTAATTCCATTCCTTCTTTCATCGATACTTTCCCCTTACCTATATCTTTCAATATAGATTTAACTCACAATAAAATGTAATAGAATGCTTATGTTTGCAATTTCTCGTTTTATTTATTTTTGATCAATTTTTATTTTTTGTTGTACCTGTCACGGAGATCTAGAACGGAGATTTTTCTGCTGCATGAGAGAAATTACAAATGTCATGCTGTGAGGAAAAGAGAACAGTATCCATGTCAAGTGAGCGTGACTGCTCACCCAACTTCTGTATTAATGGATTCTATTAAAACGCTGCCATAACGATTCAGTTCATTCCCATTTATCAAAGGAGCAGTACTCGAATGGGATTGTAGCTCCCTTTAAGAGGATTTGTAATGGGGCGTCCTTGCGATCGGCAATTAATGCGCGAAGATCGAGAGGAAATTCGTTACTCAAGATTTTCGTCCCGACTAGAGATGTAGGTATCGAAGTTAATCTCCTCAGGCATTTAAACATCCACCCATTAAGCCCACGATACATGTAGTTTTGCTCTAGTCGTAACATAGTTTTTCTCATAAAAATGGATTTGGTAACTCTCAGTTTTTGCACGCATTGACTTTCTTCCCATGATCAGTAAATGGAAAATGCGCTATAAATACTTTTTCGTATACATTTCATAGAATTATTTCGACCCAAAACTCAGTTCAGAGGGAATTTGAGGCCCAAGGAATACTTTCGATTAACGATAATACATGGCTTCCTTAAACTACAATTTAACAATATTAGGTTGCCTTTTATTAAACTTTTCCCTGAATATCTTTTGTACCACTCCGAGCTGTTCTATTTACTTCCCTTTCAATCTCAATATTAGAAGAGAATTTCAAAGGCGGCCAGTCCATCTGCGTGAAATGTTGAATATTCGTAGCGTAAAAGACATTACCCGAACTGTTACATATTACATTTTCAAAGGTGATCACGTTGATTATAGTAGTATCTATCAATTTGGAGTGTTAATAGAAATGTTTACCTGATTTTGGACGCAAAACTATTATCATTTTCCTCCTTAGAGACCATAAATCTTTCCTCAACGTTGACTCTTTCGTTGAATTTTCCGTTCTGCAAGTTCAATTTATTATTAGATTAAAAATTACGGCAAAGAGACTCAAACTGATCGGAATAAGTCATTAAACTTAATTAACTCCTTGTTAGCATAGTTATACGACGAAGACAAAAGGGAATCGAGACACTTACTAATAAAGCTTTTGCATCCATACTTTGTTTTCTTAATCGATGCACGTCTATATGCATATGAACTAAAAATTTTCCCTCGATGTAGATTTTGGCTTCTTAGGCCGATTATGAAGCTCATTTCCTCAAACTCCTGTTCAAACATTATAGGGCTAAGTATTTCACACTCTTTGTAGACGATGACGGTGACTTCTCATCCCATCCTTGTAACTAACGATTCCAGAATATGCTCACTATAGAGACATTTCACGTTTTGTCCTTCCACTGACTTTTCAGTTACAGCTCGTAACTTTCCGTTTTTCCGTTCATACGCTCCTTCCATTTCTACAACGGAAAACATCACAAATCTCTTTCATGCACAATCAACCTAACTCCCCGAGCAGGAAGAGGATGCGAGAAAACGGCAGTATATTCGTCCTTAATATCAAAACCGTTTCCATTTTTCACTTCGCATTGCTTTAAATTCTTATTTGGCGACGGTGTACGGCGGCTTGTTTATGCGACGTGGCAACATCGCAATTCACGGCGTGGGTCGAGAGAGAGAGAGAGAGAAAGAGAGATTGACTCGCCATCCTTTTCTCTCTCCCTCCATCTCCGCACAGCTTCCGCACGGGACATCCCACCCCCGCATTCGCAAATACACATCACCCGCTTCCCTAGACTTCCCCGCATAATGCAGCATGCAGAATAAAAAGCTACAGTTTCGCAACGCCTTAAAAGAGTAGATATGTAGAGAGAGAAAGATATGAAGCTTCATCTCCTCCCCTCGTTTTTCTCGCAAGCCTACCCTTTCTTAACCTTCTATCCATCCCTCAAATCAGAATCACTCCATTTTTTTGTAGCATTCCGCTGAACTAACCTCCGCCCAACTCTCTCGTCCTGATCCAGCTTCAACTCCATTTTCTCTTTCTCTTTTATCTCTGTCTCTTTCATGCCATGCATCCTATCGAACTTCTTTCTGCTTATTGAACGTGTTAAACGACCAACTTTTATGCACGCACCTTTTACCACATTCTGTTTTCCATCCCTTTTTCGCTGCCCTACATTCACATACCACTTTTCTCTTTCATTTCTCAATCTTCCCTTCACTTAAAATCTCATCCGTCTACGCATCACATCTTCCTTTCACTTTTCACCTTGAGATTTCACCTTTAACTTATCATCTCCCCCTTCCACTTTTAACCTCTCCCTTTCACTTCTTACCTTGAGAGTCCTGGAATAAAAATGGTTTCTCAACCTTCCTTCCTCATCGAAAAATGTCTTCCCTTGAAATACACTTCAAGAGGCTTCGAATTGCCTGTGCACGATTTCCGAAGCAGTTTGTTAAAGGCATTGAAAAAGTTCGCTCTTCCGTCTATTGCGCTGTCAATTTGTTGATGCTTCCACACATTAGAGCATCTTTGATTCACAACCTTTTTCTTCAGTTATATTTCGCTTTCGGAGGTTCTTTATCTAAAACATAATTCCCCTTATTAAACAATAATTTACTCTTTTTACTTCTTTTGATTTTGAAAACTCATATCCTATGTGTGGTATTTTCCCCTAATTTGTTTATCGTCTTTCTTTTTCAGCATCGTATGGTAAGTTTCATTGCTCATTTTGCCGTATTATTGGCTTATTGTGACTGTTTTTTCACCTATCTACTTTACCTCTCCTTGTTCTATCTAAGGCTTCAAATGCGTTTCAGATTCTTTCTTTTGTGTTTTTTTCTACACATTCAAGTTCTTCCTAATCCATTTCTTTCTTTTTCTACACCTTTCTACTTCTAGAAAATAGAAAGCTTTTTCTTGTACTTACTGACGATGTATTACTTTTTAATTGTATACCTCACAAGTCTATCTCCATAGTACTGTCTGGTATTATAGAGAAGACTATAGCAAATACTAGTAGCGTAGTCGAGTACTACTATATTCTTTAATTTATCTTCTTATCGGTGAGATCTTCCAAGTTTTTGTAAACCCAATTACACTTATCCTTTCATATATATTCCATCTTTCATTCTCTTTTCTCCAAATTATTTAATTTTCTCCGCTAATTTTCTTCGATGATATATCTCTCTTAGTTCTAATTCTGAATTCCTTCAGCTTGATGAATTCCAAATTCTGTTGTCTATATATCACCTAAGGTTTTAACTTATCTATACTTAAGCTGTCAAATTCATTCACCTCCAACAGGTCTTTATTGTCCTATTTGAGACACTTTATTGTCTGACACCTAATTATTTCTCAGATTTTCATTCATTTCATTTCATTCCTTTTACCTTCTCCCTTCAATTATCACTTCGCCTCCCTTTATAACATTTTTCAATCTCTCTCCACCTACGTACGCGTCTTCCCAATTTCCCTTCGCCACTTTCTTTCCAGCCCTTCCTTTTCACTCCTTCCAGCCGCCCAGACAACCTGTCCTCCCCTTCACCTTCCAAGTCAACCATTTTCTTTTTCCTCTTTTTGTGTTCCCCTTGTTTCGGCCTTCTCTCCCATTCGGCATAAACCCGTTAGCGAGAAAACCGGGTTCTATCCCAAAATGATACACGAGAAGGTAAGGAAGAGAGAAAAATTCACGGGGCGGTTAGAGAGCGTGGAGAGAAAATTAAAGAGTCTATATTCTCTGCAGATCTCTTTACTTTCCCTGATTAAAAGGCCATTTAATTAAAAAGAAGGCGTAGGGTGGAGGCTTCTTTCTATTTTTCGACTTTCATCCTTCCTTCCGCGCGTATGTCACGTTTTATCCTCATTCCCTTGCCCCTTATCATATTTGTTTCATCCCGATTATCATCTAGGTCCAAGGATAAGCAGGTGTGAAAAACAGTAGCATGACCGAGGCACATTCTTCGAGTGATGTCTGGTCATTTCTTCTGGTGACTGCTCCCTTCTGTCGTGAACACCATCACGCTTATGCTAGCCGCCATTTTGAAATTGATTTTCGTCGGTGAAGTGTATCGGAGGAATAATTTAAGCGATGGGCTTGTACGAGAAATCAAGAACATCTAAGTATGAATTCAATCCTTGTCTAATGAACAGGTTATGAATAGGTTTATCTGATGGTATGAAGCGGGACTTGTCAAAGCGGATAAAACAGAGACGTTCTAATAAAGCCTAGTATGAGAGCCATGTTCTTTCAAGACACTCAAAAAGTCCAAAAATTAGATAAAAAAGTACGGTGCTGTCGATGCAATTGTGAACAAAGACAACACCCCAACCAAAAACTCGATGGGAATGTGTAAGATAGAGACAATAAAACTGCTAATGCCGTAAAAACCGATGCAGCCAAAACTCCGTTAGAAACCTAATAAATTAAAAACTTGAAACCCTAACCTTATACGTATTTCAACGGCAGTCCTCATCAGAGGTGGAATACTGGAGTGCACCCATCTTACACACATCAGTCCATTATTAGGTTGGAGCGTGGTCTTGGTTGACTCATCGCACATACTCTATGAGTGTGCAGCGGCACTTCTGAATGAAAATTCGCGATTGAATGCTTTCCCTTAACGAAATTTTGAAATCTTACATTCCATCTGGTTCCGAGTTTTTCGATTAATCCGTGAAAACAGAAAAATTGGCCGGGATCACGCGGTAAAACCGGTACCTCCCATTCAAAACGGTGTATTTGACATACCTTCTTCTTCCCTATGCAACAATGGGCATCTCATGACCGAAGAAGCAAGGCTACCAGAGGCTGCAAAGTAGTTAAAGCAAAGTGGCAACACCTATAACTCCCTCCGCTCCCCCAGAACATTAGCAGTAATTTTAAAAGTGGTCATTAGCTTAGATCATTTAGCACCTCAGCAGTACTGAAGTACTTCCTAAATTACTTATTTAACGTAATAGAATCTTAATTAATCTTTGACAGGAAGAAATTGTACTCACGTATCTCACTACAAATTGTCTATGTCTATGTGCATACCCTGCTAGCCACCTTTCGGCGTGTGGCAGGGGGTGCATGCACCAAGACGCTATTTACCTAGTCGATTACTTTCGCGTATCGTTCGCAGAAAAAACGAATTCTTGAATCGGTTTGTTTTCGCATTTATTTCTCTTATTTTCCTTACTGTATCGGAGCGGCCTATATAGCAGGGAGGGCGCATTAAGTCCGCGACGTCTTCCGAGAACGTGGTTTCTCTGAACTTATTTAACAAATCTATCCTTAGCGTTAATCTTCAATTTTCTAATGATTCCCATCCCGCGTTCTTGAGCATCTCAGTAAAGCTTACTGATTTATCATAGCAATTCTTCGCGAAACGTATCGCCTTTCGTTGCATCTTTTCTATTTTTCGAATACAGCAGAATTGAGCTAAACACAACGTGGTCCTGAAAGAACCTGGACAGAGATACTAGCAACACCGTAGTACACACAATCGCCACAGCCTCAGTTTACACGCCACCTCCAGAACACGGGAAGATAGAGAAGAGGCCTGGCCTACATACTAATGCTGTGCTTTTTCTTCGGAGCGTAAATGTTTTTCAGATCGAAAAACTTAAGTATCACGAGAGACACTCAAGTTTGATGATCTGGAAAAGAACACGATTCCTTAGTGCCTTAATACCTACCCGCTAGATCTGTATATAAATATTCTCGCACGCATTGTTTCCATCGTAATATTTGCACTGAAGAACAAGTGGAATTTCTGGTAAAAACCCCTCCAATTCACCTAAGTGGTAGTGGAGTGGATAGCGTAATATCCCTTCTACACAGAGTTTGAGTCCCGGAGAGTCGGATAAGTTAGTCAGGAAATTATTCTGTGTGTTCGTGAATGATGATTATTAACATAGTGGAAGTGAGTTGGATCTTCATGTTTACGTTAAAGAACTCATTCTAATAAAATCAAAAACCTCGGCTGCTGCGAGAGGCAATGGTTCCCATTCCAAGGATAGTGCATTGCACTAAAACAGTTCGCCGGAAAGGAAATCATTGCGTTTTTACTTCTTCGCCATTGCAAAGAAACGCGCGCGTCTGGGCGTTCTCGCGAACCTCCGTCTTTGTTTCAGCGTAGCTTTGGTTATCGTTCGTATATTTAAAGGGACGCTTGTTTATCCAGAAGCAGAAGATAGTTTGGAAATTCATTTTGCATTCTTCCCTCCGCCTATGTTGCGGAATAGAAGTTGCTCGTTGATCGTAGGGGAGACCCAGTGGCATGACCCCGGTTAACATAGCTCTTGGTCGGTGAGGAGTGGTTTATGCACAACGACAAGGCTCTCGGAAATCAATACCATATGTATGTTTACTCAGTTGTTTTGGAGTTTGCACGCGAGTCAGAACGGAACTCTTTAACAGACAAATTCAGTGTCTATGAAATGCAGAGAATGAGTAAGAAAAGTTTACAATGCAGGTTTTATCCATGAAGTAGATATATCAGAAATTCGACTAAAGAAGTTAATATTTTTCGCTATCATTACAATAATTCGCTTGAAGAGAAGACATTATATGGGCTGAGATGGAAATTCCATTCCATTTCCAGTTGTTTTGGAGTTTGCACGCGAGTCAGAACGGAACTCTTTAACAGACAAATTCAGTGTCTATGAAATGCAGAGAATGAGTAAGAAAAGTTTACAATGCAGGTTTTATCCATGAAGTAGATATATCAGAAATTCAACTAAAGAAGTTAATATTTTTCGCTATGATTACAATGATTCGCTTGAAGAGAAGACATATGGGCTGAGATGGAAATTCCACTCCGCAGTGTTAGATTTTTTTTCATTCTACTAGATTTTGCTAGAGCTTATATTGTATGATTGACTGAAGAGAAGCCTTGAGGAAAAGTTATTATGCGTTCATTCGCCAAAAGTTTATTAAAGAGCAAAATATAAACGAAATACCCAACATTTCCAGAAAACTTAATTTTGGATTCATACTTTCCGCGTAAGGTAGTTCTTTTTATTTTATTATAAAGAAGCTAATGAAAAACCTTTTAGTTACAGTTTAGGAAAACCACAGATAAGTTGATTCGGATATTTGTCATCGCCAAGGCAAAGTACTTAAGCTAAGATCCATCACCACAATGATTAGCCATGCCTGGCTCTCGTGATTTCGTACCAAATCAACCTGTTTTAATTCTCTTTGTGACTTTACCTCAGAGTGTGACAGGTCTTGCCAATATCAGTCCGTATTTTTGGCCACACCTACCTTGGCTATAACTCGAGGGTTTCTAATCACTGGTTATAATTACTTAGCCAATTTACCAGTTACTAGGTGAATTACACGTTAATTCTCAACGGGAAAATGTTGAGTAATAAATAACTGCATACCACCTTTCATCGGAGAAAATGTATCATGTAAGTAGGTGGCAAATACCAGGCAATTCTAGCATCCAAACCATTAAACCAAATACATTCATATATGATTAAGCTAACAACGCCACTTCAACTCATTATTCAGTATTTTAAATGAACAACTTCTTCAATTAATACAAAATTCATTAAATAATTTGAAAAATGTATTAGAAGATCAGATCCAATTCAGGATGACCAGGGCTATACATACTGAAATATTTTCCTAAATTAAAATGATAAACCAAATTATTTACATCCCCCAATATTCAAGTATAAAACCCTGTACTAATATCAGTATTTTCTTATGCATATGCCCTAAAGTAGAAAATATTCTTCGCTCATCCCTTTGGAGCAGGTATAAATTAATATTTTTTCCTCGCTTCGTTATATTTCATATTCAAGAGAAGTTTATGATACTTCTCTTACAACTTCATGCACAAGAGAAATTAATGAAACTATGTGAATAAATCTCGAAAGCCTGAAAGAATTCCACTTCACAAATTCGTTCAATATCGAATTTCCTAAGATAGGATAACATACTTAAGTACGCATTTAACTTTAAGATTGTATTCAATCGGTGCTATTTAATGCTCATTTGCTTTGGAAGATAACGTTAAACTGACTTCTTTGACAAAAGACGGAAACCTGAACGAAGAAGGGGTCCGAATTTCTTTGTGGTTTGTTCAAGTAGAAACAGTTGCAGTCAGTAGTAGTATATTTTTCTGAATAGAGTAGTAGCATTGTTAAAAGTGCTTGGACTGCTTTGGTCATTTCGCACGAAGGCCCACACCGGGAATCGAACCCGGGACCGCTTTCACCGAAGTGGAACGCGTTGCCCACTTAGCTATCCGGGAGCCCAACAGTTGCAGTTATGTGAATGATAACTCCTCTTGGTCTTACCCACGGAAGAAGTCCCACCGGTGCATAGTGCAGTCCGAAAATAGTTTCATCTCTTACCAGCATCCATTAGCCCCTTAATGGACCACTTCTCACGTAAATCCGATCCGCAGATGTTATGAAGCGGGGGAGGAGGAGGCAGCTTGCGTAACGCGCGTTGCAGGGCTCATTCGGCCGTGAAAAAGAAAGACCTCGGGGAAAAAAGGACTCACATGCATAAGTGAATGTGCAAATACGCGGTGGGGAGGAAGGGGGAGCAGTGCGTTGCCCTCGTGAAAAATCCGAGTGAATTAAAGCAGGCGACGTACCGCGGGATACGCTCGCTCCTCTACGAATAAACCACTCACCAGCTCGCCTTGCGCTCACCCTCCCTCCGCCTTTATCCCAAAGGGGAGGAAAAACACACACATATATGAAGGAGACTCATTAACCCTGTAATTTTCATCTTGCTCTCTTCTTCGCTTCGCTACTCGAGATTACTTATTTTTTCCCTCCCGTTGCTACGGAGGGAGACGCGGTCGTTGTTGTAGTTTTTCAAAGTTTTTCGACGTTTGTCGCGCGGATTTTTGCGATTTAAAAATATGACCCTTTCCCTCGTTCCCTTCCATTGTGAAAGGAGTGCAAGGAAAATGTGGGATACTCGTGGAAAATCTCTGTGGCACTCTCTCTGCCTTCACTCGCCCTTTCCTCTACTTCTAGAGTAATTTAAACGTAAGTTAGAAGCAAAACCTGCTCGTTTGAGAAATTCTTCCGGAAGGTTCTCTAAAATTCGCGGAAATTTTAATGTCGACTTTTTACAATACTCATTGTTACTATTATCGAGTCTGTGACATTTGCTTCCTTAAACACCGGTCGCAGTGGTGAAGTGGTTAGCGTGCTAGCGATCCATCCCCCAAGGTCCGGTTTTGAGACCCGGCAAATCGTTTATTTCTTGTTATGGAACTTTTGTGTCCTCGTCTGTTGCAACTGTTTTAAGCCTCTCCTGCAATTTTCCGATGAATGGATGTCTGTACGGGCAACGGGAAAATAAGAGAATAAACACTTTTGCAGTATCTTTTCTTATCCTTAAATTTAATGCGATAATTTTCATGGTTTCATGGTTCATTATCTACTCGGAATTGATTGGAATTTAAACTCTTGCAGCATTACCTAAACTTTACAACAGCAAAGACATGCACAGCAGTTGAGGGTTTGTGAGGAAAAAGTTTATCAACTGAAAGTTGAAGAAGACAAATACCCCACCGTGTGCAAAACACCCACTGACAAGAGGGGTGAAAAAAGAGCGAAAAAGCAGGGTAAATTAAGTAAAAAATACAATTCAAATTAATTACAGAAAAATTTAATGCATTTAAATTAAAAACTTATTAAAAATCCAATCCAATCCTATAAGAAAGATTATTGTGAAAATGAACACAAAGTACGACGAAAATTGTATACGTATATTTTGAATCTATAAGGAAAAGGAACACGGCTGTGGTAAGACACCAGAGTTAGATAAAAGCTCCAAATAGCCGTTGTTTGCGAGCAAACTAACCGTTGAGGAATTCCCACCAGCGGGGGTTGGGGTTCTCCGTAGTCGCGCTTAGCAAGTATTGTTCTCGATACGTATTTCGGCAACTAAGTTGCCATCTTCGGGAGGGAAGAATAACTGTTAGTATGTTAGGCTGTTAGTAAATTAGAGGTTTAAAAACACTGAGTCATACGTCGACTCAGAAAGTAAATTAGAGGTTTAAAAACACTTTCTGAGTCGTACGTCGACAGATGTAACTCGCGTTTGGAGGCAAACGGGAAGTTTCGGATTACAGATTTCGAGGAACTACCCTGCATTGTGCATATCTGAAAAAAAGCTTCCACCCTCAAGGGTTCCAGAATGGGAAATGAAAGGGCACATTTTGCCAATTAAATGAAACTTCTCCTTTCTACGTGTCCTGATTCGCAATCACTTTAAGCCTAATCATTTCCGATTTACCTACCACTGTGATCCTGTTACTATAGCTTGTCGAATGAAATATTTGTCATTTGGGTTTTTGATAGAGGATAGTGAGAAATGTGTCTTTTATATACTTTTGTCTCAGTCTTGTTCATGGCTGTGATGATATGAAAGCTACTGAGGCATGACTTGTGCTGAATAAAAGCATTAATTAAGGTTTCTCCTTATGCAATGTTACGAAAAGTGTTACTCGTAGTCATTGTGCTTCACCAATGTGGGCTTTTTCTGCTTATAGCATTCTGGCTCATTGAGGAAAGCAAGAGCAAACTACCTCACTCCGTATCTTGTCTAGTAAGCCTCATTTCCCTCTTCTAGCTTTTCGTAGCTGATAGTAAAGAGGATGAGGTCTTGACCAGCCTTCGGCCTGAATACTTTACAGACCTGACTTGGAAATAGTGATTGATAAATCGGTCAACACCGGAAAAAACCCAAGTTGAACTTACTGTTGACTTATGTAGTTGACGGGGGAATGATGCATAATTATCTCCGGATAGCTATGAGATATTTCCAGCATAATCAAAATCCGCTGCTCTTCCTTTAAACTCTCTCGTTTAGAATTCTAAATTTCCCTCGATAAGAACCTAAGTTATTGTCTTGGAAATGGCAGAGGTTCACAATCTCCGCTTGTTGGGAAAATTTTTCCTTCTCTGCAACGTCCTTGGTGCTCTCTGCCGGAGAGAAGCGGGGAATATATCGGCTTCCATTGCAAAATGAGGTCACCGCTTCGAATCTCTCTCTCTCTACATCGCCTCGCATCTCTCACCTTTTTCTTTCCATCGATCTTTCCTCGAATTCAGCATTTGAGTGCATCAACATACGCCGCTTGTCGAAATCCAGTCCAACGTCTGATTCCGAAGTGAGTAAACGATGTTTTTAGTATATTCTGCGGAATCGGAATTAATTCGATGCGAGCCTGCTTTGAGATCGCTCTAACAGAGCGATTTCTCCAAGCCTATATTTTTTCTTGCTCCTGTTTTTGAAACTTCGCCAGTCTCTGAATTGATAATCATCAATAAAATGTCTTCTTTCTTTCCACTCCACGTTCAACTTCGTTTCCTGTTCCATTTGCGTGAGCCCGTGAAGAGAAAATTCGAGAAAAAATTTAACGGGATGTCAAAATCGAAAAGAAACGGTAATCTTTTTTCTGTTTTGAATCTGACCATAGAGCGGATGTTCTGAATCTGACCATAAAGCGTAGGGAGAAAAACGATGTTTAGGAAGAGTAAACGAAGAGAAGCGGAGTATACAAATTACTGTGGGGAAATCAGCTGATTATTATTTTTTTCTTATAGTGAAAAGCTTTCTCGGAATACTGGGATTCTTCATGCTCCTGGTAGCCGGAACAAACTCAGCATATTCAGTTGACTAATTAATTTCTATTACATTCGGCTACCTCTTGTTCGTAACGTCCGATCTAATTAATTTCTATTATTATTTACACTTACGACGAGTTTAGGCCGAAATAGTGTATCTTCCACATAAACTCGAGAGGTATTACATGATAATAATATTGCACTATTAATCAAAAACAAAATAAGTTAACTTAAATATAGAAAAATAAATCAATACATCGAAGCAATTGGGCAAACATATAAGGAGTATCGGTACAATCAGTAGATAAAATACTTTAGGCAGACAAGTTGATAAACAAAAACTAATACATGTAATTAGATGTAGATGCATTAGATAGATTTGGGTTGTGGAAAAAAACTCAACGGAAGGCTAATGGAGAAAAACCCAGGATGCGGGATTTTGTTGAAGAATTGATGTCAAAGAGAGCTTAAGTTGACAAAGCGCGTAAGGTTTACGAGTGAACTTTTTATCGATGTATCTCAATTCTAAGAGAAAAATCGACTTCGAGTTGGTGCAACAATTAAGCTAATCTAAAAACTGTCAGCACCAGCTTTTCAGTAACTATCCCATCAGGTTTTTATCATATCTCATATTCATGATTTGCATATAGAATAAGCTGCTATGGAAAACAATGTTAAGAATATAAGAGATTATGTAACGGTAATTAAAGATTCCATTAGGTTAACTGGAAAAAGAAACGAAGATTCGTTACTGAGATGATCGCTATCATTGAAAAAATCTATAATGAGCGCTTTGTTTCTTTAATTTAGATAAAACTTGGTGTTTCCTTTGATATGAATGACACAGTTAATTATGTTTCATTCAAATCCAGCTAAAACTGTATTTATCCTTGGGGTTTTAAGGCTCACACCTCTATATGCTAAATGAAACAACTTTTCTCCTCACCTAAATATGACCTCTCTAATTATAATGTAGTTTTTCTAACCCGTGATATCTTTCTCGCTTTCGTACTAATTGGCTACAGAAATATTTTCCGTCTGTCTTTAAAATACCATCAACCATTTAGACTGCAGAGATGAAACAAAACGAATATGTTTCAAAGATTTATAAGCATTAAGTGGTGTTTGAGTAATTTGGTGTACAATAGTTTGAGTCTTCCGAAATATCCCTCATTTAATTGAGTTAAACTTTATACTGTTGTGAAGTACCTTCCAAGGTCACGAAGAGAATTAGTCGGAACTTTGTAAGGCGCTGTCCCAATTTTAGCTTCTTTTGATAATTTGCTACCTTTAGTTAACATCCACGCCTTGATTCCTTTGATGGTCGCAGAAAGGAGGAGCAAATCTTCCTTTCAACATCAAGCGACATTCCTTCAACCCCTTGCAATATCCACTCTTCTTCCTCCTCTTGAATTCGCTCTGTTTCATACAGGGCATGAATCTCGTTAGCAAACGCTCTGTACATCCCAGCTTTCTTGCCTCTTACTGGCGAGATACAATAAGGGTTGAAGGTATGGCTGGACTCATCTTTAATCAAGAGTGAGAATATTCCAAGGAACAAGGAAAACTCGAACTTTAACTAACCATAATATGTTATTGAATCTACCAGAGAATATTCGAGCCAGGAGAAGAGAGAATCGCACAATATAGTCAGAAGGACATAGATCTGATTGTAATTAAGAATGGGAATTAATTTTTAACTCCTTTCAAATTACATTTCGTATCGCTTAAAGTTTCTTAAACCTACACAAAATTTAAATTACAGGTGATTTAACAGAGATAAGCTTTATTTTTATATTAATAAATATAATACATCATGAATACATTAATTAAATTACTCTTATAATTTATAATTTGGGTTATCAAACTGAAGTGAATCTGATTAATTTTTAATTTATTTTGGTAATTTCTTATAATTCATCAGAAAAATAGAGCACCAGCTACTTATCTGTGATTAAGCAATTATCTTGGTCGTCATCTTATGTTAATATGATATCGTATGATTCGTTTCTCGTGAAAACTGACATTAGCCATCGATAACTTGAATTTATCAGGCAAGGGATAAAATTGCGTCGACTCTCTGAAAACCTTAGAAAATAGGATGGTGACCGAAAACATGAACTCAGTCGCCCAAATTATGACCTGAGCATATTAAAGATTTAAAAATTACGTTTCTCTAATACCACTACCCTTACAAGTAGAAGTGGAGTTTTTTCGATATTGGGCAATTTATGCCATCGTAACAGGAAAAGGAAGTGGGTGATTTTCTTTTGTGTGATGATCTGAAAGATTTAGCGAATCATATCTGATTCCTTTCCTCCGATTCAAATATTTAAATTCAAAATCTGTGTTTGCTGTATTTTTAAAATTTCTGTTCCTTAGAATGTGGAGTCAGTTACGATAATCGATTGTCACGATATAAGAAGAGGGAAGATCAGTGAGATATTGTTGATATTAAAGCTAAAATAATCGAGAGAATTGATACGTTTTTAATTCCAAATAAAGGCTGTAAACGTTTATAGGTTTACTACGAGCTTTTACTACCATTTAATTAAATTCAAATTTTTCATGTCATTGCAGGCTGCAAAATTAAGTTTGGATGACCTTTTTTCCCGTGGACAGGTTCTTGGAGGTGGAGATGGATTTACCAAGTAATTACTTGTTCTAATTTAGCTCTTCTGAATACGTTATAAAATTAAAATTGCAGTTTTTATTCAGAGATGTTTATTAGGGATTAAAATTTTTGATGAGTCAAAATTGATTCAAGAAATTGTTCCTAATCCTTTCATCATTGCATTCATAGGGGTACATTTTTCAATTGGTGATTAATAATTCAGAGAGTAAACATTTACTGGATATTCAGTTTCTTAATTTTTCCCAGCTACAGCTTGTCTCACAAGATGTTTTGTTTTGATGAGTGTATCATATTAATGATAATCAGAAAACAAGAAATATAGGTGTTCAGGAGTGGATATAATATCTCTTGAACATTTTAAAAGCTTACCTTCCTTTAGAATCATTACAAATGGAGCTATTTCTGTTAATATACTTATTCCACGTATCATTCTCTCTATATAGAAGATTTTTGCCTGTTTCTACGTGATCATACCTTCTTTGTCTGATGTGTCTCAAAGTGTTTAATAAATTGAGTACCTTCCATTGAATAGTAGTTGATAGTGTTTTTAAACCTCTTAATCATTAACCATGGAACATTGTACGAAAAAACCATAGAAATAAATTATATGTGAAATATAGAATATAAGACGGAACTTTGATTTATATTCAGCAAGGCCTGCTTTTGCTGAATATCTTCTACAGAATCTTAAGAATTATTGATGACTAGGAAATACAAGTTTATAGAAAATATAATTTATTTGCCTGATAGTTTATTTTCATATGAAGTACATTTTTTTATCTACAACTTCTGGAGGTTATCACATTAGAGTAGTTCAAAATTTTCTCTCTACTGGAAGGTTGTATATTTTATTAATCTTATTGTATGCATTTATGTATTATTCAGTTATGTCCTTGTAGAATCTTTATTATGGTTACCCATCCTAAGTTTTCTGCACCCCTTGGGATTCTGGAACCACGTCCTAAGGATTCAGTGAATAGTTGGTAAACATCTACGTTATGTTTTATGTTAATTTCATGTTGGCACTGTCTATCAGCCACACCTGTTGAGAATAATCCTGATAAATTTCAAAATTTATTTGTTATCACAATGAATAATGGGAATAGGATAATTAACTTAAAGACAATGGGCATCATGGGCTAAAAAGGATCAAGAACCCCTGCTTTAAAAGTATTCTGTTTAAGTAAAAAGTTTGAAATTAATTCTGTATTATTCATAATCTAACAATCAAATATTGCTTGTGGTTCAAAACTTGAAATAAGATAATATTAAGATGTATGTGGTGCTACCCTAAATTTCTGAGAATTTATGATTAAAAAATACAGAACTTAGCCTACTTCCTGATTGTCACATAATAATAATAATAACTTCTATAATGGAAGCAGGTTTACCCCAATTACATCCATTTTAATAATTATTTCCTAGGATGCAGCATTGCCAGAAATTTAATTTCTCAAACCATCTTGAAAGTCATGCTGCTTAAACTTGCTCAACACCTGCTGCAATTTTGCTTGCAGTTCTTCAATAAAATCTAAAGCCTGCTGCCATTTTAACTAAAGTTTCATTTTAAGGAAAAGCTAGAAATTGCAGGTAGCCAGGGAGGGTGGAGGACAGTAGTCATATTGTTTTTATTGGGAAGTCCCTCACAATTAGTGATGTCTGGGCCTCTGCATTGTTGTGATGTAGCAACTAGTCTTTGATCTTTCACATCTCATGCCTGATGTTTGAAAGGGTTGCAGTAAAACTTTAAAAACATCATTCATGCTCTGTCTTCTTGGATCACATTATGTACTTTTGCCAGTTTTCCTGAGTTAAGCAGGTTGATGGTTGACCAAAATGTTTGTGATCTTCTTATTAATCACAGTCACTTGAATTAAGCTAATCCAAAGAGCTCTAACTCACATACACATGCACTTATGATGATGCTGATCAGTAGACTGGTAGTTGAAATGTATTACATGAAATACCTAGTCGTAGTACCACTCTGGGTTTGATGAGAGTAGTAAAATTCTTGGAAATTTTGAGCTGCTCCATATATTTTAAATTTGTTTTTCTACGTTATGTTCTTCCATATTGAAAAGGTTTGTTGGTTATGAATTCCTGTCAGAAATCAGTTTATTTCCTTGCTTAGAATTGGCCAAGAGCTGTAATGTTCTGTAAAAAAAATCACTCAGAAAAGTAAATGTGTCATGATATAATTTTAATTGATTCCATCATTCTTTAAAGTGAGCTGTGCTATATTGTGTGTTAGTGTTAAATTTACATTCTAAGTTCAGATTTCTGAATATTCTATGCATACATGATATAATATGGTAAGAAATACTTAGAGAATGTAAACATCGCTTATTTCAGCTATGAGAAAAAAAAACTTTAATATTTACAAACCACATGATTTACCACCAAGTCAAGGCCGAGACCATCTCATCTATATTGCTTATTTCATTTAGTTTATTTTGAAAATAAAAAAAATTCTCCCTATATTTCTTCTAAACCAGTATGTAGGTAGATATAGATTTTTTGTTTGTTTTATTCTGTCCTTTCTATTAGTAGTGCACTGGAAAGGATAAGCTATGATTAACATGATTCGTATCAGCAGTCAGGTGCAGTTGTCTTTGAAATATCTTGAAGTAACCCACAAGTAAATTAACATGGGGTACCTACATCCATAATATATGTGGACAAGCACTTAAGAAACTCGGATTTGTGATGAGCCTAGTAGGTAGGAGCAATTAAAAGTTCATGAGTGGTATTACTTTGTGTTAGTTAGGCCTGATGATAGAGTTTACATTTAATGTGTTGGATCCTGCTGAAAAGTGTTGGATTCAAGAATTAGGAAAAGTACAGCAAAAGGCAGCACATTTTGCAAAAACATTTATATATAGGCCATTCTGATACTGCGAGAAAATCAGATAAATAGATACTAGAACTAGTTATTTTAAAAATTCATTTTTCAAAACAATACGGGAAGAAATCAATTTTGGAAGTAGAGTCATGCTGCATGCACCCCTCTGCCACCCTATACACCAAAAGGTAGCTTGCAGGGTATATATGTAGTTGTAGAGTAGTTATTCTTTTTGTGCTTATTATAAAATGCTTACTTTTGTATTTTAACTTTTCTACAGTTTTCCTTTGATTTGCAGAATAGTAATTACGAATTCTTCTTTTACCTGATTTCTATACATAATATTCACACATTTTATAAGCTTTGCTTTTAATATTCACACTTTTTATAAGCTTATAAAAAGTGTTTATTTACTCTTGTTATTTGTTTGCATTTATTTATTCTTGTTAATGGCCTAATTTCCTTTGGATCGTCAGGGTATACATTTTTTGTAATTTCTGCTCATTTAATCAAGTCATCAGAAATATCTCATAAACTCTTGAAAAGTTAATCAAATTAGCCCTCTTTTTCTTTCTGCTTCTCTGATATGTTTCTGGAAAAAAAATCAAAATATTTCATTGATAAATGAGGTAATTTAGGCTTTCATGGAATGTTGTTACATTTACTGATGGTAACCTTAACTACATAAAGCAACATTGTTTCTTGATTAGATATTACTGTGATTTCATGTTAACAGTAACTTCCTCTCATTTAAGTTTGGAAGATGATGCCATGGCAACTTCTTCGATGGATTTAGGAAGAGGTAATGGAAGTGAGGGTGTTCAGTCACAAAGATTATCTGTTGGAGGAGGAGGTGGTGAGGGCACTGGTGGTAGTAATCGGCGGAAAGATGATGACGATAGTGGTGCCACTACAAGCGACAGTAGTGAAGGGACTTATGTAGAAACACCAGTGTTGGCAAAAGTGGTAAGTCATAATCCTTCCTTCAGTCTCATTCAACTTCACCTAACTAATCTGATTGCTTATAAACCTCACAGAGTATCATGTGCTGTTTTTCTGTAAATAACCTGCAACTCTATTTTACTGCTTTTTGCTGTAAGGATGATGTCTTTTCTTAAGTTTTTACCAGAAAAATCTACCTTCATTTTATGTGCTAAATGTGTTTTAATATGTTAGTTTTTACTTTCCTGAGGTCAATATTTTTTAGAAATAAAGATTGAAAATATATTTTCACCGATAACCTTGTAGCTTAAAACCCCAAAAGAAACAGAAGTGAAAAATATTGACATCAGTGGGACTTGAATCCAGGTCTCCTACTTTCTGTACAGCAGTTCTACCTACTGAAATACAATGCCAAGTCAATTCACAACGATGCTTTGTAAGTAAAGATAGTTGTGCTCTACTAAGTGGCATAAACTCTCTCTTACTAAGTGATGTTAGAAGCAATTTCCCTCCTAAGGAGCTATACTGGTAATAATGATAGGAAACATCTCTGCATGGATAGGCATGCAGCATAATACCTAAGGAGAAACACTGTACTGGGACAAGTCTTGTCAATATTTTTCACTTCTGTTCTTTGTAAAAATGTCCTATTCTCTCTGGGAAATTTCCCCTAATATTGTTTTGTAAGTGGATGCCTCTGTGAGGACCTCTGGCAGTGTTTGATGCTATTATTTTATCCATCCGAATCTGACGCTCCACGTAAAGGAGACCCGGCGTGAGGCTAGCTACTTTCCTTATGGAAGAATACACCGGGTTTTTCTCCCATAAGAGCCCATACTGACTAGAACAGTTGAAACAGACCATACATGTGGATTACCAGTTGCCTTGTTTACAAAGTATCCCTTTAACAGAGCATAATTGATTTGACATGGTATTTTAATGGTTAGAAAAACTCTCTGGAAGGTGAGAGGTCTGGCTTCCAGTCCCAGTCAAACAATATTTTTTCCCTTCTGTTTCTCCTACATTTTTGAAGCAAAGTAAATACATGTCTAAATCCTTTTTGGGCTAATTTTTGACACAGAGAAAAAAGGAGCATAAGGACTGGCAACATAAAGAAGTACTTTTAACTGTTAGAGAATCGACTTATGTCAGAAAACTTTGTATACATCCTAGCAATTTATTGACAGTGACTGGTTTCACTAATGTAGTAGCTTCATTATAATCTGATTATAAGTTACCTTAATAGTTAAATAATATTGTGTAGGTTTATAAAGTTTTTGATCATTGGTTGCTATGGTCATGATCACATCGATTGTTTGAGAATGCTCTTCAAAATCACTAATGACACAAATATGTTTAGCTGAGCATTCAAATTGCCTTCTTATTATTGCTTTTTGGACCTTTATATGAGCCAACCCAAACTGTAACATACCCAGTGGTCTATTTTGTCTGGAAATATTTTTATCTTGTCACAGAACTTCTCACGTATTTCATTGCTTTTAGTATAGTATTTATTAACCCTGATAGGTATTGATATTTTACATAATTAAATATAGGTTATTCAGAGTTTAAGGCAGGAGTACCCATACCCCTAATTGGTAGTTGTATATTTAGTAATAAGTATGTTCTGCTATAGAAGTATTTCTAAATCAGATGTGTCAGCAAAATTCTCAGGTTATTCCATGATGGAACTGCATTTTAGGTATACTTATGGCTTAATATCCGCATTTTCTCTGAAGAGAAGAAGGCTAAGCATGAAATAGACCTACTAAACTAACTGTTAGAAGTTTTACTTCATCTCAAAAACTTCATAGAGCATAATTGTGTTTCCAGAGAGTCTTTACTAAAACTTGAAATGATTAACAATTTTTACTCAATGTAAATATAAATGAGCTGTATGGAGTAGGAAGGATTTATATTTTGCATTTTTCATATTTATTTTGTTCATTTTCATTCTTTAGTTCATGAAATCTAAATAAATGTATGTAAATATCTTGCATATAAATTTTCTTGTGTCTTTCCAATTTTTTTATTTTATCCACCAGTGTATTTCCAACATAATAAGTAGTATCAACTAATTTTATGTATAATTTGGGCTTGATTTAAAGGCTGGAGCTAGTGATGCAGCAGGTGAACCTACCAAGGTTCTTCGCAGCTGTTTAAGTAAGGCTCAGAATAAGAATGCTGATGATGTGGATCTGCACACCTCATCTGAAGATGGTGGTGAGATTAATTTGTTAATATCAATGGGACCAAATTATATTTATAACTAGGGCAATAAAAATTATAATTGAAACATTTGCTTAAGGAAAAAAGTTGACCATGATCACAAATGTAATTTCTATGGAAATTTTGAGTGGATATTAAAATTGGAGTTATCTGTTAGTTTCAAAATGGTACAAACTGATTTTTTCAGTAATGTATTCTCTGCTATATCTACAGAATTAAGAAATAAGGGTATTATGCTGAAGTCCATTTTTACTTTAGCATGGTATTCTTTTGACTTTTGTCTTCATATTGTGATATCTCTCCCCTTGCCGTTAGTCCTCTTTCTGTGCATTTGCTAAAATAAAATCAATCATTGCATTTTCATCTGTGATTCTTATTGTCATTATAACTTTTTTATGAAGAAAAATTCAAGACCTTTGGTACCTTTCATGTTTGATGTTTGAACGATGGTTTATTTTCCATTTTGATTGGACATTTATTAAGGATAAAGGTAGAGTAAGTCTTTTGGTTATAACTGCAATTGGGCCGTACAAACATAAGCTGTTTTGGACTTAAGTCAAATGAATTAACACCTTAAGCTACATGCAAATAAAATTATTAAAATTTGCTGTAATTAACAATGTTAGTTAATACCCACTACACATACTAACTCTAAATAATAAAAGTGTAGTCTCTTTTAGGTAGAAAACTGTTATTAGTTATGTTGCCATTGGTTCTTCTCTATTGTTTGGTTCAGCAAAATATTTATGATCCTTTCTCTCCAGCTGTTCAATAATAATCTCACAAGAGCAGTTTTTTAATAGTGTTTTTACATGAATCTTCTTTCAAGGCAAGACTCAGGAATGTCTCTAATATTTAAGTATATTTTTGAGATTTCCCCTTTTCAATTAAAAATTTCTAGCTCTTTTCATCCCAGGGGATGACTGATTTCTTGTTTTAACGTTGCCTTTTTATACCTTTTGTCTAAATATATTAGCTATATTTTTCTAAAGTTTTTAACATGAAAATAATGCTTTAGCCTCTATATAATGTTGTATTTGTATTGATTTATCTGTTTTACTCATTGAATCAGTAACCAATATCACTAGGCGAAGGCCTAAACTAAAGAATTTCTTGATTGTATTAACCTTTATATCCCTGTAAATAACATCAACATTCTTTAATAATATACTCTTCTCAAAGAGTATAATTCAAGGAGTCATTATCAACTTCTTTGTTATTCACTTTTGTCAAGAATGAAACTAGTCTTCCCTCATCTCATTTTCAATTATAAATTTGCCCATATGTAATTCTCCATTGAAATATTAGTCTTCCAATACTACAGCCCAATGTGAGTCTAAGCCTCCAGTGCAAGTCTCCTCTGGTATCCTCTACTCTTAGCCATCTAAGATATCCTTAAGAACATCATCCATCCATCTTGTTCTTGGGTATCCCCTTTTTCTTGTTTTATATACCTGAACTCTGAGCCCTCCTTAGCATCCATCTGGTCTAAGTGGCCTAGTCATTTTATTTGTTTTATGAATCTTACTACATCCCCTTGCTCAGTATCTCATCTATTTCCTCATTGTATCCAAGTCTCCAAACATCATTTTCCTTAACTAGACGGTAAATACCTTGTATGATTTTTCTTTCAAATTTTAACGTTTCCTGCTATTTTTTGTTCAATGTCCATATTTCCCCTCCATAGGTGACAACTGGTGAGACAATAGTGATGTATGTTTTCATTTTTGCATCATGCCTTATCAGTTTACTTCTCTAAATCCTACTGTTAGCATAATATGTTCTATTTCCAGCTTTTACTCTCTTCTGAGTTGTCTTGGCAATGGATTCTTGATTGTCAATGAAGTTATCTAAATAATGAAATCTGTCAACTCCTTCTAAGGTTACATCACCTATGCATAGATTTAGTATTTTTTGTTTGTTTGTGTTTCTGATGCTGAGTTTACCATGTATTTAGTTTTGTGTATGTTTACATTTAAGCCCATTCTAGCTGCTTTTTCAAGTGTGTCTTTGTAAATCTCAACCAGATGTTGTCCTGATGTAGCTAATAATTTTATATCATCAGAATATACACAAATTTGTTTGTTTTATTTGATTTTGTTCCTTGCTGGCCCATATCTTTGATGACATAATCTAATGCAGTAATGAATAGGGTAGCCAACAGCCTATCACCTTGTTTGACTCCTCTATTATATGTGAAAGGTCTAGTAGATGCATTCTCATGCCTGTCCTTAGCTTTTGTGCATCTCATAATCATCATTGTTAGTCTTATCAGTTCTAAAGGTGTCCATATCCTACACAGCTTCATAAAGTTTAACCCATCTTACGTTGTTGAAAGCTTGCCTGAAGTCTGAGTATGTGGAGGTCAGTATTATGTTCATTACATTTTATGTAATCTGTCTGATTACAAACAGCTGATCAGATGTGCCTTTTTCTAATTAAAATCTACACAGGTAGTCTCCTAGTCCTTCTTTGACTAATTGTTATTTAGACTTTTATTTATGGTCAATGTCAGGACAATATAGTGTGCTTAGAAGTGCTATACCTCTGTAGCTATTGCATTCGGGTTTATATCTCTTCTTATAAATTAGATATCACTATTCCTATATTCCACTCATCAAGCATGATTTCTTAAATCCAAACTGAACGTAATAGTTTCCATATATAGGTATTAACTGTCTCACCTCCATGTTTCAGTTACTTAGCAGATAGATTATCCTGTCCTGGGGCTTTATTATTTTATTTTCAAGTTTCCTCACTGCTGCTTTCATTTCATGTAGCGTAGGAGGGTCCAATGTGATTACATATGTCATCTGTTTGTACTCTTTCCTCTTCTTCATTTTTGTCTTTACCTGATTCTGCAGGTTCATTCAGCTGCTCTCTGAAATGTTCTGTTCATCTCTCCAATGCTTCTTTGTTGTCTCACATCTTCAATCTTCATCAGTTTACATACCCCTTATTCCTTGGTTGGAATTCCTTTTTTATTCCATTAACCACCTCATAAAACTTTCTGGCCTCATGTTTCTGACACATTCTCTCCTTCTCAGCTGCCTCTTAAGTATCTTTTCTTTCTTTTGCCTCTTCTCTTAGTTGTTTATATTTTTGGCATTATTTGTTGTGTTTCTTTGCAACATAAGTTGTGTTTAATGTTTTCTTTATAATATCCATGCACTCATCAAAACGGCCAATCTTTCCCAGATTACATCACTTGCTACTTCCTTAATTTTTTTTTCAGAAAATTTCTCTATTCAGTTTCCACATCTTGCAGCTCACTTATTGCCTGAATACTGAGAAGCAAGCCTGTCTCTTAAATTATTCTGATTTTGCTGAACCATACATAGGTTCCTATTGAGTTTTTCTAGATCCCACTTCTTACCTGCTCTCTGATTCCTCTGGATCTTTACTACCTTTTCTTTGATTTTTGCTCTCACCAGGTAAAGATCACTGTTACAGTTTGATCCTCTGCAGCTTCTGACTTCCAATACTGAGGAAAAATGCCTTCTGGAAACCAAAAGATGATCTACCTGGTTAGCCTCAGTGGTTCCCGGTACTTTCCATGTACCCAAATGGATTCTTTTGTTCTCAACTGCAAATACAACAAGCATGTACCCATTACTGTTGCTTTTATTTTGCAGTGAATATCCAGCTGCTTGTCTTTGGTTCTTTTTCTTCCCTGTTTTGGCATTATAATCTCCCATTGCCAGCATCATATCGTGCTTGCTGATGGAGTATCATACCCCATCAAGTTGATCATAAAATCTCTCCTTCTCAATATCTTCCTTCACTGGTTTGGGCATGGGCTGAAAGCACTGTGAGATTCCTAAATATCTCTTCCACCCTTATTTTACATATTCTTTTGTCTATGGGTTTGTATTGTAACATGCTGTCTCTTATCTTTTTTGTTGTCATGAATCCTATACCTATTAATATTTTTTGTTGCTCTGGTCCACCGTATATCACATTATAACCTTTCATCTATTAGTTTTTGACCTGGTCAACAGATCTCCTGAATAGCTAAGATGTCAATTTTGTATTTCTATATTTTGTTTGCTATTTCTTGCATTTTTCCTACAGTCTTCATAGTTTTCATGTTCCACGTTGACACATTCATATCATTTAAAATTATATTTTATTTTTCTTGGCCATACAATACTCCTGTCAATATTTTAGTTCTCTTTTGTTTCCAAAGAATCAGGTTCTTTTTAGAGGATCCTGTGTTGGTTTCATAATGAATTATTTTTTTATTTGATTGAAGTGTTGGCCTAATGCAAAACCCCCATTCTGGAGGAACAAGTATTTTTTTAATACAGTTTTTATCCCCTAGCGTTAGGAGATCCAACTCCTAACTGCTAGGTAGCAGTGTTAATTTTGGTCCACCTTGGGGGTATTTTATTTCCCTGGCCTCCATTCTGGCAAGCATTCCATGATTTGCCACCTGTGGAGGCACCCAATGGAGAATTAACTATCTCATACAAGCCATAGAAATATGTAGAGTCATCATAAACTTCCTTTACTTTCTCCAATGGTTGGTCCATGTAGCCTCTTTCCTCTGAAAGAGGATGTTGATGAAAACTCTGTGTTTCTGTAGCAGTCTTACTGAGTTAAACAAAGAAAATTCTTCAAATTGGCCATTACAAAATCACAAATGTAAGTAAACACAATGATGAGGAACTGTACACCAACAACAAATGCATCCACTTACAATGAAGCTGCTCAACATACTGATGATGGCCTGTGTCCCAAAACTGGTCGGAAAATAAAATCCTTTAGTATGGAAATTTATGAAGTTTCTTTTCTATGTGATTTTTTGAAAGAATGTATGCAAGTATCCCTAGCTACATTTAACAGTAGCTGGATCTGTTTATGCACATGGTTCAAATTTTAGGAAATTTTGACTAGCACATTGTATTTTCAGTTAGTGATGTGGAAAAATATTATTTATAGACTGGCCCCAGTACTTATTTATTCTTTTCTTAATTACTGCATTTCAATCTTCCATCACAGCCAGATTTTTAGTTCACCAAAAGTATTTTATTGAACTTCATCTCCTGAGGGAGCTGTTTTATCATTTTTATTTTTGGCTGAAATGGAATGTGCGTGGATCTACACTATTATTAGTGATTGCATCTTTATATATTTCAGTGCAATAATCTCTTGTCTCTAGTGCTTACAGTGGCTACTTACTATCAGATTTTCGTCCTTAACTCATAATGCCACAATTTTGTAATGATTATTTTATAGCTTTCAAATTGGTAGTCTTCCTACTTCTGCTTTTTATAATTCCTGGAATGTCTGATTTCATTGTGTATACTTCTCTTTTATAACTTCTCTAAACTGCCTTAGGAATTCATAATTCTCTCCATATCCCAATTTGGAGAATTTCTAAACTGATCCATCATCAGAAGTCCCTCCCCAGAGATCTGATTGGGACTCTTATCTCCTGAATATTTTTCTTGGGTAGATTACGTTACTTCATTCATCGCTTACGTATAGTATTTCTTCAGGGAAATAAGTGGCTGTAGTTCTCTGTTTCAGTCATTCAAAAATGCATAAAGCTATACTAAGTTGATTTGAGCAAGCAAGTTTGTGATGGTCAATCATCCAGACTGGCAATTATATCTATGAGCTTAAGCAGTATAGTTGTACATTTTCTAACTTCCAATGGATCAGCTGTGACTGTATGGATTGTTGGGCAACTTTCAGATTAATGAAAATCCTGCATATTATTATGGTTTGAAAATAACCACTTTTCTCTTACATTTAAAGCTGCTTGAATTTTACATAATGTAACATTTGACTGACTAATAATCTTATCTATGTTAGTTTGTGTATGTCATGTTAATTCTTTGTTACTAATCAAATATGTTAATTCTGTTGCTATTCTATCTCCCTGCAGCAGGTACTTCAGATTTAGCTGTTAAACAAGCTCAGCAAAAACTCAGCCCAGTTGCTGTTTCTGAGGAACTAAAGAAACAGCCAGAGAGCAAACTGCCATCACGGCCAACCAAAATTCGTTACACAAATGATTTCTTGCTCAAATGTGCTTTGTCACCTTTGAGTAGAATTCCACCCTCCAACTGGGAAAACATCTCAAGTCAATACCCGAGTATTGTAAGGAAGGTACTGCTGCCTCCTCCTCTTACTCCTTTTCCATTGCCACGGAGTGTGGTCAATCCTCCTAAGTATTCATATTCTTGGAACCCTCATATGCTCATGTGTCCAGTCACTCCTGTGGCTGCTCCCCTTCCACCTAATCCATTTTATTGGAAGAGGGCTCAATACTAATATATTTTTCTTTTCCCATTCCTGTAATGTACCTGATTCCTTCACTTTGGGCATTGGTGATTTAAAATGTGGCTGCCCTATGTGCTGCTAGAATTAATATTTATTTATTTATGGGAAACCTTATAGTTTATCCAAGGTTTCAATGCATAAAATTATAATGAGGGTATTGGGAACTGGCTGTGTTTCATCTTGATGTTCCTCTTAACTCTGCCTTGTGGTTGGTACAAAGTTGAGATTTTTCTTATTGAAATTGTTGTATATTTACCAATTTCGTGATACTTTTTATGAAATTTAATCAGAGTTAGATATGAGACTTCTGGATAGATTGTCCAGCAATATTTGTACTTGGTTATTTCAAGTAAATGAAATAATCCTTAAATCTCAACTTTGGGTATTTTTAAGATTGCACGAATACTAATGTTCAAGAATGTTTTTCTTTAACCAAAACTTTGCAGGTGCCTGCATTGTTTTTTGGCATTTGTTTTATTATATTCATTATGGAGGATCTCTGACCAAGAGGTATAATGGTGCTAATTTAGGTGCTGATTCAAGTGCTTTTGCTTTGCTTTGTTTAAGTCTTATTTTATAAAAATGTTACATTCTAACATTATACGAATGTTGACTTTAAAGTTATATTATAATCTTACTTAATATATTGTTACTATTCTATAGTTTATAACTGTAACAATTGTTCTGCATGTAAGAGCTCTCATATCATTTTGTAATTTCAGTTGATGTTTTGATGAATCATTTTGCCTCTACAATGCTCAAACGATATTTCTCTTCCCTTACCATGACATATGTTATATGTATTACCATGTGAGCTTATTGTCAAATTATTAATCTTGCAGTGACTAAAATGTGATTAATTTGGACTAAGGATATTACTTGCTTGCTTCATGTATAATTTTGCATGTACTTTGTGTACAACTGCAAATGAATAAAATTGTGGAAATTATCTCTTGCCAAATGTTTTTATTTAACAGACTGCTTTTTAATTATTATGAATATTTCCAAAAAACTCTTTGCATGCTTTTACTACAACTATTATTAACCATACAGAGTCAGGGGTAATCTTGTGGTAATTATTAATATTAAACCGTGGTCCCATCAGACCTGATGATGTAGCCACACTACGAAACCATGGTAGTGTGTATGTTATTTTGTGTGGTATAGTAAAAAGTTCACTAATGGAGCGGTTTAATATTTTTTTATTATTAATCATACTATTTGTCTTTTTTTGTTACAAAACAATTCAAAGAAAGTGTTGTGATTTTCAATTATTTCATCTGGTTTGAAATTTATAATATCCACTCATTTATTTCAGACTTTTTAAAATGCTCTATTCTTCTCTTATTAAACTGAACCAGTTTACTGTGATATTATATTTCACTCTTATAAATCGCTCTCTACTTTTCGATTTTGTGACTTATTTAGATTAGATGAGACTTGTTTGCCTCAATCTTGCTCGAATAAAGATGTACATTTAATTCTAAGCAAATTTTCAACTAGGCCTGATGTGGTTAACTTTTTAAGGAATAAAAAAAAAGTATTTTTCTGACATTGGTGACAGAAGGTGGTGGGTTCATAAAACATACTATTGTTATGTTGAAGTCTTAATAAGAGTTTTTTAGTATTGCTACATATAGCATTAAAGTAGGAGACTGAAATTGGCATTTGGGTGAGTTCTACTGCATATCTCCATTTTTTAATCATGGAAAACAAGTTTAAACGTAAGATTATGGTATCTGCCATGTGTTAATGAATAAATGTATATGTTTCTGGGTGTTTGTGTGTCTATGAAAATTCCTCTTTTTTTATTTCCACAAATTTACTCAACCACCCACAAGTTGTGAATAGCTCTTATACTAGTATCTGTGTACAAAATGAGTAAATCATTACCTGCTTTCAATAGTTGATATATACAAAAACTGGCAAAGCTACTTGAGAATAATAACTAATGTTTTTCTTATAGAAAAATTGAAATCTTTTTAGATAAGGTGATTATTGTGAGATGTTTTGGTAAATGTAAAATATCGACAAATTTACGGGATAAGTGAAAAGCCAATTAATTGTCATAGATAATAATATCTGGTCATTGAAAAAAGTGGGCTAATATATTTGCCTGTGGCAGTTTTGTTCTGTTCATGTTCATATAAGGATTCATCATTTCACTATTGTTTTCTATGTTTCAAAATTACCAGTTTGAGTTAATATCTTTCACATTTTATTATTTTGTATTTACTAGACCATAAAGAATATTTCTTATAGATTCTTGTAACTACCTTTGTTAATTCCTGAGAGCATGTTTGATGATTTAAATAATTTTATTTATTCTTGGATATTTTTTATACCTCCTTTATTTATCAAATTATCTTAACATTGATTTTGAAATTGTTTGTAGATCACAAATTAATTCAAAAATTGATTAAATAGGTAGAGTAAAAACAGAGGTAAATTTATGAATGAAATACAAGCTGATTGTTCGACAATATCATAGTACCTACAGATTAGTGTAAGAACCCATTTAATTATGATGGGAGGACACACGTTCAATTTTGTAATATCATAGTATAAATATCTGTTGAGATGCTTACCATTTTATGAAATTGCTGTTTGATTCAGGTTCGAATAAATAATGAAATCAAATAATTAAAGTGAGTCTTTGCCACTGTAAGCACTTGCATATTATAATAAGCCTAATGATCCTTAGGCTTATTTAGATATGTGTCTAGAACAGGAATTTCTAGACTATAGGCAAAATGTACAATTGTTAGATAAGTTTATAATGAAAGGAGACTGGCAATACTAGGATTGAAATTGTAGGAAGGGGTTGAGTTGAGATTGGAAGGAATTGAAATGTGGTAGTGGTTGACCTAGTTGGTGGCTTGGCATCCATTAGAAGGGAGAAATGATTCTTAATTTATGGTAGTTGTAGAGCCACAAGGGAATTATTGAGTGTAACTGTTGTTAGCAGAGATAAATTAGTAGTAAGTAGAGATGCCATAGAGATGAAGATATGTCTTAGCTTACCATCCCTTAGGCCTTGTATAATTTATTTTAGTTGCAAATTACCTTATATTAACATCTGGCTTAAGCATAATTACTTTCTCATCATTACTGTAGATAATGTTAAGGTTTAAAATTTAATTAAAGATAAAGAAGGCTTAATTAGGAAAAATCCAGGTACCTCCCTCCTATCCAGTTCAGTACTTTTTATTAACAATAGAACAAACATTGTTTTCTTTCTAACGTGATTTGTTTCAACATTAATTAATCTATCTGAAAGTCAGTGTGCTTTTAAGACATTTAAAACTTAAATTTTGCAGCCATTTTGGTTCTAGGGTTCTCACAAACTTCTTGATTTTTCTTATGAATAAATATTGGGCCAACAGTTGTGACATGGGAAAAGAGAATACAAAATCATGTTTCGAAAAAGATTATACTTGAATCAGTTGTTCAAACTTCAAAAGATGAGTTTTTATTTCATTGTGATCCTTTGATTGGATGCCAAGTTTTAATCTTTTTAACTCATGCAAACACACAAATATACTGTTCGTAAATCTATATCTGAGGACATCAAATCATTTGTCTCACCCTCTGTGCTTAAATGGTGGTTCAAGTAGAAATTTGAAATGTTAGCTTGTGTAAAGATTTGTCACTCAATAGTATGGATGGAAAACCCTCTATGTTAGTGTTTGTTTGATCATATTTACTTCTCAAACCTGACTGATGCAAATATAATTTGATAGGCACTCATCTGGTTGTTTGCTATTCTTTGATTAAAAGATACTAGGGCTTTTAATTTATTAAAGGTACTTATCCATAAATACTATATTTTTGATATTTTTCATTCCTATTAAATATGTTAATAGAGATTGTTTTAGAAGATACTACTTTTCTTAAAATAATCATTATTTTCAACTTCTAACAAGATTAAAGAAAATTCATAATTTTAGTAGAAGGAAATATCTTTTTAAAATTATTTGTTGCATGCATTGATTGATTCTAGCTCACCTTTCTGTGGCATGAGGTCTGCTACACAAACTAATTATTCTTATGTGTTTTGCTTCTGTAATTAGCTGTTCCTGATAACAAACTAATAAGGGATTGCTGTTTCTGTGACTGAAATGAAAGCTGCTTTTAATTTGGACCATGAAGTCTTTTTTTTAACCCAGTGAGTAATATGGTCTAGCAAATAGCAACCATTACCTATATAAAATATTGTGTATTAAACAACAAGACTTGTATAGGTTGGGATATTTGTGTTTGTAAAAGTTATCGAGTTTCTGCAGAAGACAATTTTGTTCTTTTCTAAGACAACTATTTAGTAAAAATGAAAGAAATACTGTCATTTATACGGAAATAATATGATATGTGAATATACATATACTGTAGCCTTACAAAGAAATTTACCAATTTGATCATCATATTTGTTTACATAAATAGTTAAAAATTCCATGCAAGTATGTAATAAAGACTGCACAACTTCCTAATCAAGGAATTTTCACTACATGGATAACAAAAAATTACCTAAAATATTTATTTATGCAAACTTGAATCAAATTAAGAGGTTCTTCTCTGATTCAAGTTTTGCTCAAAGTACAGAAAATGATGTTGAATTCATGTTTCTGTAGATAGTTTTTCAACAATATGGAAGAATTCTGAGCATTTATATTATTATGAACTTTTATGGAAGTAACTGTAAACTATGTACATCATATACTCAACCTGATTGGACGATACCTGGTGGAACGCCATGACTAAATAAAAAAATCAGGACTTCGTATTTTAATGCAACCGGTTTTGGCCAAAACCAGTTGCATTAAAAAATGAGTTGTGGAAAATACGAATTCCTGATTTTTTATTTGTGGTACATCATTCATGTGACTCTTATGCATGGACTGCTTTCATCCTGTCATTTACAATCTAGCAAACATTTACATGTTCTGATGGCTTGATAATGAACTATGCAAATGGCTTTATTTAAAAACTAATATTTTTCAGAGGATGTGTGCCAAGTGTGCTTTGGAATGATGTTTGTATGTAAGTAAAGCATAACTCTATAATAAATTTATCTCCTAAACTGGCAAGTATGCCAGCAAGTCATGAGTAATAAAAACCCAAAATGGAAATTTTGCATTTGTAGTTTTTTATCCACGATGTCTCCATTTGTGTGTGTGTGAGATGATTTCATGAAATGTAAGCTTTGGATATTTAAATGGCATTCAAAAGGAAAAAATCAGAATTTTTCAGACTCATTCCTGTTAGAAATAAAAAATTTCTCTTTGCGTCTTTTAACTGAAAACAAGCTGTTTTAAACATCCAGTTTCTTCCTTTGACTCTAGTATGGTCACATAATCCTTATGTATGCTAGTAAGATACACAACATAACCAATAATTTGCTCCTCTATCCTTCAGGACAAGGAACTTAAGTTGTGGTCATGGAAGTATATAATGTAGTGTGTTCTTAATTAACTACTTTCCCAATAGCTTCCGATGCATTGAAACAAAACAGTTATGGATGAAATTACTTATGAGTGATGACTTTGGGGCAACCTACTTGTGCCTTAATTAACTGTGCCTCAGGTAGAAGTTTCATTGCAGTGTTAAAAAGTATATGAGGTTGAGTGAGAATCAAATGACATGCCATTTGCATTTTTCTCAGTAAACTGCTGCTTCACGAGGTAGCCTTATATGTCTGCAAGCCTCCAGTGTTTATTTAAATTATTTATTAAGAAATCTATACATTTTAATTGAGTTACTATTAATATTTTTTAACTGTTAATCATACAAAAGTTTTCATCCACTTGGGTTCCATGTAAACTTCCCAGCATCTGTCACCTTATGGAGGAAATTTTCAGAATATATGTATGCAAGTATCCTAAGAGAAAAAGTATGGCAGTGACTACTTTTTATTAACTGAAATAAAATGATACTAAATCTTAGGCAGATTAGGCAAAGAATTTTACACTTACACCCAGAACTAGATTTAGTCTGACAATCTTTTAATAAGCTTAGAAGATACATTTAGTTTTTGATAGAATTCATTGGCATATTGGATTAGATGAAAATTTTTGCCAATGGTCTATGGAATTGAATTTCCATAGTAAATTAATAATGATTGCTATAATTTACACATCCTCTTCTTCACAATTTTGTGAAATTATTTTATATTCATTGTAAGAAGAGTAAAGGTAGGTTTCCATGCTATAATTTAAACATGTATGTGAGGCTAACTCTTTCTGCCTAATATATACTAGTCCATGTTTATTTTGAGCAGGTAAGGTTTAAATGCTGCCAGAATTGTTTTATATCCTTAATAATTAACCTCCTTTCTTTGTAACATTGTCTTTTCTAACATTCCATTGTGTAGTTTTTGCAAATTTCAAAACCATAATGGGTATTTAACATTTCTTAAGAAAACAACATATTTCATTTTTGGGAACAGTTTTTCACATGGCTGAGTCAAAGAACGCTTGAAAAATACTAGATTAACTAAGTTGTGGCACCATTTGCATAGTGGAAAGATTCCTTTAAACTTGAATAAAAAAAATTGATTAAAAAATACATGAATGTTAGTAAAACAGAAGGGTCTCTGCTAATTATTTGTATTTCAAATTATTGTGGCAACCATGATATTTGAAGATACTTTTTTAGAAATATAGCTATCTGTTTAAGATAATTACTTGATTGTATGTCAAATTTATTCATCTGTTTGGGCAAATCTAAGAATTATGGTAGCATCATGGAATAAAATTATTGAAGATAAAATTATCAACAAAGAGTTGAATGAAGTTGTGATAAAAGTTATGTATATATTATTAGGATGATTTATCCAAAAAATTACTTGAAATTATTATTGTTCTATTTCTCTATGGTATTCTCAACATCTTGTTTTAATGACTAAACTTAAGTATTTGCGTTGATTTTGAAATTGTTGCCTTTTGCCATTAATGGAAGCCTTATTCTTATTGAAATATCCAAGTGTCAGTATAGTTAGATATTTCTACTAAACTGGATATTTTCCTTATCTTTTCTTTCCAGAGCCAAGAAACCTTTGACCCCAAAAAATATCTTCGGTGGGCCCAGAATGTAGAAACTCAGAGTTTTGTTTTGAATGCTGCTGAATCTGAACCTCCCACTCCAGAATAGATTTAAGACTGTTTTTATATTAACTTTAGTTTGTATATCTCTTTTGCTTATTGATAATCACTCTGTGGTTGGGGTATTTATTATTTATTTAAGAAGTATAAATGCTCATCTGTTATTTAAATCTGAATACAAGTGTGCTGATCCTAGTCACATATCTCTTGAAGTATTAATTTCAACATTAAATTTGACTTTAAAGTTAGATGCGGCTTTAAAGTTCTTTGACTTCTATGCAAACCTCATGAAAGTTTATCTTTTTCTCCAAAAACATGGAAGAATTTTGTTATAGCATGGCTTTTTGTTTCTCATACCAGAGATATAAAATATATTTGGGAATAATAAAACTTCTAATAAGTCTTCAAGTTCTTTTATTTATGTGGTTTACTTATTAAGTTGAACATTGCAGACACCTATAGTAAAAATTAGGAATGAACAATGATATTTTCTTATGAATTGTCGTTGTTGATTTGGTTTAGGGTGCGTCGACAACTAGGTCATATTGCACCATTTGTTAATTCAGGTTGGGATCTCTCTTTGGTATTTCATTGGTGTCATAGTGTTTACCAAATTGCGTTATCGGGTTAAAAATGTTAAAAGTCTACAGATACGGCAGGATGAATTTGAGGTTTTTTCTGGGAACATTGATGCATTTCTGGTCATTGTAAATTAGGTGCAAATTTCTAATTGTTTCTGCTTCATACTGGTAACTTTTTCATTGTACTGAAAGCTTATATTTAACGTGAAATTTAATTCAGTCTTTAATGTGATTAGGCAAAGACAAGAATGAAATTATCCATATCATCATTTTAGTAAGAAAATGTCACTTTTGCACATCTTGGCATCCTGAAATGTATTGAACATTTTTGAACTTTTTAAATCAAAAATATGCAAATCAGTTAGTCGTTAGAGAGAAATTTCTCAGTTTAATCGATCTGAAAACAATCCCATATAAACTACATCAGCCAAGCAAAATTACATTGCAATAAATTGAAATTATATTGTTTGGATTCCGTTAGTATATCCTTGTTTTGAAAAATCAGTATTCTCTACTGGCATTTGATTCAGATTTTAATTTTTCCAAAGTGGCAATTAGTTGAAGGCAAGTGCTTTATTTTTAATAGGTTCTTGAGATAAATGCAGAAAATCTGTAATAATGAGTAAATGCAGGAGACATTGCTATAGCAAGATGTTTACTGAAGAAATATTCCACCTTTAAAAGATGACGTTATACAATGTATAACGTCATCTTTTAAAGGTGGAATTAACATATATTAACAAGTAAGAATTATCTTTTACATAGTATAGTTTTTCTATAATAAAAAAATCATTTCATGGTTTGTCATACTTATGACTTGGATCTATTTTATGATTAATTGTACTCAGAAACAAAGTCATTTTATGAATGCATACCATGAGATTTTCGTTTATAATCCAAAGAATATTAATTATTGATGCAAAGAGGCATTTTTAAGTGATTAAGGTGGTGGCTAACTGTGAATTTTTAATTATTAGGATTTTGAGAGGAGAGGAAGCACAAACAATCAGAAAACACAACTAATCCAAATTTTCCCTTTTTGTGACATAATATTCATAAATTATGTAAATAAACCATTTATTATTATTGCGCTTATTATTACCATTTATTATTTGTACTCTTAGTCCATTATCTTTGATTGCATCTAGGACTCATTTTGACTTCATCGGACTGAATTTTTTGTAGCAATAGTCCTGCCTATATTAGAACACTAACTTACTAATGTTTTAGTGTTTGAAATTTCTCAAAAAGATCACAGAAAATAAAAATCACTGAAATATAATGCGTGGATAATCTGCAAACTGAATAATCATAATTCACATAGTTAGGAGTTCACTGTGTATCATTATATTTTTGAATATTTCAAACGGGTCAAATCCTGTCTGGAGTGTTTCACATGTCAGGAATTGAGGACATATATCCATATCCTGGGATATATATTTTTTTAGGCATTGCATAGGTTGAAAAATTGAAATCAATTTGAAGGAAAAGGAGAGGAAGAGTTCTGGGAAAAAAATTAAGGGATATAGATATAAAATGAGGGATTTACAAAAGCTAATTAGCAATATGAAAGAAGCTAGTTATTAGGACTATAAAGGGCATTAAGTAAAGAAATATACGCCACTTACTGTGTACTGAGTGGTGGTGAGTACCAATAAATAATAATTATATAACAAAGCATGGATGCTCTTAAGTAATTTATCAATTGACATTTAAAAAATCAATATGTTAAGTCATTATTTATGTTAGTATATTTTTGTAAGCATCGACTACATTTATGTAGGTGGTGTTTTAACCATCCACTGGTATTTTACTGTGACTGACTATGTTGTTTCATTAACAATTTTATTGCTATGAAATAAGCTATCAAGGGAGAGTCCAATAGAACTGTGACTACTTGACCTGAGATACATATAATTTTTATCATATTTTTGGAACCTTCTACATTTACTTTTCTAATACAACAGTTTTTTGGAAGAATCAGGTGAGATTTGCCATGTTATTCTTGGTAATTAGTTAAATCACAACCAAATCATGTATGAAGTGAAGTGACATCTGTCAAAGGGGGGGTTCAATGGATAACATAGCATAGCACAACTTGAGAGATTATAACCCAAAATAAGTGAACATTGGAATATTTGATTGAGAGATAACAATAAATACCCATCCCAAACACCGTTTGTTAATAAAATATACTATTTTTTCAAACTTAAAAGAAAATTGAAGCTGGTTTTGTGAAATCATTACTATGTACCCCAAAAAGTAACGATATAATTGCTGTATGCAAAGTTTTTTGTTAATACCGTAGAAGACCCTACTTTGCAACCCTTATTATGTTCATATTTTTGGAAGCGCTTCTGGATAACCAAATTGGCAACGTGTTTAACTTCAATGAAAGAAGTCCCAGGTTCGATTCCCAGTGGAGGCCTACGTGCAAAATGACCTTAGCTGTCGAAGCACTTTTAGCAACATTAATACTACTAAGATAATAAATTTGGGTATCGTACAGATGACAGCCACCATTTGAATAACAAATTAATCATAATACAGAAATAATCCACGACATGGATATTAATAAACATAGGCATATAATTCTTGGTAATTACAGAAAAGGATTCAATTCATATACATCAAGAAAGTGAAGACATAAACGAATTCCCTTGAATTATATATTTTAACTGTGTTTAGAAAGGAGTAAGCACATTTCAGATTGAAGTTGAAAGAATTTAAACAGGGGGTGTGCAGATCGCTGTAAGAAGTGCTTCTGATATTGAGAGGTTCATTCTGTATTAAAAATCAAGTAATAGCATCCATTGAAATTGAAGAACCTGAGGATAGCCTGCGTCCCTGCGTCTTTCGCGCACATCGAATACTTCGATCGATCGATCGGTCTCCTCGATTCGTAGAGCTCCTATTTGCTGGCGAATCACGCTCATTCTATTCCATTCAATACCCGGTGCAGTGGGTAGGCGTGCTTACTGACGTTTCCCAGCTGTCAAAGTTTACAAGTGCTTTCCTTGACCATGTTATAAGCTAAAAAATGGTCTTTAGAATAAATTTACGTTGTTATCGTGATCTTCTGTGCTTGTAGGACTCCAGTTAATCCGGTCTGCATGGCAAGTTCAAATTGTAGCGGCGTACCCGGTAATTTTGTTTGGATTATTAGGTGAGTATTTTAAAATTTTCACGGCTGTATAACGTTTTGTAGAATTTGATGTTATTACTTTAAGGGTAATGGAAATTATTATCCTCGTATGAATGAGCCGATATCCTCAGCAGTCTTTTAATAGCGCATCTCTAGCCTATTGTAATGATATTTACCGGTTAATGACAAAATAACCATCGTTTAGATTGTATGAAATGAGTCGCAAATATTTAAATGTAAAGCTTTTGTAGGCATTGTAATCACGGTAATTGTGGTAGATCATTAATTTACTCTCACATGATACGTTTTTACGGAGCAATATCCAACGTTTTTCCGTTTCCCATGTAAAAATATTCAGTGATTTAATAATTTTATGTCTCCATTATTCAGGACGAGTTTCAGAACTAAATGCAATTTCTAAGTTCTTCGCTTATGTTTACTGGGTTCCTTATTCGGCATTGTGAAATTTTATCTGAGTTTATTTAAGTATAATTAAGGTGTATGTTTGGTCTTTCTTTACTCAGTTCGTTATTACTTAAAGTTTGTATTACATTTTATTTCTTTGAATGCAGAACGTATGATAACAAAATTGACCGCACATGTTATGCTTCTCCTTTATGTGACTTATTCATTCCGACAGCAAATTTAAAGCGGGAACTTAATCTTACAAGATAATGATTCGTTATTTTCGTTGTATTTTTAATAGAAGTTTTTTTTGCTTTTAATGCGAGTACGCTATTAAGCCCAGTAATTGTAGATTAACTCGGAGAAAATTTTATCTATTGTTTTATCCTGGTGGAGTATGCAAAAATGTAGTAATTTTGATCAACTATAATTAGTAATTTGTTCGTTGTTTCTCTTGAGAAGAAAGTATTAATTTCAGAAAAACAAAAGTACGGATTTACATCGGTTTATATGATGCTACCGATCGAGCTGTTTACTTGCTCCAATCATTTAATTATAATCGCACCAATTTTGAATATATCTTAAAACATTTCTTACCTTGAATTCAAAATTTGATTAATTACAATTTTATTTAATGAGAACTGTTTGTAAATAAAATATTTTCGCCTTCGAAGTGATCCGGATTGTGACCTCCGGATTATATATTATAAGTAGCCTTTAACTAAGTTTATGCTATTTATGATTATAGTGACTATGAAACGGTTTGGCTGTAAGCTATTTTTCTCTTCTCAACAACCTCCAATTTTTTTAGCGAAGCAGTATGTTGAGTGGATATGCCTAGATTTCCAGTACTGTATTGAAGTTCGGTCGATGTTATCATTTCTCTTGTTAAATATTAAGTAAAAAGCAAATATTATTATGTTTATTCCAGATACTTATTTATAAAACGCTTTATTTTGATGTGTAAGGCATCGATTTATTTTCAAATCTATGAAAGTAGTGAAATATCCGTATTTTCGAATGCTAATTCTTCATAAAACTTTTCCGTTCACTAAAAGTTGATTTTACGAGTAATTGTTTGTCTGTGTATCCCCATACATTCTGTTGCGTGTAGTGGTTTTTCAAAGTCATTAGAAGAAAGATAAAAACTAGTTAACAGAAAAATTTTTTAAGTCTGAAATATTTCTATTTCCGTAACAGTGATTTCTGATTTGTTACACTTTACTGTTTTCCATTGAATTCAAAGCGTATCCAGCGGTGAAGTTTCGAATGGAGATTGATCGTCCGCAGTGGATGCCGCAGTTGGGATTTTTTTCTTTCTTCTCTTAGTATGAATTCCTCTTGGAAGTAATGAAATACCTGCCTCCACACATTTAGCGATGTATTTAGGTTTATGAAAAAAATTCCCATCATTTACGCATAATTATACGTCTATTTACTCTTGGAAATAGAGTAATTAAAAACGATTGTAAAGTATAATTAGAATAATTAGATGATGATTTATCAGCAGTTTAGTTTAAAGGAAAATGCTATGGTTATAAATATCATCTCACCTAAAATTTACTGTAGGTAATTCTAGTATGACGAGGAATTTTAAAATAAAAAGGAATAACTATTTTCGTCTCAAGCTAATCTAATATTCTCTAGGTTTTCGAAATCGTGTTCTTAATTTCTTTTAGTTTCTTTTGTAATTTCTTCGGATTTCTTGTCATATGGCCAGTGGATGAGAAAACTCAAATGGAAACTTAATTAACTCAAAAAATATGTACGGGTGTGATTGAATTTGATCTAATTTTTTCCAAATACTGTTCTGGCAGTTGTGAAATATGAGATAAGAACTTTTGGTATTTAAGCACGAATTCATATTCTGGCTTCTATCTGCCAGGTTTTACTATCTCCTCGACTGCGTATTATTTGTCGCTAAAATTACTGTCATTAGTTTTCAATGAAGCTTTTTTTTCGTTTTAGTGTTGGAGTTGGATCCATTTGCGCTTTTCTAACGATTCCTTGGATATACTACGACATAAAATTCTCAGTTTGCGGTTTTCCCGACAAAATAAATTGAATATAAAGTGTCTGAAGATCTTTCACGTGTTATATACTGCGATTAGGTTTAAAGGGAAACAATATGTTACCTTCTCCGTGTTCCAGAGAGTTATAATATGGGTATAATAAATTATATTATTATATGAAAATATCCGGAGGAGGTCGTAAATTTAGCTAATTACCGGATATTACTCTCTTCCAGTAAAAATAGCTTCGCGATGACTTCAGTAAGAGGGACGAAATTTTTTGCCTTTCTAAAATATTCGTAATTTCAACTACTTTTCCTCGTCTCTCAAACAATTTTGCTGCTTTTATTATGGGTACTTCCTTAAAATGCATGTATTATTCAATTATGAGATACCCAAAGATCAATCTCGTTTTATTATCCTTATTTATGTCGATTTTTGCTAACCAACTCCAAATTGTAGTAAACAGTCTTGCGCACTTTACATATCTCTTAGAACTCAACGAAGGCCGTGCATTTGAAGAGGAGGAACATTTTATATTTAACCCCCAGCGGCAGTCATTCTATTATCAGACGATCGTCGAGAAAAAATCACTTTCCGTTGAATGAATTCGCAGTCTTCTCAGGGAAATTTCCCATGCTGGTCACATACAGTAACGCGAGTAAAGCTCGCCTCGACCGGGTTTTGAAATGCTCTCGCGTAAGGAATTCCGTCTTCAGTTTTCACTCTCCTCTAATTCTGACCACATTACGGCTAGAATCCGGTTTATCATTATAGATGGCGTCATGTTACACCGAGCAGTGGACCGTTTAGATCCTTCACTGCTTTTTTGCCTTAAGAAAGAAATGAGTCTGTTATGTATTACTTTAATCCAGTAAAAGTCAGCCGAAAAAGATCAGACTGTGATGCTCCCCCGATAAACTATAAAATTAGCTCGTCACTTCACGAGACACTGGAAAGTTTCTGCACTACGAGCACATTAGCCTCGTGAACTATTTTCTCAGAACGTCACCAAATATGACGCTTTATATTTACCAAGAATTCAAGTTCCATTCAATTGTTCCGGGAGGCAGTCATGGTGCTGCTATTATAAATAATAATAATATATTACACTCCCCTAGCGTTTTTGGCGGGTTATGGTTCTAAGTCATCGTTTATCAACAATGTGGGGCCATCACAGAGAATGTCATGTATGACTGGTAGCTTAAATGGACATATATTCTTATGTGAAATGCATGAGCTCGGATTCAACAATTGGCTTGGTCATCAAAGGGCCGGTTTTTTTACAACTTAAAAATAAAAAAAATCACTTATTTGATCTAAACTCTGGCAAATACGAATCAAAAGCTATATTTCTCATCCATAATAAGGCTATTTATTGAATTTCCCTTCTTTTGGTGCTTTTCTCGATTTTGTATGACCATTATCTCTAATTGATTTTGCAAAAGAAATAAACACTGAAAACAAAAGTAAACTTAACGTAAATTAATTTTAACAATTAAAATTAACATAAATTTCTTATGGCAACGCTTTTATTAATTAGTGGTCGAATTGGATATGGTTAGTTATAAAAGTATAAAAAGTAGTCTATTATTTGCGTAGGAAGACATGTAGCCATCTTGAAAATTTGAAAGCTATGCACCTTTTGGTTTTCGAGTTTTAAGGGAACTTACGTAAAACTTTCTACTTTACTTATAAGATTAGTAGCGACAAATCATTGAAAATTTAAACAAAAGAAAAAACTCTTAGTATACCTTTGAAAGGAGTAAATTAGAGTTTGTGCCGCTTGAATTTGTTACCACATTCATAAATAATAAATAAATATGCTACCTGTGATAAATATTAATTATGAATGCAATATGTTTTTTTTTAATTCGAGATCTCATCCAATCCAATGATTTTCAACCGGTGCTCCGGTTGCTTTGAAAGTTTTGTAAGTTGAAAAACCCGGGGAAAGTAGAGAAACCCTGGTTTGGATTATAAGCATTTATCATGATAAGGCTGTGGTATTAGCGGAAATAGTAGTATTTGCAAGTAAACACAAAGGAAAAAGTTTTCCATTTGACCATTTTTATCATCAAAAAGTTTAAAATTGCTATTTTCATATAAAACTGATTACTAAATATGAGTTGAAGAAGGTGGTATTTATAGCCATGTTTGCAGTTGAAGTATTATATTAACGGTTTGTGTAGTTTTAGGGGATTATTTTTGGAAACATTTGAATGAAATTTCGGATTGTTGGGACGAATTCAACCTCTGACCAGTTGATATAATAATACCGATCAAGTACCTTTTTATTTAGGTTATCAGGATATTTCAATTACGGAATTTCTAATTTGTCACAGGGCGATTTTCACCCAGTTATCTGAGCATCCACTCGCAGAAACAAGTTTTTAACTCGCTAGGAAATTTAAGATGGTAAACATGTCTCTTCATTTTATAGCCAGGATGTATCCTGTGGGTTATCTTGATTGGATTTTTCTCGAATTTTTGTTAAAGTTTTGATGCTATTGTTTTATTGTTCTAAACTCAGGTATTTATTTTATTGGACCAATTTCGGCTCAGTCTCCAAAATTAATGAGCATGGTAAAAATTAAATAAAGTTTTACTTAGGTCGGTGGTCTCATTATTTCCAGGTTTTGGTTTATGTTTATATAAAGTGATTTCTGCGGTCCAACTTTTTTCACCCTCTTGATATATTTCCTTTTACTTATTTATTTTTTGCTTCTCTTTATCTCCTCCGTAACATTTCCTTCTCCTGCTTGCTGCCTGCCTTTGTAATCTCTTTTACCTTTTCACCATATGTCACCATCCGCTTTGAAAGCGAAAGTTCATGGTTTAATATGCTTTGGATTTTTTATTGTTTGTATATCTTCTATAAACAGTGCGCTCTGCAAATGTACGAGTAGACAATTTCTTTGAAAGCTATGATTTGTGGAAAGCGGTTTCATATGCTTCGCTTTTCTTTTAATAAATTATCTCAGACTATTTCTGGTCTGTTAAGACAAAGGCTGACTTTTTCCTTGCGGCAGTTTTCACTTTTTTGCTGGCGGTTTCTTTCCAGTGTCTTCGGAAGAATGAATTTCTGTTCCTGCATTCCTATTTGAAAGAATTTTAGTGAATAGATTGAATAAGGAAAGTGGTAGTTTGTCTGAATACGTCTTATGATTTGGGCATTCATTGCATTCATTGGGCGTTACCCGCGTGTATCCGTCTGAGGGGTTCAGTTCGGTTAATGCGCGTAATCTCTGTAGACGCGGACCGCAAACTAACATTGATTCCGAGAAAGTTTGCAGAGCATGCTGTCGAAAAATCGAAACAAGGTGCTCGTGTGTGGGAATGATAAAACTTGCTTTTGATGACAGTAAATAAATTCTTGCTAGCTGCTCTCTATAGATCCGGTATCAGCTGAAAAATTTCGCCTACAATACCATGGCTCTTTGTAACTTTTCCCATAAATTATACTATATAGCACGAAAGAAATAAAACCTCACTTCATAAATTCTACATAGAAAATTTAATGACGACGTAGGATTTAAAGAAACCTAGGATAGTTAGATATTCCTTGAAATTAATAATTCCTAGAAAAATTGATTTTATACTATAATAATAATAATCGCAAAGTATGTGTTCCACTGAATTTCACGAATGCTTAGAATTCCTGCGTATTTACTTCCGTAGCTTGATATCATTCTACTAATTCTCTTTGTAAAATATCGTTTTCAATTGTCCAAGTAGCAGATCAGTAGGTTTTTACTCTCATGCAATTTAAATATAGCAAAATCAAATAAATTCTAGATAACACGAAGTAGAATTACGTTTGATTCATATATTATACAAGGATGTCATTAGCAGATTTCCATCAGTGATATTTTAGATGAATAAATAGGTCTGTTCAGTCTTTAGTCTGAAGACTTTTAAAACCTCAACCCTCCACCATAGGCAACGAATAGTTTTGGAAAGGGGGCTAAGGAGACTAGGCAAAATGAGGAGTGAGGTAATATGCCATTGCTTTCCTCACGGAGACAATGCTATAAGCGGAATAAGTCCGCGTAAGTGAAGCACAATGACTCAAGGAGTAAGTTTCATAGCATTCAGAAAGGAGAGACCCTAATCAGTGCAATTATTTCGTATCACTCATACCTCAGTGGCGTTCATATTATCACAGCCATGAACAAAACTGAGATAAAAGGTAGTGAAAACCCTGTACTTCTAGACAAGATCGTTTGACGTGGTTTTATGTATTATTTTACTTGTTTTAACTTCCATTTTTGATAGATGTAGAGTGTGGAATAAAATAAACAGAATATGTGCTTTTGATTTTCGCGTTAATGAAAAAATTCAGGGAATTTTGGTCTATTTTGAAAATGTCATTTGAAGAAGATTCAAATTTACGATCCAAATTGTACAAGTTAAACATTCGTATGCAACGTGTGTGTATACACGCTCACATAGGTACGCAATTTTTGAGCATTTTGTCACATTTTCTTTATCTCGGCGTTTTTGTTGCCCTTTGCAAAATTCATCGAGTCGTTTTCTTGGTGATTCCTTCACTAAGTCGACGATAGGACCTTCGTTTAATTTCTGTTCTCACGTGTCGCAGTGTTCTCTCTTCAGCGCTGTAATGGTGCACAGATTGTTGAGGGGCTTAAGCGACCTAAATCCCGCCTGATTTTCGTTCGATGCTTGATCACCATCAAAGTCAACTTTGGTGAAGCGTCTCTCAAACAAAATTTTAACTTCTCGGAAATGTATACATGCTGACCGTTTCCGTCGAGTTGCGCTTTACTGTTTCCGTTTTTATCTTCAGTGTAAAATAGAATCTCTTTATGTCAGACATTAAAATCGTTCAAAGAATAGAAATACTATGGCGCGATGATTCACAAGCTCCCCTTTTTTATTCAAAATACATCTCCCTGCTTCCGACGCCACCCTTTCCTTCGATCCGCCATCGCAGGTTTAGCGTGATATGTTCACGAGAACCGCCCACCACCTTTGCATCCACCCTCCCTCTCCGCTCCCTGACCCCTCTGGTGACTCTTTCCACCCCACCGTGATTTCGGGGGCAACCTCAGTCTCTGATTTTTCGCTCCCGTCTCAGGAGTGAAGAGGTTTCTCGGGGTAACATTCTAGAGCCTGAGAACTTTTATTGTTCCGCATTGGCAACTTCGCACGTAATGGAATCGATCGCCACGAAACTCATCGCTTTAGGCATGAACCTCGGAGGAACCGCACTCTCCGACTTCTCCTGGTGATAATCCCTTCGAATTTCGTAGGTCTCTTTGATGCGAAAAGAAACGTTCGGTTTTTATTTCCCTGTTGTATTGAGAAGGTTGACGGTGCGGGAAGGTCAAGTTAGCGACCTTGTTGCGCCATCCTTTCGTCGGTTTTCAAAGGGATCTTTCATGTTTCAGCTATCCGCATTTAACGAAGGATATCGTTACTTAGATTTAAATTTAGAATAGTCTCCATAACTTTCCCACTTAAGCAGTTCTGCTGAGTTCTATTTCCGAGAGAAATGCCACGTACAGGCTGTTTTAGAAACAAAATAGAGTCGTTAAGAAAGAAATAGTCCGACCCACAGAATTAATTTTAGATGCTAAAGGTAATGGGGCTTTCTTTACAAACGCTAGATGAATTCGTTGTACCAGTTTTCTCACTATCATATATGTGAGCAGAAATTGGATATTTGTGCTGTTAAAATCTTTATTTCTAATAGTGATATCAAAAAATAAGTTTACACACGGCACATGACCTATAGAACTCATTTGCTTGTTCATATTATATTTCTAATGAAAACTAGTTCTCTTTAAGTTATATCTTACAATGAAGAATTCTTTATCTATGAAGAATGCTGCAGAAAGATTGCAAGCATGGCCTATTTTATTGTAAATCCAATATTCACTAGTTCGGGAACGATTATATTTATCTAGGCGTTAAATGTATTTTTGTATGGGATAGTCTTTCACTGCAGTCGTTGGCCTCCATTCCCTCTTAAGCACCAATCAAGGGTTCGCATTAAAGGGATACACGGCGGAACAGGTAAATATTTATGTTTGGAAAGGTCATTCGTGCTATTTAACCTGAAGTACCGTAGTTTTGCGTATCTTAAACATTTTTATGATTGAGAACAAAAAAGAATGTTCCTATGGACCAGAGAAAGTCCGTTGATTTTTCTGATCGCAAAGAACGCCAAGTGTAAGTTTAATTAATGAAGACGAAATTTGAAAGTGAAACCCTGCTTTTTAGTTATGTTGCATGGCTGATAATTTCGGATATCATTGGCTGAAAGTATTTGGTGCGATCCATATTCTTGCTCAGATTTATGATAGAGAACTTCCTTTCAGTCCGATGTATTCAAACATCAGATTTTATTTCATTCGAGAAATTATGCGCCACTCCTTGGCAGTTCATTTCACTGCAGTCCCTTAAATCCTGGAATGACCATTCGTCATTTTCGCCGATATATTCTGTAGAAAAGCTCCACCGTAGTTACTGTGGGTGGGTCTCACGGTGACGCCCAATATAATTTTAAGCCCTCCGCAGAGACTCTGTGTTACTTAAACTTTAAGGGGAGAATAATTTACTGGACATGTATTTGTGCAATGTTTGTATATTCATATAAACAAAAATATTGTGTACGCGTATAAATATACTCAAGTATGTACATATTATTTTACCTTATCGAGATTAACGTGTCTATGGAGCCATCGCTCTCAAATTCTTTTAAAAATTATTTTTTAGCTAGGATCTTTATTGGAATAATTTAATTGGTTCCGGATTACAGCTATTACTTCGAAGCCGCTTGATATCGACTGTCGCATAATTTTTCTAATTATCCAATCTGTTTCATTGTCTGCATAACAGAAGATCGTTCATCATCTCTACGAAATGGAACAAGAAGAATGATTTTGCGTTACCTTATCCTTCAAGAAAGTTATTGTTAGATTTCGTGCCAGCCAACGCTCATAAATATTCCGATTGAACGGCTTGTGTTCAACCTGGTTTTGTTCAGATAGGCGGAGCTCTTGGAAAACGCGAATATCTTCTTCTGTATTTTTCTTGCCTTTTTATACCCCGCTGGGCAAGATCGGTTCCAGTATTCCTGATTTAACCGCTAAATCAATGCGGGTGAAGCAGTTGTGTTATCAAATCGATCTCGCTCTTGGAGACTTTCTCTTTATTGATATCAGCCGTTTTTTGGTGAGGGTAATGGTTTGAGTCTTGCGCCTGGCGCTAAAAATATGGTCTCATTATTTCGTTGAATGCTTAATGAATTATTAACGAGGTGCGTGTTTTTAAGATTAATTAAGATGCATGATTTCTACAGAAGTCCCTACGATAAAGATTCTGATTTTATTTACAATTATAAAGAAATTCTTTTCTGCTCAATGAACCGTTTCCTCTTTATTTTTTCCCCCACTCTTACGGTTAATTTTTTTTCGCTGTGACTTAATGTACTGTATCATTATAAACTATTATGATATTTTCCGTATGTTCTGTTTGACTTGCTTCTAACCTATTGTAAACATTTAGGAAATTTCGATTTGCAGTAAATAAGAGTAAGCGCCAATCCTTTCTGTTCCCGTATAATTTATTGCTTTTTATATCTTAGTCTGGTTTTCTTTCTCATATTGAATGAAAATTTACTTTTATTTTCTTATGTTAGTACACGATACCAGGTACCAATGGGAAAAGAATAGGAAGCACTACATAGTTGTATCTAAGGATTCGTGAAGCTTCTTACGCTATGGAAGCCCTTCGAGCTCAGAGCGCGGGAACCATTATATTAGCTCATTCCCATTGAGTATAATTAGTATTGCGCATCTGAGAAATTTGCGTTGTGTTGTCTTAGCTAATTCCCATCATTAGTTTATCTATTATTGTCATCTTTCTAATTCATGCGGAAACCATCATCGGAGCCATTATTTCGATATTGCATAGATCCAGGATGCAGGTCATGAGTACACAAGAAAAAATAAGTAGTCAGAAAATCCTTCTATACAAGTATGTATGATATGAATTTATATTTATATAAACAAGCATATTGCGTTTGCGTATTCTTGTGGGTACATACATATATTGTTTATTCGAATATATATTGAAATATATTGTTTATTCAGATTTACTCGATTGATAAACTAGGAGTGCACTATCATATAGGTATTGAGATGAGATTTTAGATTCATACCCCGTAAGCCGCCAGTGGCGCATGGCAGGGGGTACGTAACGAAGGATACTGTTACGAGTTCCAAGTGATACAGCTATTGATTAAGGAAGATAGCTGTAACATTAATATGTATAGCAGACGTAATATGTCCTATGAACTAAAGAAGAAATTTAGAGCAAATAAACGTTTGTCTTTTGGACTACGATCTGATCTTTAGAAGTCAATTTCTTTCTTGAGCACTTTCCTGCCGATGTCATCCTGTCCACCTATGCATGTTTAGAATTCTTTGCGTCATACGCTGAAGTATAGGGGTCCCATTAGGATAGCGATCTATTCCTACAGCGTTTTTACCTTTTCACACATTTTAAGCCTTTTCGTGTGGTTTCGCATGAACGCTGGCGTAATAGTTCATGGTATATTCGTTTGTAAGGCATTCAAACAACTTCGTGTACGTACTTTCGAGTAGGCTGTTAAAATGTCATTAACAACCCGTGTAACCCTCATTTACGAACTAAATTTATTGCCATTAGGAAACATTCGGCCATTACCCTGATCGTTATCATTGACTCCATACATTTCGTCGCTAACTGCATATGGATGCTTGTGATTCATTGTTCATTCGTCAAATTCGCCATTTTCCTTTCGTGACTGGCACAGACTGACTCCTGCAGACTTTCCCCTCCTAGTTGTACGATTCCTGTGATACGAAACTTAATTTACTTTTGCTTATTCCTCGAAAAATCTACTACATATAGATTTATAAATGCTAATTTCATTTCACTTGACCTTTATACGAAGTTGACGTATATTTCATTTTATATTGAATCGCGTGCTTGTGGTTTTTCGTATTCTTTAGAGCTAGTAATTCTGTTTTTTTTTTAGATTAATGAATTAGTTTTCGAAAGAATTTATTTGGCATATTATGAATTTTCAGATATGAAAATTTGAATATAGCTGACAAACTTACTTACCTGCCAATTTCTGCATGACATTTATCGTACGATCCTGTATCACCTTTAGGCTAGAGACGTAAAAGGTACGCTTTTAAATCTTTTGCTATTGTATGTGATGATTAAGACTGCAGAGAAATTTTAGGCTACTAACTTTTAGCTACTTATCGGTTTCGTGAAAAAAGTTTCCAATTTCTAAGGAAGTGTAATCGAATCCGTCACATAACAATAAGTAATTACGAATGTGCCTTTTCCAAACTTATGATATTTAAAAGTTGTTTAATTTAGTGCTCTTTTAGTTAGCTCTATAAGTTAGTCCTCTATGTAAGGTAACTAATGGAAATTAGTTGTCTACGATCCTTATTACAGAAATATCACTTAATGTACATAACTTTGGGTTAGTTTCAATGTGAGCATGTATTTTCACCTAGAATTGTTGACGATTTCCCAATTCTTCCCCTTATTAAAAATCGATATCCAGAAAATCATTACTCGTTATTTTCCGAATAATCCCATTCCCGAACCCAGGCCATTCAGTCGATCCTTTATGAGGAATGATCTTAAAAGCAATTTATTATATCCACAGAGTAAATTTATTCCGCAAAAATCAATGAGGAATATTGATCTTGCGCTGAAATCAAGTACCTTAAACAGGAAAATTCGTTGAATATTCTAATGTTTATTATAAAACATCATATAAGGCTGGAGCTACGTGATTTTTTCTAGACCCCCCTAAAAATTGTCAATCTGTCGTTCTTAAACGTCTTCAACCTGACGATTGATGCCAATGTTGAAGTCTAGTTGATCCGTACTTCCCGCCGTTCTCTTTGGATTTAGTCTTGTAAGGAATTAACGGCGATAGATATCTCCTTTAAGTCCACGAAATTGCAGATTTTATCTTTCATCTGAGAAAAAACGGTTATTTAACCATGATAATGATTTCGGAATTGATGTCCACGATATAGGCCATGTTTAGGTAATTAAAATAATGCAACATGGTTTTGTATTTTGGTGATACCAATGCTCAGAAGGCGTCATCAGCTAAAGGAAAAACTGATCAGTTTGTTTTCAGTAAGTCTACGAATCTGATTTTCTCCCTCAAACGAATAAATTAACAAATCCTTTTGGGTAATGATGCGGTAAAATAGGTTTTCTGTTTTGTCGTATAAATCGGGCTTTTGAGTTCTGTTTTAGCCAATTATCGTGTATTTGTAGCTACTATTAATTGCAGCCCCAAAACGGTTTATTTTGGCTTTTAAATCTTATTTCTTTTATGTAACTTAATCTCCCAATGTTTACTTAATCGGATGTTTTAATTTATTTCTGGGCAGGAAATAAAATCACAGTGGAACTAGTAGTACTCGCAAGCCCATGTATTGATATCTAAAGTAGTATAAATATGAATTTTTGGCAATATCGTACTGTTGATTCAAGAAGAATGAGGCAGGGAACGTAGATTGAATTATCATCTTCAAACCAAATGGGATTTTCCAGGTTGTTATGTTTCTCTGTCAGTATTATGTGTTTGAATAATCAGTTATAGTTTGTCAGTATATTCTGTTTGAATGTTTACTTCATGTAGATCCCATAGTTTAATCTTCGGCGTTTTCCTTTTTTGATATGACCATGTAGTTACTATAAATCATACATTGCAATCTCACAACACAGTAAGAATCATTCCATGCAGTATTTTATAACTACTAAGTAAATAGTGGTATTTTTGGCGTGTAATCACTGGCGTATTTCTAATATTCAATCAAGCATCACTGCTTTCAATATCTACATCAATTTCCATGGATGTGATTTTGTTGACCTCGGAAGAATCGTGTCGCTTTTGAAATTTTTAGATTTTCTGAAAACACCTCTTCGGATTGAAATAGTAAAAAATGAGCCAACGATACAATAATGTTTATAATTCAATTTTAATACTCCTTTTGTTAAATTATATAATTGAAGGGAAGCGCATAAGTGAAAGCAGTTTAACGTTATTTGTAATACATATTTCTCGGAAATAAATTCATTGGTTTTAGTTTTAATTCATGGTTTCTAGTTTTAGTCCTCTAACGTGTGTACTGAGTACACACCAGTACGAACGACCGTTCGTTGGACATTGGTTGGAAGTCGAGAACGAATTATGTAAGTGACTTCTTTGACTGTATAGAGCTTTCAGTAGTGACAGAAAGCTAAAGAAAAAGTTTAGGGTATATGTAAGCAAATTTGAAATTAACGCGGTTTATTTTACTTGCGTTAATGTGTACTATATCACAGACCAGGCAAAAGAATGGAAAAGTGCTCAACCTGTTATCAGATTAATATGTGCTCATCGAACGAGCCTTTAGAGCAATTTGACTTTGAATGATGGGAAAGCTTTGCTTTTATAATGTGTTGTAAATTATAACCTATTAGGATGGTATCCTCTTGGGTTGTCAGCCGGGTTAGTTCTCGGCAAACGTCGTTTCCGTCGCCGAATCAGTGTCCATCTTTAGGGTTCTAAGGAAAGTGATCAACATTTTATTAGCATCTTCCTCAAATGGAGAGAAATTTGGAATTTTGATTAATTTATTTACTGATGCTCCCCACGTAAATCTTGTCGTTGGACAGTTACAGCAAGGAAGTAACAGCGGAAGAGTTGAAAAAAATCCATGTCCTAACCAGAAAAAAAAACAGGGTATCCGGAATTTTGGCGTTAGAAGTTGGCATGCCATAGTATAGCAAACCATTTCTGAAGGTTCTCTTTATTGAGGATTAAAGGATTTATTAATCTCGTCAAATTCTCAACGCCGCATTATTTAAAGCTTTATTTGACTTAAGTGCTGTATGGCGAAGCAGAAAATTCATTCTAGCCTTTCGATGACGTCGTTTTATGCGAGGAGTGGTTTCCCTTTTTTGGCCGCGTGGGCTACATTTTGGGAGTAAACCATGCCTCCTTTGGGCAGAGGCCGTTCGTGAATTGAGGACATTGTAGCGAGATGGGCGCTGGGCGGAGTGCTTTTGCGGGAAGAGATGGCGGGATAAAGAGGGACGACGAAATGGGAGTTAATCTCATCGCGTGCTCTTATCGCAGGTAAAGGAACTGGGCCACCATAAAAAGCCGTTTCTCGCCTAATTACTTCTTCCCACTTCCCATTTCAGTTTTTCTCATCCTTCATCGTGGTTTTATTTGAGATTTGAGTGCGAAGGAGATTTTACAATTTTTTTAATCCGTGTATCAAAGTCTCGCATCTTGTTGGAGCTCTTTCGTTGAGATGTTGAAATTACTGATAAGATTTAAAATATAGATGTGTGATTTTTAGATGACTGCAGATTATTTGTTTGTTCTGATGATCGACGAAGATTAATGGAAATTCTCTAGTCTCGCCATTCATCCTCAGCAGTTTTTAGTTTTGCTACACTTTTGCAGTATTGAAATAAAGTATCTTGGGACTATAAGTATGCACTTATCTATGAAATTGTTTTTATACTTTGATCTATTCTGTTTTCTTTAAATTTGATAAATATTTTCGCTTTTGATTTTTTAAATCACATTCATTGTGCATTCATGCATGGCGAGAGCTTGTTTAGTTCAGAAAAAATGATCCCTTTTTTACGTTGGATTAAGCTGGCTTTACTGTAGTAGATTCCGGAGCATTTTTACCGCTAGTTGAATGAAGTAGTACGAAGAGTCAAGAATTTGGTAGTGAAATAAAACAAAAGGGTAAGTTGAAGAAAGTGCTACATGGATCAAGAATAATGTCGCGAGAAAGAACGAAGAATTTCAAGTATTTAGTCGAGAATGGTAACTTGCTCGTGTTAGCAACGTTTTAAATAACAAATTATCCAATGAATTGCATATATATGCATAAAAAGAGGTCTGGTTTTGATTCAGTCTTTGATAGGATGGGATTGGTTGTATTACTTGATGATGGGAGGGAAATTAGGGAAAATACGACAATATAAGAGTTGGGGATAACAAGTCTGGCAAGTATTAGGTAATTGAAGTAAAACCTCGGAATATGCTGCAAAAAAATTGCATCTTTTTAAATATTTTTACGTGCCTTAATTATTCAACCAAAATCCATCCATAGCTAGATCCATAGTTTACTATAATGAAGTTTTGTTGGGTTTCATGTACCGTTTTGTAATCAGGGATACGTGTATCGTATCGTATTTTCTTTGATGTAATTTCCCTTTTGTTATTATAGTAACTATATTTCCTTGTAGTTAGAATCCCAATGTCGTCAATATAAAACGCCTTCGCATTGCTCAAGTGCATTTATTTTCCTCTAAACGTGAAAACCTAAAATTCTAAAAATATTGCCGCGGAAAAATTGCCACATTTTAGAAAATTTCCGTAGTGCGTCGTTTTAGGGCCAAATTATTCCTCAGATAATGTTTTTTTTTATTCCTTCCACCACTTACAACGACTGGAATTTGAATTAACTGATTTACATCCTCTTTTTTCAAAACGAATTCAGTTGAAAATAAAAATAACACGTTATGAATTGAATTACTCAATTCTCTTTTCCATTTTTATCCGCGATTTTCAGGGATGGAAAGAAAAGGATTCACTCAATACACTCAATTCATCACTGGAAAGAGGTTAGCTGAAACCCATATCTCTCACGTCTCCAATTTAATGAATGTTCACCGTTCTTTTTCTTATTTTTTTTTTTGCTTCAGGAAGACAACATTTGCGTTGGCATTGCCCTTTTAAAAGGCTTACATATATGCTTGGTTTTGATCTGGCATGTCGTTCTTTTCTAGGATTTAGTTTTGAATTGAAATAGAGTCGAATTGGATTGTTCAAACTTCAAAGGCAAAATATGTTTTTCTTTTTTAAATTTGCCAAAAATTCTTTTGTGTAGATGGTTGCTGGACCTATACTCAGCTCGTTTCTTTTTAATATACCTTTTCAAATACAAACCTGTCAGTAGCGTACGGGAGGAGGTAGCGAGTGTGTAGTCACTTTCTTTTTCTTCTGTTTTCGTCGCCCTAAATTCCAAGCGAAATGGGCGAGGAATATGAATATTAGCAAAGAGACGAGGGACATCTAGTCTCTGTTATTGAACTGCGCAGATCTGCGCGGTGAAGAGCTAAAGTTTTAAGGGTCCTCCTTCAAACGTAATTTCGGCTCTCGTTCGAGAATGTTCTTGTGGTAGTTTATTGCGATCCTACTTACTTATTCACGCTGTACTCATTCGCTCACCTACTACATGCTCCACGCTAGATTCAGAGATGAAACATCTGAAAACCTCACAGACCGCTGTATTTGACCTTATTTAACCTCAGAATACCGATATAGTTGTCGCTAGATTCGTTGGCTCTTCGTTTCTGTATATTTGTAAATTATGAGAGATATTAGGTATTCTAAATCAGAAATTTTATGTTATACATCTAATTTTACAGCTGATGTAGGTAATGAAAACTTCTTTTCGAAAACAGTAATTGTATTTGTATGCTAATTACAAATAGTGCATCTAAAAGTCGTTCCCAACATTATTGAACGGTTTAAAACAAAAGTTACTTCAATACCCTCCTTAATTACGGGAGAAGAGACGTTTGTTAATTTTTTATTAGACATTAGATTTCGGATCTTTTTCACACGAGGGTCGACTAAATGAATGGCGGTTTGGCAGCTTTTCTATCGTGGGCACATTAAGAAATTATGATTTTTTGTCTAATACCCTATTTGTTGCTGATATTTCTAATGTTATTTTTCAGTTCTTTAGCATTATGTCTGTGAAAAAAAATTCCCGTGTTAACTTTGGGCGAACCATGTCTTAGGTGACTATATCTTGGGATGTAGTATCTCTTGATTGAAAAGGAGCGTTTAGCTGATTGCAGTTTTTGCAGTTTTGCAAAATTGCAGATTTGCAATTTTTGTTATTTATATGGAATAATCAGATAAGCAAAATATTCATAATCATTTATGATATGGAAAATATTTTTTGTAATTTACATCGAAGGGAATTTCGATCAGCTATTTCTGAAGACTTGTTCTTCAGAGTGTAAAGGGCAATAGTGGCTCTCCAAATAAAAGGTCAAGTGATTCTTAAAATTATTGGGTAGCCGCTCATGTGTCCACTTTAAAGGAAGCCTTAATAACCATCCTTCGCATCCTTTCTGATTGGTGGTCAGCTGATTACACTTTTAGTCCTTCAATTTCTTGTTTTTAGCTGCATCTCATGATTTTCTTCGAGTGCAACCATCATCCTTATTGATTATGCATAGATCGAAGTCTCCCATTGTAATTCAGCTCCAGCATGCTCTTGAATAGTGGCTATCGATCTTTTCAGCTACCAACACCCTTGAATTCTCTTCCTTCCCTCCCCCACATCATTTTCTCCAACATTTATCTCAAAAAATAGCTACGTCATTTGATTGATTAAGGGCTCCGTCGCATTAATTTTTCCTTTGTGCCCAAACACATATGAACTATGCTATAATCGTGTTTTAGTAGAGAAATATTTCGTTGAAATTTTAATATATGGAAATAAACTTCAAGATCACAGAAAAAATTTTTCTCTGTAGTTGCTGCTCTTAGTGTAGTAATAAGTGATGCATCGGTATCATAACTTCTCGCACCTCACAAGAAACTTCTCGAATCCTTAGGAGTGAGCACCTTTGGTTAAGAACCGCTACTCTTGAGACTGACATTTATTGCCGCCTAAATTTATCGTATGGTTCTTCAGCAGACAGTGCCCAGCCGCCTTGTTTTTAAGGCTGGTCCTGAGGCTGTATCGTCTCGCGTTCTCTTCATGTTGGGTTGTAATGATACGATTGGTATGCCCGTGTCAGAGGTTCCAAATTCGTCGGCGATGTATTAAATCTCGATCTTCTTAAGTTCTAGGTCATTCTAAACATTTATTTTATTTGGCCTCTGTAAATTTTGGACCGTTCGGATCCCGCGTTTCCCATGGCGGCTCTAAGGATTAACATGATATTCAGAGATTTCACTCTGTAACCCTGAAGAGGCTTCCCTCGAAAGCGAAATACGTATTAGGCTGAATCACTGATTTTGATGGTTCTGGCGTTCTCCTTTCCTGTTATTACTCTGTCATCAGTGGTCATTCTTATCTTAATCATGATATTCAGATGATTGCAATCTGGCTGATTTTATTTCCTCCTATTTCTTTATCGTTCTCGTTTTCTCATAGGACCACATCATACTTGTTCGATAGCTTCTTCTTCTTCTTCACTCCAGTGTTATTTACTCTTAAAAACGAGGAAACTGAACCTTTTACCTGCAGTGGGCTGCTGTAGCTCACGTAAAAACTTCGCGTGCCGCAGGCAGCTGTATTTTTAAGTATAGTTAATTAATTTTTGCTCGTCATTGCAATCGTTCTATCGACAAATTTAAAGTGATTAAAGCGTTTCATTTAATTTGTAGATTACCTACACATTTTACATTTTTCCCTTTCAGATTTCAACTTTTAGGATAGGATATTGTGTCTTCAAAAGAGATTTTGATAACGGGGAACGCGTTATAGATGAGAGTGTTGCGTGTAGGATACCATTGCTTGGTTAATTCATGAATTTGTTAATGACAAAAGACTGATAGCCTTACCTGGTTTACCTGGTCAATTCATAAATTTGTTAATGACAAAAAAGTGATGTCCCTTACGGGGTTTTGAACTTCTATGATGCAATGAATACGGCCAAAATATCGTCGACGAAAAGCTAGCTTCCATTATTTGTAATTTTCCTTTGTATTTTCTTCATATTATATCAATAAATACTCCCTTTAATGAGTGATTGTTCTGGGCTGGAATTCCATTGGAAGCTCTTTTTCAATCCTATTAGTCGTAGTGAAGATTTAAGTTATGGTTCTGTATTATATTTCAGTATGCTCATGTGGAAAGCAATGCCAGTTTTTCATATCAATAATATGATCCTATCGATGATTCATTACAATTTTAAAATAAAATAATAAATAAAATAAATGGTAAATAAATCATTATCTAACATGTACAGTACCACAGTATTAAGTCTCAGTCTTCCCATCTGAATGAATACCAACAAGTATAGCTTCTTTTATTTTACTTCAATCGTAGTAATGTTATTGAGGAAAGGTTCAGAGAACGGCGAGCTCACTTGATTTAAATGTTATTTATTTAACACTCATACATACAATTTCATTTATGGACGAAGAAGACTAAAAAAGGAAGTAAAATTCAGTTAAAATTTAAGTACTGGTATATGGTAGAAATATATACAGAAATAAATAGCCCATAAGGATGTTTTATCCCATTAAAGTATCTGGTGGAAGATAACTTCAGTGAAATATAACCTGTTTGCAAAAAAAGTCTCAACTCCAATATGTGTCGGCATTGCCAGAGCTTTCACCCGAACAATGGTGTTCATTCAGACCAACTGGAAGTTAGGATTCCTCGTAAACTCTTCTAAATGTGTACGATGGATGCTTAAACGGGGTAGTTCTTCAACGTCAACTTTATCAACCTAATGGAAATTTTAGAGTGAAATCTATTTACCTAACTGTAGCTATGAAGCAGGAAGTGTTGAGGTCTAAAGATTTGCCGTGCGATACTGTGGAATAAACTCGCTCCCGCGAACTCGAGAAGGTGCAGCGGGAGGATGTAGTCTTGAAAAACTTTTCTGACAAAATAGCATGTGTTACGAAATTCTTTCTGATCCAAGTTGGAAATCCGTGGAATAAATTAAAACGGAAGATAGGTTAGGATTGCTAAGTAAATTCAGAGAAATTATGTTTACAGAAGACTTAATCGGTATTATTCTACCTCCCTGCAACTTTCCCTGGCTTGACGATGAGCGCAAAATATGAGAAGTAGACGCAATAAATATCGATTTAAAATTCATAGTTTTCGGGAACGATCCGCGGTGGCACCAACCAAAATAATTAAATCGATCGATTGGATGATTACCCCTTCGCTACAGGCCTTTGGCGGGCTTGCTACTGATATATATGAATGTAATTATAAAAATACTAGTTATCTAAGGTCGACAATTTCTTTATCGAGTTCAAAGGTAAATTTATATTTTGGCGAACAGAGATTTTAATTGAGATATAACGGAAAACTGAAGCACATTTCACAGAAGTAATGTATTGGCAATACCGATTTCAGCGGAGGATAGTCTTAATGGGTTAAGCCATCCATGGGTTAAATGGAAGAGGAGACTTTAAGGTCTCAATTTCGTCAAAAAAAAAGACATTATTTATTTATCATAAGTGTAAGGTATCATTGACTATCGTGCAGTCATTCAGTCAAAGCTGTATTCAGCGGTTTTTGGGATATCCAAAGTGAGCTTTTCTCTTGTGTTCCACGAGGAACGCCATAGAATAGCTCTCCTCTTGCCATTTTCTTAGATTTTCTAACTATTCGCTTCTGCAAAACCTCCGATGTCGCTGAAAAAACTGGAACACTTGGAAGCGGAGTCATTTATCTCAGTGACCCAATAAGTTCTTCCTTATGAGATACTTTCTCTAGCGAAACTGAAGCTTATCACTCCGTCCTTTTACTAACAAAAGATTTAGTTTATGAAATGTATGTTATAACCTTGATTCCTGCTAGAGGTCTTCTTGGTTCAGTAGAATACGTAATATTTTTGATGATAATGATTATTTATAATATAACTAAACGTATCCATTACGTGCCTCTGAAATTCCAATTTAGCCTCGGATTGTGCTGAGAAGATGCTTCTTATTCATTAGAGAAACTTCAATTTGTTTTGACTATTGTATTACACAATAGATAACAGTATTTCTACTGTTGAAGTTAGATCAAATTGAAATTTATTGGTGGTTGGAAAGCATTTTTACATTTAATATTATCGATTGGATATTAGATATTGATGTTGTAGTGCGGTAATTGTTACAGTGTGGGTCCAAAGTAAACCCAAAAGTAGACGATACCGAATCAATCCCACCCGGAACAAAATTAAAAAATATTTATTGTTTCCCAAATTTTTATCGGTGCGAATTTATCGCTGGAGTAATCTGTGAGTAATTATCAAAGCTAAGACAAATTTGAATATTGTTAAAATGGGGTGAAACAAGAGCTTAAATTATCAAGGTTAAGGAAACCAGTCTAGTCCAACTAAAAGAATCTTTGTGATAAATTAAAGAATGCTCATAAAACTCCCATCGTAAGTTCATGAAGTAAAGTAGCTTAAATGAGAAACCTATCTTGAAAAGTGTATTCTCTTATTAATTTATGGAAGCGAGAGTGAAGGGATTTAAATATAATTCTAAAAGTGAGGATATTGGGAAAATATTGCGATACAGAAGGCAGTTAAAATAATCTCGGTAAAGTGGGGCTCTAGAAAGTATGAGTTACTGCTGCGCTGCGGTCTTGAGACACACCCCGGAAATGATCATCGGAAAAAATGGACTTTTTTATATAATTTCGTCGATGAAAATCATATCGACACGTATGTTTACTAAAGCGCATCCTTCTTTCCGTCGTCATCTGATGGAATCTAAAGCACGGCGCAAGTAGCACGATTTACTTCAATAAATGAGTGATACAGTTACACTAATCACTTTTTTCTAAAATTACTCCATCAGGAAATGGCCTTCTTATCCGCTATCCCGGAGGTCGCGAACTAAGACATATGATTACTTATCAGATAAGCGTGTTATTTGATCCGTACGAATTTCGGCCGCTTCGGATACCTATTTATTTAAGAGAGATCAAATTCAAGACTTTTTGCTTTCTTTCTGCATAGATTCTGATTGCTTATTAGCCTGATCAAGTGTTTCAGGTCGATGGTTGTTGGTTTCACTTGCGTTGCTAATTTGATCCTGAGCAATGATCGCGTTTTTGCGAAAGGAAATCCTTGTGCAACCTAAGATGTTCACATGTGACTATCGGTGCATTTAAGTCCGTGATGCGTGATGAGTAAATGAGAGTAGTGTTGCTGTTACAGTTAGATCGGATACCCAAGGCTTTCGAAGTACACGGAAATCGCAAAAGGAACGCGACGTCGGTAAAGCCAATTATACTCTATTTAAGAAACGAGATTAATTACTGACGATAAAGCGTAATTTTGAAGCACCGAGACGTTCGTCCTCCAGGGCAAAGGAAAAAAAGAGCTAGTTTACTTTAGATCGAAATCAAATGGTTTCATTCAGAGCACGGATCCCGTTCCTGCAGCTAATGAGCTCGCGTGTATGAATTGCTCGTTCTTTTTTATTAGATTTTCTTTACTTTGTACGTTTAAGCTCTAATATTTGTTTGTGTTCTGAGCTTTAGGCTGGTAGCTTTTTCACGTTTTGCATTTTACTGTGGTTTCAATCCAATAGAATTGAATTTATATATTAATGCGGAAGTTGACTTCTCCGTCTGAAAATCAACCTAATGAAATTACAGCCGTTATCGTCATCTCTACGTTAGAGTGGTATAAGAATTTAATCAGTACTTTTGAAATAAAACTATTCAGTCAGTTCCCAACGGTTTCTGAAAGCACAGATGATGTCTAGCGATCCTATTGATTGAAATAGTTTTAGAGGAATAATAGTGTGTGCACTTTCGAAATTTCGTATTAACCCATTTTCAATTTCTTAAAACATCCTTCGAGGCAGATAAAAATAGAAGATAGGAATTTTATGTATCAAAAGTCACTTCGCGTGAATAAGATGACAAAGATGAATATTTGATAATAGTATATAAAAGACTAATTAGAAAAATGGTTCGATATCTATATATTGTAGGAATTAAGATTTAATACCATGCGTTTGTGCACTTATTAAATCAGATTAATGTATGTACGATTCACATATGAAATATATTTCAAAGTTAAAACCTGTGACGGGGTTTTCGGAGCTATCGTTAGGTAAGTAATTGTTATATCACAGAGATAAAGTCTTTCATTCTAGCCGCTGAAGTACATTAAGTATATTTCTCCAGTTTTCATAACCATTCGTTTATTTAGTTCCCAATAATAATAAACGCCCTTTGCAGTTTCTTTATATTGTGAAAGTGCATACTAATTTTCGGAAATATGTTAACTTTGTAGATCATAATCATATGCTTATTAAAAATTGTGAAAATGATCTGTATCAACTGAAAGTGTTAATTATTATGTAGCTTCCGCTGATTGATACTGAATCACTCCGAACGTTGGATGTTTGGTGAATCAAGGTGAAGAAGGAGTTTTGAAGATTAGGCTCCCTTTTGCACAGTTCATGAATATATCATTAAGTTTCAAGGTGATCTCTTCGTTTTTAATAGATCGTCAATGATATCCATAATGGCAAAATTTGAATAATGTTTTGTTATACACGGTTAACTCATTTGTTATCACACAAGCGTCATCTTCTTGTGAAACATTTGTTAATTTGTACGCGAGTGAATTGTAAGTGATGTAGTCAAGTTATTTTGCTTTATAAAAATAAATATATATCCATATTTAAAAAATTTAAATTAAATGCATATAAAATGAACTATTTGAGTAGTGTATGTGGCTTCCACAAAATAAAGATAGATCGGATCATAAGGTTATTGCGTTTTAAGTTCTGTCGGACATTTCTGGGAAGGGACTGTACATTCTTAAAAATTCAAAGACCACAGGATTCCAAAGGGGCAAATCACCATTATTAACCCCAATCCTGTCGCAGACGCTCAAGAGAAAGCAAGATTCGTTATACGGAACCTGGCCTCATTGTTTAAATTCCTGAGCGTGAAAAATATTTAAACGGTTTCCCTAAGTCAATTCTGTGAGCAAATATCTTTTACAAAAAGGAACTTTTATCGTTGCGTTTTGTATGTGGTATACAGTTGCATTAAATGTCCGACATTTAAGCTCGATAGAAGATATACAATTCTTACGCCTCTATTTTTGGTCGGTGAAGTGAATTTCGCAAAACACGAAGTTGAAAATATCCATCTCAAGGGATGTCTTTGTATTTTAGAGCTCCATGCATATCATTTTTAGAGAGGAAACTTCCAAACGATTCAGTTGTGCAAGAGAAATTGAAGTCTCAGGGGGAAGGTTCGGCCTTGATCGATGTTCCGCAGACTCAAATGGAGGCGATTGTTTCGGTGGAGTGCAACCAAGAATACCGAATTTTTCTGTTCCGACGCCTCCCACTCTTTGTTGGCAAGTAGATGCCTTCCGATTCTAATTACTATGACCGATAAATCCGCCTACAATTGAAGATATGAAACAGCACAAGGAGAAGAATGCTTCGGCAACAGAAACCTCGCCCCCTTGGATTCGTTCTCAACTTCAATACACTTTCGATTGGTGCGGAATATTTCATGAAGTCTTCTTTTCCGCGTAACTGGGCCAAGAGAGGTCGCATTCAGCTTTGATTCATTCCAAGAGGGACTCCTCGTCTACAAAAGGAAAAGATAATCCCACGCTGCGCTAATGCGAAATCCTACGCTGACCTTTCGACTGATTTACTAGCTTTAAAAAGTCAGGAATATTATCCTCGTTAGTGGCATTCCTTTCATCGTTGCGCATAGGCGCAAGACTTTGTAGGAGGGTTATCAATTATTTTTATCGATATGTTCGTAATTTTTGTACTTCTTATATAATTTGTGCAGAGGCGCATTTTGTCAACGAATTTAAACTTTTTGTGAGTTATTTAATTTTCCGATATTTTAAACCAATATTTCTTTAATGTGCGAGGCCCCTGACAAGCACGAGATTTGTTGAGGTTGGTGGTTCAGATCGCCTTTACCGAAGGCAGTAAATTTAATCTCAGATAAATGCTTTCCCTGGACTGTGTTCGGAAAGCGACAGTAACTTGTCTGCAATATTTGCGATAGAAAGTAAGAATTATTCTGAGCCAACTTTAGAATTCAGTATAGTGAACGACAGAAAAAGGATACTTCGAATATGTTGATGCTTCTACAGATTATTGCAGAAGTCTTTGTAACATGCTGTTTGTGAATGTATGAGCCTGAGCAAAATCTTATGACTGCCATGAATGATTAATTGACAGAGCGACCGCAAAAGATCATCCTTCTCATTCTATATATAAATAGATTCGATTAATTGAAATCAGTTTGGTATGTTAGCTCGTAAACGGTCGTACTAATAAGTATGACAACGAACCTCGAAAAATCCTAGTACCGAGGGCCCTCTAAGTTCGCCCTTTATTATGTGGACAATGAAAACCACAGGATGAAGTGAAACACTTCTATGTAGGTGGCGGAAATGAGTCATATTCTAGTAGCGATGAGGTGTTCGGCTTAGTTAATGGGGCCGTAAGAGATTTGACACGTTTTTATAGTCGGAGGTCCCTCTTTACACCAATCATCACTCATTTGGAAACTCCCAGAATTCTCTCCAGACGTTCTTGTTACCGCTTACACCACAAACGGAAGCATTTATGAAATATAAGGAAATGTAATTTCTCCGTAATATTCTGTATTGCACAATATGAGACGTTTATTCAAGCCTATTCATCCTCTATGAAGGCTTCATGCCATAAATTGATCAATTTCTAATTGTGTGATGTTTGTGAATAAGGTCTAGTAATAGAAATTCCTAAAATTTACGGCGAAGGAATTCATGATTGTCTCTCTAAGAAAGTAAGAAGAGGCTTTTATGATTGGCAGCGGTATCCGCGAGGCTGAATCCTCTGTTACGCCAAAGCAGTAGTCCTTGCTGACGAAAGGAAAAATATCCCCTAATGATAGAAACGGGAACGGGCGAAAATTGTGAATTTTAATGATAATAATAATCATTGATTTGCAAGAAGAGGTTGTAAAACTGGAATATAAGCCTGGAATATATTACATCATCGAAGCTCACGTGTTCATGCGGTTAAATTGCTCAGTTTTAAGATTTATCCTAATTAAAACGCCGGTTTGACAATGCTTCCCTGAATTCATAGCATCATCACCTACTCAGAAGGAAAACAAACTTTTAACCTCGCTGAATAGTTTATATATTTGAGGCGATTCGTCCAAGCCTAGGTCGCTAAATAAGCCGAGTTAAGGGTAAAAATTTGTTTACTTGTTTGTTACAATAGTAAGTTGTTACTTCGTGTGTATTCACCATTGCAGAATAAAATTCATGCCCACTCCGACTTTTCCATTTCGAGATTGTCCGTCTCCACCCCTTCTTCCTGTTGGGTGGTTTCCTATATATGTCCTTCAAAAGGAATTCTTTCTTCACGCTGATTTATCACATGTTCTTTCCAGTTGGATTTGTTCGGTGCTTCTTTCTCATCGATCGATGGTTCTCTTAACTCCTCTCTTATGGGGTCCTTTTTTATTTTTTCTCGTTTTAGTTTTATCCTTCATCGTTAATTAGGATTTCTTTTCGATTGTTTTATTTACATTTTTAATACTTGTTTGTATTTATATATATCCATAATGGCAAAATTTGAATAATGTTTTGTTATACACGGTTAACTCATTTGTTATCACACAAGCGTCATCTTCTTGTGAAACATTTGTTAATTTGTACGCGAGTGAATTGTAAGTGATGTAGTCAAGTTATTTTGCTTTATAAAAATAAATATATATCCATATTTAAAAAATTTAAATTAAATGCATATAAAATGAACTATTTGAGTAGTGTATGTGGCTTCCACAAAATAAAGATAGATCGGATCATAAGGTTATTGCGTTTTAAGTTCTGTCGGACATTTCTGGGAAGGGACTGTACATTCTTAAAAATTCAAAGACCACAGGATTCCAAAGGGGCAAATCACCATTATTAACCCCAATCCTGTCGCAGACGCTCAAGAGAAAGCAAGATTCGTTATACGGAACCTGGCCTCATTGTTTAAATTCCTGAGCGTGAAAAATATTTAAACGGTTTCCCTAAGTCAATTCTGTGAGCAAATATCTTTTACAAAAAGGAACTTTTATCGTTGCGTTTTGTATGTGGTATACAGTTGCATTAAATGTCCGACATTTAAGCTCGATAGAAGATATACAATTCTTACGCCTCTATTTTTGGTCGGTGAAGTGAATTTCGCAAAACACGAAGTTGAAAATATCCATCTCAAGGGATGTCTTTGTATTTTAGAGCTCCATGCATATCATTTTTAGAGAGGAAACTTCCAAACGATTCAGTTGTGCAAGAGAAATTGAAGTCTCAGGGGGAAGGTTCGGCCTTGATCGATGTTCCGCAGACTCAAATGGAGGCGATTGTTTCGGTGGAGTGCAACCAAGAATACCGAATTTTTCTGTTCCGACGCCTCCCACTCTTTGTTGGCAAGTAGATGCCTTCCGATTCTAATTACTATGACCGATAAATCCGCCTACAATTGAAGATATGAAACAGCACAAGGAGAAGAATGCTTCGGCAACAGAAACCTCGCCCCCTTGGATTCGTTCTCAACTTCAATACACTTTCGATTGGTGCGGAATATTTCATGAAGTCTTCTTTTCCGCGTAACTGGGCCAAGGGAGGTCGCATTCAGCTTTGATTCATTCCAAGAGGGACTCCTCGTCTACAAAAGGAAAAGANCCGAATACTGCATGTAATTTATTTTTATCACTAGCGTCCAATCAAATCTGTAATGTTGCTTACCTTCCATTTTTCACAGTATGTACCGTATTTCATAAAATATAGGTTTAGCGTTCCACTAAATCAAACCGTTCCAAACCATAGCGCGAGATGCAAATATGTATTATCTATGTTTTACGTTTTTTTTGTATTTCGTGTACCACTGTAAGTGAATACATTAGTTATTAACTAAAATTAATAATTAACTCAATCCACGTGTATTTATTTTGACGTTTAAGACCCCATATAGTATTATAGTGCAGAGTCAGAATAGAGTTTAACTAGTTTTCACTTCAAAGCCTGTTATTATAATGGTTCGTTAGAATTAAAGCGAAGATTATTGTTATTCTACATGATATTCCATCATAATAAGATTAATTGTAAATTTCACTTCAGACTATTATAATGCCGAGCCCTAAAGTGACTTAACTCCATGGTAACTTTACATTATAATATCGGGCCTAAGTATTTTCAATGAAGAACAATTCGTACCTAGGATAGAGTGGTAAGAGTTGCACGTGCCGAAAAAATCATCTCGCTTGCTCGCAGTGGTACACGTTCTCTAGGTTGGCCAACCCCGCTTTAAGCAGTCAGTCGGCGTCCTTTGTTTCGAATAATCTTTGGTGGAACGAAATCCTTACCGTGATGAGTGAGGAGCAAACATGTGGTTGTCCGCTTGCATAATGATGCCATCCTAAAATGATACGCATTATTTACTCTACTCAACGATTGTCTTTTCATCGTCTTTGGATTCCTCCGAGAATTTCGCCCGCATTTCCCTTTCGATTCTCTTCCTCGGGTATGCGATTGTGTCGGCGGCGTAGACATCAATGACGTAGCATCAGCGGAACCATATGACTAATACGCTTGTGAACGTCAGGTTAATGGAGAGGCGGAGAAACAGTTGTCGAGGGGGGTGGGCGATATGCAGGAGGGGGCGTGGTAGTAAAGGCTATTGCGGAGGCCGGGTGCGTGTCTGCACGCCAGAGACGTGATACCCATCGTAGAGTGCGGCACTTCTTTTCTTCACGTGGCGACTGAGAAGCGGCCTGCGAGCTTCACTTGTCTATACCCGCGGTTGTAGGCTTCTTGGTTCTTCTGGCCACTCCCGTCCGTCTCCTCCTCATGCGGTAATTCTTTCGATCGTGCGTACAGAAGGTTTGGGTGGATCCCCCCTCCTTTGCGCAGACGTTATTGAGAAGCCGTTGGCGAACATCCAAGTTACTTTCACAGTGTTTGTGTACGTGGTTTTCCGTGATTTCTCGGCGCAAGTCCGGGCGGAGTAGAGTGCGTGAGGAGCCACGAAGAATTCGTCCGGATGGACGCATCTCCGTTTGATAACCGCCGGCGGTGATAACTCGTGGCCGGATTTTCTCGGAAGCCCGCAACAAGTGCACAAGGTTGTTGAGAGTTTGTCGAACTTTCGAGCGGAGGCTCCTTTCAGCGGTAGCGGTAGCCGAGGCGACGTTGGAAGCTATTCAAGAAACATCTCCGGTATGACGCGAAAGTCGTGAAAAGAAGGCGAGCCTGTGAAGGTGCAGTGCGTGCTTCGGGATTGCGGAAGAAAGTGGGCGGAGGGTGGCGGAAAGAGACTCCTTTCCCCGGCCGCATTTTGGGCGAACACACTCGTTTACTTCGTCCGAACACGCTCTTCTACCGGCTCTCCTATCCTGCTTCGGTCTATTCTATAAACGAAGAAGGCGTCTGAAGAAGAGGAATTGTGTTTCTTTACGTTCTTTCGTCAGTAGCCACACTCAGTTTCTTTCCATCATCGGCAAGAGATGTTGTGATCCCCTCTCCCTTTGACCTTGTGGGACGCTTGGTCCTCACTCACAGCCTCTGGGTGTACGGTGTATGGGGTTTCTGGGAGTCAAGGGGGAACCGAAGGATCGCTTCGATGAAGATATTTCTTAGCGTGACGAAGACCTCTCCGTAACCATGGGTAAAGAATTTTGTCTCGTTTCTATATTTATCTTCCTTCGAGGGTATAAATTATTTTTTACTGTGAGAGCTCGTCCGGGGTGTGTAAGGTACATATTTTCTGTTTTTGCATGTTTTCGATTCCAGAGCACTCGGATTTTATACGTATTTGCTTTCTTATCGATGTTCTGAATGTTTTGCTCCCTCCAAAAATACGTCTTCTATAAAATTGAAAGTATTTTCAACATTAATACTCCCTTAAGTGTATTACATTTGTCATAATTTTGGAAAATTGGTTACTTCCTGTTCTCTAAATTTGCAACGATCGCGGACCCTTTTTAAACAGAATCCTTTATTAATTAGATTAAATTTTTAAATAAGACTGAAATCTTATTGCCCGTTTCTAATTTTATTTAATTTTCATAATATCCTCACAGTTTATATTTTACTGCCCTGCTTATTTATTACCGGATCTTATGACAGAATATATTCCAAAACACTATGGTCACTCACCCAGTATTATGATCGCTTTTTGGGAATTATGAGATAAAATTTAAGGTTAGTGTCCGATAGTTGAAAGCAAACAGCGGACTCATTTGCTATCGTAACCTTTCTTTTCCCTCATTAATTGTTCTCAGATAATTCGGTGAAAGGGCAGCAGTGATAACTTGGTCTGTTCTTCCTTTGGCCGGAACGCATTGAAGTTCAAATCCCTTGCAGTGGCGTTTTTGTCGTATGAAGTCATCGATCGCTTCTTCTCGCCGCATCGTCTAGGTTCGGTGACTGTGGTCGCTGTGAAGTTAATGGTTTTGCGCAAAAGACGTAGGAAAATGGTTTCACGAGGTGTCGGTTGTTCCTTTGAACATTATGTTTACTGTCCACGTGTTTTTATATCTACGGCATAAAAGGTAATCAATGGCCCTAAGCTCTTTATCGCCGCTCGTTAACCTTGTTAATCCTCCTTGCATTGTATGCTAAACAAAGCTGTGAAATACAATAAGGTAGGCGTAGATTTCTACATCAAAATTACATTTCCTCCTCTCTTAGATTTTTTACCGTCATTGAACGATAATCTCTCTTCATTTTCTTTTTCTTATAATTAATCAACGATGATTTAAGTTCCTAATGTCTCCCGTTGAGTTATTGTTTAGGTTGCCATGGGTTACGATACGAAATAAACTACACAAAGAGTATAATTTTTCGCATTATTTATCAGATGTAGTTCGTATCGCTAAATCATTACGCGAATTATAAGAGATTTAATTCAACTCCCGTATTTTTGGACAGTATTTTTACTTTCCTCTGAATGTTTACTTGAAACGGCGCCAATTACTAGCCTTCTTCTATCTCATCATCCCTTTAAGAGAACGCTTTCGAAGAAATTTTATGCGAAACCAAGACGCTCGGAAATCACGTGGAGTGTGTTTATCCTCTGAACATGAAAGTCTAGAATAGAAGTTCTCTAACATTATGTTAGGATCACTATTGCGGACCCTCCAGACTTACTTGATGTTCAAAAAGTTATGCGAATATCAAAAATGAATATGCGACCATTCTTTGCGAGGGAGTGGTCATAAGTCAACGCTGATTCTTCGAGAGATATACTTTGGTTTCTTCCAGTACTTTATTGCGAACCAGCTGTAGACACTGATTGTTAGAAGTCGATATTTCAAGAAATGCAGAATTTACGCAATGTTTGATAAGGCTTTCTCATTGCACTCCTTTAAAAGTTGCATTTCTGCATGTGAGGGTCATAACCATTACCCATCCATTGCCCGTATTACAACACAGGTGTCGAGCTGAAAGTGTTTTAGCTAATTGGTCCTTATCAATATTTACTTATATATTCTTCTCTTAATTCCCTATCCGATGGCTGATATTCGTCAATTGTAGTATTACATTTCGAATTGTACATTTAATTGTCTATTCGTCCGTGTGCGTCATTTTAGCAACTTTGGTCTACCAATGAGTTTTAATTAAGCATTGAATACGTCTTTCAAAAATTTTATTTTAAATTTGGATTTATAACAAATTAAATGATCTATAACTCAAACAATGCGATATTTACGTGATATTTGCGTGATTTTTACGTGATTTATGCGATATTCACGTGAAAATTTCTTCATTGCATTACAAAACTGAGCTTCGTGCTCGATTATCATTTTTAATGATTTTCGTTCCAAAATCACCCACGTATATTTTCCTTGTGAAAGAAATTGAGGAATTGGAATAATTGGAGTTTAGCTCACTGATTGGCACCGTTAGTATTTTATAATAGGTCAAATAAAATTTGAACTTTGTTTTTGGAATAAGTTTGGGAACCTTTTCCGTAGGAATCGGTGATAAATAATGATACTTCGCCGAGAAAGCTATGATTTGTTGGTGAAAGACAAACATTTCTTGTCTCTCTTATGAGAGTGTAGTAGAAACTTCTGTATTTGTTCCTCAGGATATCAGATATTTTATGTATAACTTGTCCGCTCAATTTTCGCTAAACTCTTCGCCACGTTAGATATCTTGCGTTGAGCAGTGAGCCGCACTTCCGGTGACCTTGACTCTTCAATGGGATTCTCTTTGCGGTTACCGTGTGAAATTATCTTCAGAAAAGCTCCGAATCCATCTCTGATTCGGCAACTACGTGAAATCTCCGTTTCATCTATATTGTCAGTGCTGCTTAATGTTTACCTTCCCACCCTCAAGGTTTCAATTCCTTGACTGTTATTTTATCGGTCCTTTTTGTGAGGCGAATTTACTGGTTTCCGGCGCGAGGAATTTAATTTGAAGACAAACTTTGCTGTATTTTTTTATTTTGCCAATGAGTGTGAATAAGCATTCCATAGAAACAGAAGTAGTGAGATGTGAAAGAAGAAAGATTCACAAAACGGAGTTCCCCCTAGTTTGGTAGAAAGTAACCGAAGGTTCGATGAACATGATTTTATCGCATTTACGATGAATCCTTTCAGCTTTGAGTGAGAGTGGAAATAGTGGTTATGGGTTCAGGAATAGTTATGATATATAATTAGCATTTCGCGGAACGGGTGCGCATTTTTCTCGGTTGGTTTTATTTTCACGACAGAGGCACCACATAAACCGAGTCATGCCTTCGAACACATGACGCGTGGTCATGCATCCAAGTGCTATTTATAACCTCTAGGTTCACTATGCATGCAAGAATGCCCTTGGGGAAGATTTTTATGTATTCATCGGGTGTTATTTTCTATTGCAAGTGTATTTTGGATCTGCTTTTGTATCTTTATCTGCTTTCACCTGCCCCTATTCTATTTAGCGTATGGGTATTTTTTACATTTTCTCGCTGATTATTCCCCAAAATTGGGAGTTTCCTCCCTCACAAAGCCTACAGGGTATATTTGTGCTCAGCATTTCGGAATTCACGTGGTTACTTTCTCGGCTCGTTTGAACGACTGCAACCGTATTAAAATGTTAGAGAAAAAATTTCCATCTCTTGTCTGCCTATAACTAATAATATCATTTCACCCTTCTAATTACGTCTCACAGTTTTTGCCTGGATTCTGCCTCTTGAAATGCGATACAGGATTTTATATTTGTATTTATTTCAATTGCATATACAAGAATACCATTCACAAAGAGGTATGAAAGTAAACATATCTATATATAGTTCTCGCGATAACCAAAAGATTACATGATCTTGTCCGGCTATCTATATTTTAAGTTTACAATCATGAACTTTATAAAAAGATAGACATTACATATTCTAGATATCACAGATATTAGTTAAAAATTATTTTCCTCAAATTCACAAATAAAGAAGAAAAAGAAGAAAACAAAAAAAATATGTACAGAAGATCATTCTTAATAGTTAAATAAAATTAAGAATTTTGCAAATTACAGATATATACTTTTATAAATGTTTACATAAGAGTACAAACAATAAGATAGTAACATGCATACAAATTTTCTGAAAGGATTCTTACCTATTATTACATCATTTCATAAAATGTAATATTTGCTTCATAGATTTCCTTTCCTGTGATATAGTATCCTATTGGGAATCTAAATTTATCACTTTGAATTCTATTTACTCCCTTTGCGTAGAGGGACAAATTTTTATTTATATTCATATTTATTGAAATGGTCTTCCTTGTTGAAATGAAAAATTTTAAAAGTTTTCTTCCCTATAATTTTATGGACTGTCAAACGGATGATTTTGAATCTTGATAGCTTAATGTTTCTGTGGTAATCATAATCTTATTAGAACTCGACCAAGACCATTTTTCAAAACAAACATTTTGCTCCTGACGAAATCTTCGGCTAAAGAGTTTGGTTTTAGGGACGATTGCGACGCTTTGTTACCCAAGAATAATTCCTAGATTTATGTCATCGAGGTTTGTTGTTATGATTGTAAGAATGTTATGATATCATTGTTGTTATGATTGTAATAATAAGTAATAATTACCCGTTAGCTCTATGTACAGAAAAATCAGGGAGGATTTCGATGACGTCGTCACCTGTTGAATGAACATGAAGGCTGAACGTTTTTATTGTTACTTTTATCGTCATAAGTTGAAACAATCTTTAATATGATGTTTTTTATTTAGAATCCTAGTATTTATGTCTTGCCATGAAATGCATTTTTTGAAAACTATTAATATGCCTTATACCTTGTGGTCGGAGTAGAGGATTTTGAATTGAGTCATTGTGATGAGGGATATTGAGATAATGCCTTGCCAACTTCTTGCAAAAATGTTAAACCTTTGCTCTCTAGGAGTCATATCGCTCGTTAACGATATCTAATCAAATGATTGAATAAGATGTATAGAAATGACGCTGCTTTATCACCACTTTTGAAGATCTTTTGCAAGAATGTGTTCCGAGCGATTTTTGCTCTCACCTTTCAAACCTGGATTTTGAAATCTATTTCTTTTAATTGGATTACCAGTGATAACTTGAATCACATTATTTATCTGAGGTAATATCCAACAAATCGCAAAAAATATAAAAGCCATGTCAGAAAAAAATGAATATTGAATTTTCTTTGCTACCATTTGAATCCTGGGAATCATTTAGATTTGTGTCACGATTCTTATCTTTTCCAATAATTTAGCATATCTATGTCTAATCTATTTAGAATCTTATGCCGTGTAACATTTAAAGGCGCATCTCTCGAGGTAATAATATGTGTACTTAACATCATCTTAGTATATGTTTATTTATTAAATAATATCTTCTAAATATAAGGTAAACTACCCTTGGAGGATAAAGAATTGACAATCATCGAGCAAATTTCTTTAATGGATTGAGTCTTTGTCGTCTGAATTAGAGAATTAGTTTGGTGATGATCTAAACTGACGAACGATTTTCTTTAAAGAATGCATAAGCACAAATGATAATTTAAAAGTTAAACGAGAAGGAAATGATTACAAATGAGAAAGTGGATGACTTAAAATAGTTACAGTTAAGCTATTTTCAATGCTAGCAAAGATAGCCAAGAAGAAGATTGTTAGCATGTATCCATTGGTAGTATTTAGTTTTAGATGTAAGAGGAGACTTTTTAGTCTCAATCTCACCCTGAAAAAAGACGTTTTATATTCTATTCTATTTGGTTAATATTTTGTAATGACGGTAGGCGCAAATAATCTAATAGGTAAGGAAGATGAGCATTTATAATCTGTTTTAAACTATTTAAATGGAAGTTAGATGTTACGTGAAGTTCAATTCGATAGATTTCTGGAGAATGCTTATGCATACACTCGAATTAATAAATGTCTCCTGAGGACATTCGTGCTCAGCTCAGCTAGCATTTAAATTTTCAAAACTTATGTAGACTTAAAGAGCAAAGCGGTGCTTAGTGTCTATGATGACAATACGATAAAAGAAATGTTATGGTCGCTATACCACTGTTGATATACATAATTATCATTTCTTTGTACATGCTTCAGTTTAGGTGATGTAAAATTATTCATATCATCTGTTGCTTTCAGTCTGCCATAGCATATCTCTCATTTTTTAAATTCCACTTTCGAGTAGAAACTGATTAAGTTGAAGTTTCCCACAAGCACTGGGGATGGAATCCGTTTTACGACACTTAATGAGTACAAGCGTTTCGTGACCTTGAACAGTATGAATCGTTCTAAGTTGAGAACATAAATTTCGCTAAGGATGGCGAGCAGCCGAAACTAGTCGTCCAAATATATTGTGTGGAAAAATACGAAGTCTTTCCTTATTCTCTAGATGGCTTTCCACGAAGTACGGCCAGAAGTTATTTATAACTAAGGATTATCTTTATTGTCACCTGATTTTATGAAGCGAGATATTTATATCGTGATTAACGGAAAGTTATTCCAATCATCTCGTACGAAAGTGATGTTTGTATCTCCTCGTCGATTTTTTACTGAATGACTTGTTTACCGACGAGCGAAGGTGTGGCTTTTTAACTAACATTGTTTTTTTCATGGGGTCGTGAGTTAATTTGCTTTCTGGGTAATATTTAGCGTGCGAATCCGGGATCAAAGAAATTTAACTACAGCTAATATTATTTCTTTTGCTGATGTCATTTAGTTTACTCCCAAGCGTGAAATAGAATGTTTGAAGAAGGGAAACTATTTGCTTTAATACGAAATCCTTTTCTATGCGTAATGTCGTCATCGTAAATGTATTTTATGTTTTCATAGATGTTTGTTTAGAGACTATATTTTCGCTTTCGATATTTGCCGGACTTTCCAGATGTTTCAAATGACTAATTCCTAAATTATCCAATAATAATTTATTCTAATTTGAATAATTGCCTTGAGAAATATCGACTTTCNATGAATTATGCAATTATGAAAAAATGAACTGACTATATGTATGTCCATAGTCCCATACTTGGGGACTAATTAATCCGAAGCGGTCTACTGCGAAACTTGTTAAGCGCGACTAACTAAGAGTTAGGTCAGACTACCTGAAAAAAACCGCAGAAAATCGACACTAACCGATAATCTCCGAACTAAATATACTATACTTTGAACGATGGCAGAAATTACCGAAGACTTCTGAATTCGCCAAAAATATGACTGATGACCTAAGATTTTTTCTGACGGAATGGGATAGGAATTTTTGCAAAACATGTTATTCAACGGAGTTTATGTTTCTGAATAAGAAAACCAGAAAAACCCGGTTAACTCGTTAATAATGATTTGGAAGAAAGGCAGAAGCTGATCTTTTATGGAATCTAGTTTTAAAAATTTACTTTAATTATAATAGATTTTCTGTTTTATCCTGCTAATCTCTGCATGATTTCTTCATTTCGGATGAAGTGTTAAAATAACCACATGATTTTTATTTCGCTAAGAATCAAAATATGGAAATATTTTCTTGAAGTCAATCTTGCATATAAGTGAAATTCGTCGGAAATAGCAGCTTTTGTAAATGAATTACATAAAAAATAATCAGTAATTTGATGTAATTAAAAAAATCCAAATTCAACTTCAATCACTTTGCATTTCAGTGTAGAAACATATATGGATTTCCTTATCATTATCAGTTTTGTGTGAGTAGCAGAAACCTATAAATTATCTCAACTTTTAATAATGTCTCAAGAGAAATTTTCAAAGAATATTTAATAATTTATTAAGATGTTGTAAAATAGGCGATTCTTTAAGAGCGCGTTCTCGAGTCTATAAAGATGGCCGCTCCCTCCAAAGGTTAAAAATCATCGATTTCTTGCTCTTTCCTTAGCCAAGTATCTTTTGGCAAATTTATTGCCGAGTTTCTACTAATGTTTCTCATTCCTCCGGCAGTCGATCCAGTCTCGGATCCTGATTCGCCTCGGCCTCCTGCTTGTGGGGGGGAGGAGGAGGAGCGGGGGCGGGTGGAAGAGGGTAAGGAAGAGACCTGCGCCACTAGGGGTCCTAATATGGCAGTTTACGTCGTCAACCTATGCCTCTTAAGATTTGCTCTTCCCTTGGCCTTAGCCGCAGGTAAGATGATCACTTTTGCCATTCTTCTTCTTATTTCTTGGCTTCGATGGACCCCTTTGGAATTCGAGGCTTAGGTCTCTGACCTCACTTGGTGAATGACCTTGCCAATCATTAGAAGAAAATATCACGGAAAATCATTCCTATTAAATGAAGTGAATCATTAATAAAAATGATTTTTATTGAGAAAATGATTAAAAATCTAATGTGCCCAGCACGTGATTTTCCTTACTATTACATCCATTCATCATTTTTCAGCGTTAAAGCAGAGTATAAAATAATGAAAATTATCGTGGTTTTGCCTTTTCTTATAATTACATTTGAGAAAAATAAGACAAAATTTTCGAGTGGAACTAAATGTGACTAAATACACCCAGGATATCCCCCCATAACCTCAGCTCACATACTTCCATTCAATGGCGTGGCTATATTTTTTGAATTTTATCATCGTTACTGTTCTACGTTCAGTTCCAGCTGACCGGTCGTAAGTCGATTTGGAAGTAAGTAAGATATTCATCACTTTTGGTTGTTTTCGATAGAAATACCACCAATGAAAGAAAGGCCTCCAGAAAACAGACTTTTGAAATGAATACATTCGCAACCGATGGCGATAACTGGCTGACGTCTGTTCTGCCAACGCGAATAATGACCTAAGTCGGTGACTATCCTGATTAAACGAAATTATTGAATAGTTTAATGCTATATTTCTTAGTATCTTGTAAATTCAGACAATTTGATGTTAATTTTCCAACATTCGGCCTGTTTTTCTATAATTATAATAGCATTGATGATTCTTAAATCTCGTGGGTGTCCATTCCATTCTTGGTTTATAGCTAAGCCGTTCCTTGCTGAAGTCAGACTCAAGTTCTTAACCGGCCGCAGATGTTTTGGAGCGAAAATACATAATTATACCGATATTCATTCCATCATTTTGTGACAGTTTTTCCTTCTGAGAGAGGAAATGGAGGAAAATTCCTTCACCAAACATTATTTGCCTTTAAAAACTAGGATTAGCCATGATAGGAATAATTCGAAGATTTTATCACACCTTAAGTCTGAACATACTTTACCAAGGTCCTGTGGAGGGCATCGTTAATTATAATTAAGATCTCATTAACGTGAGCACTGTTAAAGCTTGACTAATTCCTTCTCACTTTTAACTCATTAAATGTCTATAACCATTCGTAAACCTTCTTTGCCGCTTTTCGTGACTTTCTGTGTGACTGAAACCCTTCCGCTAACCGTGATCGGGGAAGTTGGACACATTTAGTTCTTGGGTCTGACCCAGGATATTGTTCCCTTCCATCATTATCATGATAACTGGATTTGCGCTCAGAGGAGTTGAAACGTAATTATCGCTAATTTTTTTAGTTGTGAAAGTATCTCTGATCATAATGTTTAGAGTGAAAAGCATCTTTCAGGACTAGAATTGGACGAGAATAACGAGAATAGAATGAAGAATAAACGGAAAATAGAATAAAGATTACCGTTTTCATCAGGAGGCATACTATTTTCCATACTCAATTGAAATCCTCCTCCGGTTGGCGACTTTCATTGAAAAGAAGTCTTTCAGATTGATTTATAACTTAGGAAACCTGAAATTTTAACTTTCGTCATAGATCTTATTTGAAATTGTTTAATGAACGTCTCCCATTTCTTTTACGTCCGTCCAATTCTTTATAACTCATTTCCTTGTCTCTATATCACTGAAATTCACCATTCTGATTTGTCAAGTTGACATTTTTAAATCGATTATAATTGTGTTGATCTTACGTTTGAAATCGATTGGCTAGCGAGAGCTAAAGCGCAATATGCAGATTCTAATTGAGTGGACCAGATAAAGAGAGTGTTAAAATATTAGCGATTTAATACATGATAATGGTCTGCAAATTTTGTTATTTTATTGTTGAAAGAATTAAAATTACGAAAAACTTATACAATTTAATGGTCATTTGTTGAATTTCAGGTAGTTGAAATAAATTGTTCTCCCATAGCTGAGTTGTGTTATAATTCGAACTACTAGACTTTTATCAGGACTAACCTAAATTTCCAGATGCCTTAAAAGGTAAATATACTTCGCGATAAAGGCGGGAGGATCGCCCAGATTTGGTAATGTTTTCCTCCATAAAACTTAGCAGGCGGACTGGGTCACAAGTTGTAATGAAAGGACCACCCTGCCCGAACGTGTCCTTCGTCTATTTACTCTCGTTAGGACAGTGGAGAATTGAACTTTTTATAGGTCTGTATTGATAAGAAACTGAGATCTGAGAAGTAGATCAAAATAAAGCTATTACGACCTCACTTAAAGGAAGCGGAAGAGATGATTGATAAATATTTTTCCTTGAGTTGGTTCCTGATATGGAGAAAATAAAATAATTCCGAAGAATGTTTCGTGCTCAAAGATTGAATACATAACTGATAGACGGTTTATTTTAAACTAAACTAAATATACTACAAAATATATACTATACTCCTAAAATAACGAAACATTATTACCAGTTATACTCGCAAAAAAGCAGAGTCGAACATTTGTTTAATTTACGAATGGGTACTAAAGCTATATATTTTTTCTGAAGATTCCTCCAACTTCTTTTATCAGTTCAACCAATAAATTGCCATAATTATGAATTATGCAATTATGAAAAAATGAACTGACTATATGTATGTCCATAGTCCCATACTTGGGGACTAATTAATCCGAAGCGGTCTACTGCGAAACTTGTTAAGCGCGACTAACTAAGAGTTAGGTCAGACTACCTGAAAAAAACCGCAGAAAATCGACACTAACCGATAATCTCCGAACTAAATATACTATACTTTGAACGATGGCAGAAATTACCGAAGACTTCTGAATTCGCCAAAAATATGACTGATGACCTAAGATTTTTTCTGANAGTATGAGCCTTGGCCTTCTCTACAATGTCCCTCCAGGATTTCCTATTTCCGATTATTTGATGCCAGTCTTGTACGCCCATTGTGTGCAGGTCTTCTATGACATCATCTTTCCATCTTTTTTTTGTCATAGAATAAATAGAAGATGTCATAGATGAAATGTCATAGAAGAAATGAGTCATATTAGGAAGATATGAATGTTTTCCACCAATGCATATTCCCGGAATATTTTCCGTGAATCATTTATTTTATGGCAGTCAGTAAGTTGGATTTATAAACTCTCTACTCGATCAAGATAGAATTCTTAGATAGCGAGAAATTGCCGACAACATTCGTCAGGATTCTTCTGGCAGTAAATTATTGCTGTAAAAAGCACTCTTTAGTGAAGTGTTTAATGCCCATACGACGATTTATCGCCCTAAAATGTCATGCATTTTCGGATTAAAAACATCAGCTTTGAAATCTGCGTATCTACTCATTTAGTTGGTATTTATTTATAGCATTTAAGCTATGGTGACGCGCTAATTTCAAATCTGTCATCCTGTGTTACACATCAGCTTCATCCTTCCTGCTGATAGTATTTTCCCATCTGGGGACCTAATATGCATAGAATTTTGTCAAGTATCAAAAACCACCAAACAAACTTTATTACTGTGAGTAAATTTGTGTATTGAAATCAAATGAACACTACGGATAATTTATTTTCCCAGTCGTGAACTTTCTAGTAGACAAGCATTGAATGAGTTCGCTATAGTGCCAGTTGTGCGGCAAATAACGATAAAGATTGAAATCTTTATGATGTTTAATTTCAAGAATTTATATTTTACTGTCTTTAGAAATTCAGCCTTTCTCAAGGAGAAGTTTCGATGAAAATGTTAAAATAGTTTTATTTTTCCAGAATATTAATTTTCGGGGCATAATTTTGAGTTACACTGAAGAAGATAGAACAGCAAGATAATCTCCGAACTAAATATCCTATACTTTGAACGATGGCAGAAATTACCGAAGACTTCTGAATTCGCCAAAAATATGACTGATGACCTAAGATTTTTTCTGACGGAATGGGATAGGAATTTTTGCAAAACATGTTATTCAACGGAGTTTATGTTTCTGAATAAGAAAACCAGAAAAACCCGGTTAACTCGTTAATAATGATTTGGAAGAAAGGCCGAAGCTGATTAGATTATGAGGTCCTATGGAAGAGCGGTTTCGGCTATAAAAACTAGTAAACTTATCGTTGTATAATTCCGGATTTTACTCACTATACTAAGACACAAATGTAAGAGGTGATCGATCGAAAAGTAATTTCATCCATAGTGAAAATTACGCTAAAGGTATAAGTGAAATACTTAGCATTTCAGAANTTTACGAATGGGTACTAAAGCTATATATTTTTTCTGAAGATTCCTCCAACTTCTTTTATCAGTTCAACCAATAAATTGCCATAATTATGAATTATGCAATTATGAAAAAATGAACTGACTATATGTATGTCCATAGTCCCATACTTGGGGACTAATTAATCCGAAGCGGTCTACTGCGAAACTTGTTAAGCGCGACTAACTAAGAGTTAGGTCAGACTACCTGAAAAAAACCGCAGAAAATCGACACTAACCGATAATCTCCGAACTAAATATACTATACTTTGAACGATGGCAGAAATTACCGAAGACTTCTGAATTCGCCAAAAATATGACTGATGACCTAAGATTTTTTCTGACGGAATGGGATAGGAATTTTTGCAAAACATGTTATTCAACGGAGTTTATGTTTCTGAATAAGAAAACCAGAAAAACCCGGTTAACTCGTTAATAATGATTTGGAAGAAAGGCCGAAGCTGATTAGATTATGAGGTCCTATGGAAGAGCGGTTTCGGCTATAAAAACTAGTAAACTTATCGTTGTATAATTCCGGATTTTACTCACTATACTAAGACACAAATGTAAGAGGTGATCGATCGAAAAGTAATTTCATCCATAGTGAAAATTACGCTAAAGGTATAAGTGAAATACTTAGTATTTCAGAAACGCTAGAACTATCGCAGGGAAGAAGACCTTTGTTTTCATGCATCATGATTTCGCTACGTTATTTTTGTCGTAATTGAGTCACTTCTGTATGTTTACAAGAAAAATGATGACTGATTTTTGTCCTTCCATAAACAGTTCAATCAACAGGAATTTCTTAACAAAAAGGAGTAAGAATTACTACTATTCGGATTACGATTTAGTCTAGTGTAGAAAACCAAATATTCACCGTTAGTCGCCATGTTTTAGGAAGAAATGATATTAAAATTATGGTTATTATAAGTTGAGTGTTATTATTCACTATTGCCTGTTAATTTTAAGGGTTCATGGAAAGTACTGTAGCATCCAAATCGCGTGTATCCAACTTACTATTTCCAAGTATGCGATTTTGGTTTTTGCTGGATCTTATCGATTATGAAAATCAAGTCTCTACTGTGTTGGTGTTATTCACAATTCTAGTCTATAATATATTAGTAGCATGTTGTACCATCTCTGAAATTTTAATGAAAATATGAAAAGAAATTATGGACGCTTTTCATTTTTCCGAGATGGAGAAAGCAATAGTAATTCGTGCTTTTTATTAATCCACAGGATAAACTTTTTTTTGTTTTTGTTGTGTTCTGTTTCATCAGAAAGACCTCGATTGTCCATTCTGTACAAAGATAGCATCAGCATATTTCGGCATCATCGAATGACGATTTCTACTCCCTTGCGTTAATAATTTTCCTCGTATCTGTGCCGGCAATCCTCTTTGCAGACCACCTCTCGGAATAACTAATCGTTTCATTTGAGCAAAAAGAAGCGGAACATCTCGTCGATCCTTATCTCTGCATTCCACGCACTACACCCCACTGATAAAATCGACCCCCATTTCACTTCGGAACTCACAGTGATGATGGAACTGCGATCGCTATCCGATTATTTTGAAGAATGCTCTCCATTCCCTTCGTTTTATTCATCATTCCAGTTCGCTTTAATGGAATTAATGATAAAAGCCGTGGGGATCGGGGGCTCAGTCTGTGTTGTTGCCACTTCGATTGCATAAGGACGCCCATGAGGCTCATTAGACCACGCCCTTCCTCTCTACCCTCCCTCCGGCCTCACACCCTCTTTCTCCCATCTACACGTTTTCCGAGCCTTTTGTCCTTCTCTCCCAACTTCTTACTTAACCAGCCCTTCGCACGGCATCTCTCGGAAAACAATCGCATCCTAATTAATACGTGCTAGTCCTTCAGTGCGCTATACCAAGGTTATAACGTTGTTACCGCTGCGGGGGGTAATTGCTCAGATGATGTTTGAGGTTTGGGAAGCACTCCCGTGAATGAATGCGTTTAACTGTTTCCAAGATTATTTATTGAACGTGTAGTGATAATTTCGGATTTTTCTGCCGTTCAAATAACCGTCGTAACTGTGTTGCTCGAAGATCCCTCCATTATATACATGTCTAAGAGTATGAAAGATGTGAGAACTCATTGAAAACCACCCATAAAACGCGATCACATTATTCTAGACTAAAATGTATATGTGAATTGGGATTTTCGAGTGTTGAAATGTTCCATGACTTTTAGATGTTCAAATATTGTTGTTAGATATTTAATCGATGAAATGGTTTAGTTGAGTTGAATGGCTTATTTAAATTGTGTTCGATAACTTGTAAATATATTTTTACCCTCCAATCGCTCATTTTCCATGTTTTTTTGCTATCCTCAAACCCGAATTATACTAAGTTTATATTCGTATAGTCCGAGTATTCTTGGCGGATGAGTATTAGTTGAGTGTGTTTTAATAAACGATTTGATTTGTATTTTTATTTTCACGACATCAAGGACACATCAATAGAGTTTATTACACTTTTATTTTGTAAATTTACAATCCATATAATTTATGATCGAGTACGTCGTTTGAGACATATATATGATGTAGTGAAAAGGAAAACATTAATTTCATTACTCTCTATAAAATTTTGGTTGATATAGGATCATCTTGTATACATTTTAAAATGCTATGCAATTATTCTTTGAAATGTTAATGGTAGCTTCAAATTGTTGACGATCAAAAAATTTTCAAATATCATTTTATCCCTGCAATAATTAATTGCTATCAAATCAAGATTAATTATCCTTAAATTTGTAGTGAATTGATTGAATTTCTTGCTTCGACAGTATCTCCACAGTTCTTTTTCTGATAATTTATGTCATGCGATAAATCAACCCTCTCCATCTAGTAAATTTTGTGTCATTTTGTTTTTTAAAATTTGTCTTTTAACTTAATGTCGGCGTTTTTAATAGCAATGCTTTTTTATGGCAATTCTTTATATTCTTTATGGCTTTCAGGTGTTCAATCCTTTACGGGAAAATACCGTGATTGGATATTCTTTATTACCTTTCATATTAATGGGTTTCTTTTGTTATTTTACGTATATTACTGTTGATAACAGTAGAATTATATTTTGAGGAGGATTAGAATTTAATAAAAAATTTAGGATTATAGGCGTTAGTATGTACCGGAAACACTGAGTTAAATCCAGAAAGTTTTATTTCACATCGTAGCAACTGTTCACTCGTCGATCTATTCCACACTGAAATATCTGTCGTTTAGCTATTTAGACCATTTCTGATTGGTGAACATTATTTTTTACATAGCCATTTAACTCATGTGTTTACGAATTCTTTTATCTGTCTCTCATGTATCTCCAAATGCTGCTCCAAACATAGTATGTATTTCTGCAATCAAGTGAAACAGGCTTTATTCTTGTCATTGTCGGCCATTAGTTGAAGGAATAATTCATTTTCGTTAAAACTTCGAAAGGGTTAATGCCCGATTTTTTGTCAATGACGTCGGTGGTATTGCGAGTTTATTTTCATATCTGAGTTAGACATCGCGTTGTTTCCGAGGAAAAATTGTATGGCATTATCTCACGCCAACGGCCGCATAATCCGAATTTCTCTCTATGCGTGCTAAAGTGACTTTCGTTTTGAAGTAATTACTCTAATGTGATTAACAGTGTTAGGCACGCTTCAGCTTTGTCAACTATCACATTGCACTTTAGCCTACTTGAATTTGACCGCAGTTTCGAGAGTTGAATGAATGATTCAACATCTCATTATTTTATTAATAATTTTCATTATTAATTACGTGGAATTTTTGGCTTCTTATCCTTTTAATGTTTACCGCGAGGAATACTCCTCTGNGTAACTCTTCTTCACAAATGATCGCCGCTCATTGTAATGTTGAGCGGAATCGCAGGGGTATTTCTACTAAGAATTCTGTATTATGTGCTTAAAAACTTGGCTATACCTTATCATTATATTTACGTATTAGTGGAATTTTTGGCTTCTTATCCTTTTAATGTTTACCGCGAGGAATACTCCTCTGTATTGTTGAAACCGAGTGAGATATTAACCTCGCGATGTCACTTTTTATTTTGATGAAAAACATGCATTTTTAATGACGCCAACGCGGGAACACTTCCCTCCTTTTCCACAGCCTCTTAAAAAACAAATCCCTTATACGTCGACAACGAAGCTTCCTCCCGAATAATCAGGGAAAGTGACTCTCTGATGTTCGACCCGTAATTTTTCATTTCAGCGGAAATCCGAATCCTTTCCAGGAAAGCTAATATTTTATCTCTCTGAAAGGTTCGTTTATGCCGGGAAAAAGGGGTGTGATACTTCTCGTTCACGGCCCCACTCCTAGAAGGGTTCTCTACTAGTTATCTCCTAAGGGGAACTTTCTCTATCTCGAAGAGCATGTACTATGTAGGGACTGCGTCATCTCTGTCGATTTACATGTGGTATTTCGTTGCTTGAGCTTATATGCACACAAATGTACACACAAATCATTTGCCAAGGTTTCTGTACCGTTATCATAGGGTGCAGTGTCTTGTAACGTAGCGTTTCTCAACTGGTGCTCCACGGAACCTTTGTACACTGCGAAAGCGGGTCAGGTGCGTCACGGTTTAGCCTTTTATTGGGAATTCTTGAAGCAAATATAAGAGGGAAAAGTATCGCGTATACTGGCAGTCCATACATGATAAACTGTGATTATTGCAGCGCATCCATTATGTTTCTAAATTTAGAATGTTTTAGGGAGAAAGTGTTATGTGCCGAGCGTCAATGAATTAAATCCTTTTGATACTCCGAAACCTCCGGAGATACTCCGGAGTATCCGGAGCCTTGAGAAACATTGTTCTAATGCTCTCAGCACAAATGAGGTGCTTAAACTAGTAAAACAGAAGGCTCTTTGTGTATTAATTATCTTAACGCTTAACTTTTATTCTATTCGTTGTGAATAAAACAACTCGTCCGACTCCACCCAATGCCATATAGTAGAGCCTTGTTCATTTCCAGATCCGTCCATTTCCTGATTTCATAATTAAATTTTGCAGGCTCAATCTCAAATTCCACGTAGAAAAGGCAATCCTTTTATTCCAGTCGTATTTTATTAAAATCTTGCATCTTCGATGTTGCAATAGCTTATATCCAATATCATATCCAATTATATCCAATAGCATATCCATGCTTAATAGTTTTGTTATTAAAATCTTGCATCTTCGATGTTGCAATAGCTTATATCCAATATCATATCCAATTATATCCAATAGCATATCCATGCTTAATAGTTTTGTTATTAAAATCTTGCATCTTACTTTTCACGCGACTTCGCATGAAAGCTTGTTTCAGGTTCTAAATTAGTATGCTTTATCGCAGTCTCTCGCGAGGTAGGCAAGCCGGCCACTTCTCTGGTTCTCTGTACATTTTCTCATAACCCTGGCGTACTTACCTCTTTTCAGACGAATATATAAGTTTATGGATTTTAATCACTGCTAGTAAAGACCGTTTTTTTTTTCAATTGTAAATCTCCACCAATCGTATTTATCCACCTATACCAATTTCATCTCAAGACTATTTTCAATCTTTACATATATGTGCGAAATTTAAAAAGCAAGAAACTTTTAGAATGGTTTCATATACCGCCTCTACGTTTTTTACTCAAATTACTACAGACTTTGTATCTTCTGATTTCTTTATTCATAGTCTCCGTATCCGTACAATTAATCAAAAAGATAGCCCTAAAATGTACTTGTTATCTCGTCATGCATTGTGATATCACAGAATGCGATGCATAGGGTAGTATAATTACACAATACTTAGAAACCGAAAAAACCGTTATTTTTGGCGAAGTGAAAACCGAACCCTAACCGAAAAAATATTACGTTCCTTAACCCGAACCGAAACCAAAAACCGTTAATTATATCGTTCCGATTTTCGGTCTCCAACAATGCATATTTTACCTACTTCGTAAACACTACTTTTAGATTAGTTCTAAACCTACTACTTTTCAGAAACATAGTTTCCGAAAATATTTTAATACTTCTAAGAATGAAGCTTTATGTAAGTTCCTCTAAAGTACTAATTGTTTACTGCACTGATTACTACAAGCACTGATTGTTTCAACTAAAATTCCCTTCCAAAGCAATATAAAGCGACGCTTATCAAAAGTCGGATCACGGTCATATCACGATCGGATCTCAGAAACGCGGATTTTGCTTCACGACTACATACCACATTTGTGCCAAAAGTTTGGTTTTTCAGTGACTCCTGGTCATTGTTTCACAAAGGTGTGAAGATGACCGAGTCATGGATTTGCGCGAATTTACCGTGTTTTGATTTCGTTTACGTCGACTCAAATAAAACAGGAGATCGATATTGACTCTTGATGTATATCATTTTAAAATCAAATAAATGCTCTTTCGAATGGTGTATAACACGTTCCATTACGATGGCAGATCATCAATGGATAACTCGTCAAAGTCCAGGTCTATACTATTTTCAATCCGACAGTAAGTGTATTTAGAGGAAGATTCTCTAAACATGTGAAGCTAAGACTTACATCTAACTATTAATAAGTTTTATTTAAAAATTTAGTTTAATGTAGTGTATGTGATAAAAGCTAGAATTAATAATACAAATTCCGAAGGATTTAATATTTCAACATTCGGAGCGATAAAGAAATCGGTTCGAACAGGTTTGACGCTGGTAGAAGGAACGAAACTGGTACTGAACCGAAATTTAGTTTTTTCGTTGAACCGAAACGGGAAATATTAAGGTTCCATGCGATGTTGTCTCCAACGCACTTGTTAGTTTCAGGAAGATCGTAAACAACTCCTCGCAGCGTTGAGTCGTCTTACGAGCTTGTTAAAGATAAGAGACTTCGTACTCTTAGCTCAAAGGACTGATTTGAAAGAGATGGATAAATAGATAAAGAAAAATTAGCTTTATATCGTATGTATTCAATAGAGAGTCAGAGCTGTAACTCTTCTTCACAAATGATCGCCGCTCATTGTAATGTTGAGCGGAATCGCAGGGGTATTTCTACTAAGAATTCTGTATTATGTGCTTAAAAATTTGGCTACACCTTATCATTATATTTACGTATTACGCATCCGAAGAAAATCAGAAAATAATGCGCTGAATATTCATTTACTCCGTTCATTATAAGGTAAGATTGAATGCGAACCGATTGTAAAGTTCATATTGATTCTGACATTCTTCCATTGCCGTTGATAAATCAATCTTCGTCCGTTATCCTATTGTATCACCCAGACTTTCCCGTTTGTTTTTCACTTATTAGGCTGAAGCGGTATATTTTTTTCATATCTTCGTTCGTAGCTGTGTATGTGGACAAAGGGAGCCGTTCTTTTACCGTCCAACTCATATATTTTGTTGCATGTTTCTAAATCGTCTTTGCTTAAGTTACGGATGGAGTTTAATTTTCCAAATCCCATATTCACCCTCATAACGCCCTTGTAAAGGCCCACCGGACGTGGCGTTGTCAGCGAAGACGGTCAGGTAAAATACAATTCTCGTCAGCTTGCGTGCGTGCCTCCGTCACGAAGTCTTCCTGTGTGTTTGTGCACATTTTTTTCCATGGGTGTCACTTCAAATTACTCTGCTCGGAGTGAATCTCTCTGACCTGTTGTTGTTGGGGCGGTTCTTCCGCACTTCTTTTTTCCATTCCGGCTTATTTCCGAGCGAGCAGAAGGAACGCATAATCTCGTTCGCCATGCCACCCATGTTTCTTTTTTCTTTTGTTATCGTGGATGTGGATTCCGCGAACCCACGCCCATTGTTTGCTCTCCCCTTTTACTTGATTTGCTTCCATTAGCACTCTTCGCGTGGTCATGATTGTCCTCGCTGCATTATTTTAGCTCCGCCCGCTAGATCGTTCCACGTTCCGGATGAATTTTTTTGTGGCTTAGAATCCTACATCACGCGCATTTATGAGGAGACCACGTAAATTTTTTTATATCAATGTTCCTGCTCAAAGGTGTTTTAATCTGTTATTAATTAGCTCTTTCGATTATTGAGCTAGTTTTCTTTTTCTGGATTGATTGCAGTTGCTTTCCCGCTACAAATGCTAATAGATTAGTTGGTGTATCGTTTCACTTGTTGTGTAACGAGCCATATAATGTCAAATCGTTGTATTTGAAACCTATTTTGCCATAAAGGAAACCATTAGTCTCTGGTTCTCATAGTTTTTAGCATCTGGAAGCTGCTGTTTTAGTGATAATAGTTTGCACTGATTTTAATTATGTAATTTCATCGCAACCTTTTTATAATTTATTTTTCAAATTTTAATATATGTATACCAGTTTATATTTTTTATGTGAAGACGGATTTAGTCGGTCTGAAAAGTTAATCAACTCGTTCATAATTTAAAAATTAATAATTAAGGGACTCCGTTAGTTATGCATTTCTTTAAGGTAGCAATCTGCATGTCTAATTCTCGAACCTGAGAGTGGAATATTCAGCGAAATAATTCCACCGTTGTATTAAAGGACAAACTCAGCCGAGAAATGAATAAGAGCGCATTAAGCTATTTAGTAACGGAATTGAGAGAAAGCCGTGAAAAGTGTTTCCGCATAGATTATCGGATACTCTCTATTTTCTTCATATTCTCGAATACTTGAGTACCCTGGTAGTTTTATTGTAATATTAAAGCCTAATATGGAGCATTGAAACCATTAATTTACAAAAATTACCATCTCCTCGAAGATGATAATGTTTGTAAATTAAGGAATAAGTAAGGGGATGTAAACTAGAATTTATGAATGGAGAAACACAGCTTTTTTATCATTATTGTCATTTTTGCACCATGAAATGTATGCAAAGCTAACGATTTTTCCTCTTAATAAAGGTACTTGCCAAAATTTTAATAAATCGGCTTTATCCGACCAATGATTAGGATTAAGAATGCTCTGACGTCGAAGGCGAAGAGAAGAAAATATGAAGTACAAAACGTATTACTTCACGTAAAACGTAAAATATGAAGTACAAAATGTGTATTAAGTTACAGAAGTTGTTTCAGTTCCATTTACAACGCAAAATGAGATGAATCTCAACAGTCTAGTTTAGATAAAGAGTAAAAATAGTTTGGAACTAATTGTGGAATGTGTATGTAAGTACGGCCGGATAGGGAATACTAACACCAAGTACTGCTGAGTGTTAAGTCCACTGCTTCTGATAGCTAGTTTTTGTAACAGGTATTCTCATGCCGAAGTTTTGATTGTGAGGATACTAGTTCTTAAAGCTCTCTAATCTTTTAAAAAATTTCTTCATGAACCTTTTTAAAATACGAGTATGTATTTAACGGTAAAATATTTGTTAACTAATGATACTCATTTTATTTTCGTTTTCCGTTGATATAATACGTACAACTACCCGAGTAACCTGGTAGCCTGGTGCCGAAATATTACTCGAGTTCTTCGCTGCTAAAAGAATCGAGTAATTTGGAGGCACTAAGCGTGAATCAGGTAAACATCAAGTCCGGAGTTCAACTATTTTTAAGACGCGTATCACGGACGCAATAATGGAAAAGATTCTGTATCGTTATTTTTCAGTACTACCATTTATATCTTGTTACAGTGTTTTCTTATTGCTACCTTTTTCTGGCTTCTTCATCTGCTATTCAAGAACCAATGACTACTTTTGGAAGCTCCATCAGTGTTTCGCCTATCGTAGGTTGACATCAGCTGATATAGCCATCTAAGTAAATATGCAAAATCATTAGCTTAATATAATTGTTAATATAGATTAACCCTGAAATACTTTTCATGTTTTTTTGGAGGAGGGGTTTGGAGAATCGAAAATTCGAGGGATGTAATTAAATAACCTTTCAGTATCTCCATAATCGTAGGTCGACATCGAATCATTTATAATTAGACTAAAATGCTTTGGATCGTTTGTAACTAACCTTGTCAATTTAACAACATCACCCATGTGGACCTTGCAAACGTAACGTTTGTTATAAAAATGTCTTGTTTCTAGAATCACAAGTTCCTGGAAAGAGCGTCTTTTTTCGGGGTGTTTTCTTTTCTTGAAGAAGTCCAGCATAAACTTATCATGCTACGTGATGGGAAAACCGGTGGAAAAAGAGAAATAATAACACTGATGAAATAAAGAACGCAGTCAACTCGTGTCTTTGAAGCGCTCGGCGGAAACTGTGTAGGCATGTCGAAAACAAATATGTTAAGCTAAATAGTAGCTTCTGAGAAATTGTATGCTTTCACGAAAACGTGTCATGACAGTCGCAACTAAGAAAAATTTTATCTTTGCTTATTAGCTAAAGCGCTGGTTAAGTAGGTGGACTATGCTTGGAATTGAGTTGACGTTTGCATTTCAGTAAGATTACTGCTAGAAATTCTTTTCTTATGCTTTCTTGACAAGATTTGTATTGAATCATCTCTCGATATTTACCTATATTCAGCGAGTAATACGCAGAAAATCTGAATAGTATCCGCAAGTCATTTTACTTTTATTAGAACAGTCGCCCAAGAAAATTTAAAAATAATTGTCAGATTTTACTCTTTGCTGGTAAAAGGTGCGCTGTTTTAAATCGTTATCGGAATTTTCAGTTAACATTCCTTTGAATGGAGTAAATGAAAGCTTATTAAAAAACGGAATGAGGAATATGCAGCTATTTGGTAGAGGATTTCTTCTTTGGTGAAATGATATTCCATTGCAATTTTAAGGGCGTTACGAACAAGTTTCGAAAGAAAAGTTTTGAAAGTTTTACGTGACTTACGCTCTTATAATTTTACATAGATTCGAAATATTTTTAAGTTAATAAGCTTACTCTATTCGAAATTTAACTGGCTCTACTGATATTCTACCCGGCTTCGGTGGTGTTGGGGTTAGCGTGTTAGCCCAGCAGCGCATAGGTCCCGGGTTCGAATCCTTGTTTGTACATGTGACTTGAGAAAGGTTAATTGTAAGAGTGGTCTGACCAAAATTCGCCTAATAATTTGTGATTATGATTATTATTATTTTTCACGTAAGTGCGGTCGGAATGAAGTTTTCTGTAAGCGTGCGGATCCAGGTTAAGGGGCTAGTTACGTATTATCGTGAGAAAATTTTTGAACCTTTGAAGGATAATAGGGTAAATGTATCACTTGAATACCATTAGTAAGGATACAATGGTCGGGCAGTTAATACCAACGGATTTAAATGAATCCTATTCTAAATTTAAGGAAAAATTCAGTTGTTCTCTTGATTGATGTGAGTCGTAATATTAACATTTTATAACGTTTCGGGAATGATTACCGCGTTTACTGAGATCCTTCTGTCCGTCATTGGCTTAAATTCCAGGAGCGATAACTGTTGACAAGTAGGCCCCAGGTTCTTCGGGTGATTTCGTTAAATCATTCTCTTTAATCCTTTGCGTTTGGCATGTGATGCTAGCTTCTCTGCAAACAGTGCTTTCAGCCGTCATATAAACTTTCAGTGAAGATCCTGCACTGAAGTCTTTGATTCCCGCTTTTGTGCACATTTCGGTGATGGATTCGACTTCGTTGGCCTTCACTTGAAAGACCGGTCCATCAACGTGTTTGATCCTTATCATACAAGCATTGAATTCACATTCATTCCATGATGATCATGTGCATATTGTTCAGGATTATGTTCATTACTTGAATTAAACGCCAAACCTGCTCTGTTATGTCATTTTCTGTTCATGAATAAGAATATCCAATTGTCTACCATTATATATAATGCAGGAACATTAAAAGCCATCCTGATGAATAATGTCTCTCTCCTGGTTTCTGTAAGTAAAGGTATAATTACGGTCAAATGATTACAAAATATAAAGCAATTGGCTCTGTGTAAATTTTTCAGATTGAATTTACAAATAATTATGTGTATAAATAAGTAGATCAATAAAAAATAGCTAACCCAATAAACATAACCGGAATATAGAATAAAAATATTATGAATTAGGGATATTGATTGCTGTGATCACGATAACGCCAAGTTGGTGTAAGAATTAAGAATATCAAATCGCTAATATTGTCTTAGTGATATTTATTTCTCATCTTTCTGATTTAGTGGAAAGTTTATTCGGTGAACCTTCATTTTTTTCCGTTGGTTTAAAAAGTTACAATGGATTGAGTGTTATTTACTTTTAACTATGTTCGTAGAATGAAATGATGACACTAATTCTTTCAAACAAGCTAAGGAATGAATGGTTTTGTTTGTAATGCTTTTCCCTTTGGCTGCTATTGAACGGTACTTGAATACTTTCTATTAGAACTGTTACCAATAATCGTCTTCTCGCATTCCTCTTACATGAAATTTCTACTTGACTCACCGTGTCAATGGAGAAGCTTTAAAACCCTATCATCTTCTGTTAGTATAACTCTCTTGCCTATAGGTCAGGTGTCCTTAAGCTTTTACCTGATAGGGGCCGTGTAAACTTTTCGAAAGTTTGTGAGTGAGTTTGTGGAATCCATTTTAGATCTTTATAGCAACATTTTATGGCGTTCATTTATCTTTAACGCTAACCTAGTATTATATATAATTTCTGATTTTCGCTCCTTGTGGATAGATTTTACTTCAAGAACGATTATATTCCAGCTGTTAAGTGCAAAAGAGAATACGCATTTCAAACATCTAGGAGAGATATATTTCCTCTAAAGCGGTGGCCGCCTAGAATTGATTTGGAGCAGTGGACGAGCCGTTGATTTGAGATTTTCATCCCTGATTAATTTTTTCTCCGCATTCTTAATCCATATCGAGGTTAGGTGGAAGAGAGGCACATATGGGCCTAACCTCGCCAATAAAGAGTCTATCTATCTATCTATCTCACTGTTTGAATTTTTCCTCATTTAACTTCCTGCTTAAATTTGATGCTTGACTTCTTCAAGAAAATAGCTTTCATTACTCCACTAACATGAGCAATAATACAAAATTTATAGCGGATAGATATCTCTGTGCATAAATAATTACACCGGGCTCTTTGATTTATTGCAGGAATATTTTCGCTAGAAAACTAAATAGCCTATAGGATCGAGAAAGCTTTAATGTATTATAAATTTGGCTAAAAAAATGTAAAAAATATCAAGGCCCTAATAAACGAAAGATGTAGCCTGAAGTTCGTGCTTGGACGCCATGAAGGAAACCCTAAATAGCGGCTTTTATACCTTACCGCTAAATTTTTATTAGTAAGCCAGCGATTTCTACAACTTTGTCATATTTAGGCTTATTTAGCCTACATGTTGCCTCTTCCTCATGGCGTTGTTTACCGAGCGCTAACTTTTGGTAGAGCAGCTCTTGGAACTTCGTAATTCTAGCATTTACTTCCTCTTTCAGAATCGCTTGCGAAACTTGCTGCTATCCGCTAAATGATAAATTTTTCCGTAAACTGGATACGATTTTCACCAGTTAAGTGCGAAAAAGCTAAATTAGCGGCACTGATTACTAGGAAATTTCCAGATTCGATTGGCATTCCAAGATCACAGTCTATTGCCGTATTCTGGATCGAGTGGCATTTTTTAAACTTTCATTCGTAGCATTTTCTCTATTCCTTTTCGAGGTAAGCACATTATTTGCCTCATTTATTCACGTACGCCTCTACACTTACCTATCTTTTTGTTCGTCTTTCGCTTCTGTCTATACACATTTTCTAACCACATCTGAGATTCCTAAAGCCACGCACATGTACGTGTCTTCGTCATCTTATTCACTTTGTAGAATCAGCTTTTTCTCGGTCTTCCTCTGCCTTTACTCCCATTTACATTCTCCTCGCGCTCTATTTTAGCCTTTTTATCAGCAAATCTTTATTAAGTAAGAAGGGGTCGAAGGACAGTAATTTTTTTATAAGTACAAGTTTAACTATGGCTATCTTTTATCCCTCTTTTAGCATTTAATATCAGAAATAAATCGGAATTTTTGATCGGAAACGATTTATTTTTAATAATCGATTTGCTTTCGGGGTTTAATAGCTCATTATTATGTACCAGAGTGAGATCTATGGCTTTACGAGTTGGACATTCCGTCCTCTGAATTTCTTTTCAAAAAGTCTTGCGAAATCCTTGGCTACTAGGTTTCCTCGTAGACAATAATTTTTGAAAAACACTTTCCGTTCNCGGGGTTTAATAGCTCATTATTATGTACCAGAGTGAGATCTATGGCTTTACGAGTTGGACATTCCGTCCTCTGAATTTCTTTTCAAAAAGTCTTGCGAAATCCTTGGCTACTAGGTTTCCTCGTAGACAATAATTTTTGAAAAACACTTTCCGTTCTCAGATCAGTTGATACGTTTCATTCTCGCTGTCTATACATTTATTCCTCTAAATTTAAATTCATGGTAAACTTCGCTGATAAAAAACAATTGCTAAACTTAGATTCTTCGAGCTATGTTAATTACTTGTTGGTCGGTTATAGCTGAACATTTGCCACGAAGAAGCTTTAGATTGGGATTTTCATCCGAATAAAATCGGCTGCATAGTGTTATTTCAAATTCGGATTCTGCTGATTCATTTCGTTTTATATTGAATTTCTGCGGTTTAATACAACTGACGCACACATGATATAGTGTTATAATGATTACATCATACTTCATTCCATATGTGTTACGTTACTGATTAATAGAGAGAGAAGACTCTCGTGCCATAGTTTCGACACCCCGGCCTCATGATTATTTTAATATCATTTTGCACGCCTGTTTATTCTTCTAAAGCAGGATTTTTGACAATAAATGAATAAGTTAACATAATTGAATGCGATAATTTCAGTTAAAATTTATATGCTCTCAAAATGGTCGAACAGAATCATGTAGAAACATGTATATCCGCTGCAGTCCACAAGAATCGTGCTGCGGAGTAAAATCAGATGTAGGTGATTGAAATGCTTATCCGTCAAGTTTTTTATCTTTGAACCAAGTACACGTCAGCCACTAAATTGAACTCCGCTGACGAGAATTGGTGGAAAATTTCTGGAAATTTCAAAGAAGACTGTTACGGAATATTTCTTTTATTTTTATTTACTATGTACATATATTTAAACAGTACCGCATGATGAGAAGTCTAATGTATTGCTTCCTTGAGTGTGCTCGTATCTAGTCAGTATCCGCTTGCTCTTTATCTTTACTGGGATGACAGACGGTTGAACAGTGCTGTCGTTTGTTTTCCCTCCTAGTTTCTACATTTACTCGCCGAATATTCTTGTGTAGATCCATCAATCAAATTTTATCGGCGACACTATATAGAGGCTTCAGTAGGGGTGGTGGGTATCATTGGCGAGTTTGGACAGATATACTTTCAGTTGTGTTCGACCAATAGGATCAGTTCCGCCTTTCGGTTTCTTACAATTCGCCGATACGAAACTGTTAGTGTAGCGAAAATGATATTCCTCTGTACTCGAAAGAATACTTGCTTAGTTATCAATGAAAAAATACTTTCGGAAGTACTAAGTGATTAATCTTTTAAAATGCGTGCGTAATGAGTTATTTTACTCATATTTCCTAACAAATGGAATTACTGTCCATAATATTAATGTTACTGTCCATTAATAGTTAAAATATTACAAAAATCTTTTCTCGTTACTTTTGTCAGTGGTTACAAAACTTTTAATATAATGTAACATATAAAAAAGTAAGTTAACTTCGTGGATAAGAAGCAATGCAAGTAAAAGATAAAATATAATTTTAATGGAAGTTCATTTTGAAAATACTAAAATTGTTGATGTTGTCATTAGTTTTTTCTCCTGTATTAACTCGAATTTCGACCGAGTATTTATTTCCGCAAAATTTGAGCAAATACAGAAGTTTCTCTTACTGGGAAAAGAGATTGGTAAGCAATGACTTAGCAGTTACACGTTACTGTTCAAAATCGAAAGCAAAAGATTGACATCACTGGAACAATATCAGTGCTCTCTTTTTTCATTTCATGATGATAAATGCACTCAAAGATAGTAAAGCAATAAGTAAGGTATCTTGTCACCCGTGAGTTAAAGTTACTCTTAAATAGGGTGAAAGAAAGATCCGGAAAAGAAATTCTGTCCTTGGCCGTTCTTTAGTTCGCCTGATAAGTTCTGAACTTGCGTCATATAAAGTTGTGATAGCATATCAAAGTGGCATTCGCTTGCATTTGAAAATGTGTTCAGCATTCTTAGCACTGAATTCCTCTTTCTCTGTCATTAAGTAGGCTCTGAAAATAGCTCAGATAATATGATGTATGCAGGTTTGTTCTTATCCAATTTTTTAATTTTATAAGTGTGTAAGTCAACCTAAAACTCGAGAAATAGGTCTAATAGCTTTATAATATACATAACTAATGCAAAATGCCTTGCAGATAATACATATCTTGTAAATCGCCCAGGTTCGAAGTTTTGTCCATTTGAAGGATTTCTAAAACAAATTCTTTTTAAATCGTTTCTACCTTCTGATGAACTTACTTCTTCAGCAAGGATGATGTTAGAAATAATGTGTGAAATCGAGATAGGTATCATATTGTAGAATGCGGTAGCATGTTAATGCAGCATTTAATCGTCGATACATAACATTATCGTGAAACATTGTTTCCGACTTGAGAATAACTTGAAATCGGTTTCATAAATAAAAGGCAGATCCAAATACGAATTTAATGGCGCAAAAAAACGGTGCATTGCTTTTGAAAGGATCGAATTCGGGGGATATATGTTTCAACGCCAGAATGAAATTTACATTAAGATATACTTTTCAACGACACCCGAGCCAATTTAATTGAAAAAGGTATTATTTTCTTTATTACAGCTTACGGTAGTGCTTTTTTAGTCGTTTTTTTCTATTGTTTTACTTGCGGTATTCTTCTATTAGGTGTTGATATTTAATTTTGAAAACGGAAATTTCGGAAAGATCATTTCAAGTTATATCTGTGCTATCGTATTCGAAGCATTTGCCCAATTTTGCGATTAACTAAACTTCGAAACCTAAATAATTTTGGCGTATCGAAATAAATCTCATGAATAATAGTCGTTACCAAAGGAGGGAGGCTACTGTCGACTCAAAAATCGATTTTTCCTGAACGAAAAGACGTGATTATTGATGCCTCTCGTAGTCGAGTCGTATAGACAGGATCTATAGATCTAGAGTAATTGGCAATTGGACCTACGGATGATGGCGGAGAAAATTCGTTCACTAGAGAGGGAGTCGTTCGTCTGTCGAGGCCAGGGAAGGTGCTTGGGATGTATGGCAGTCCTATCTCGACCTTTGATCCCGGGGAATCCAGTCGTCATCCCTTGACTGTATCGAGGTCAGAGGTCTCCTTTTGGTCAATACCAATCCATGAGTAATTCAAGCTCGACAGGATATCTGAGCTCACCCGTCTATTTCTTTCCATAATTTATTTATTCTCTTCAATTATGTATATAATTTTTATTTGCAATTACACAAGGGAAACACGTAATAGATGAACATTGGAAAAATCTAGAATCACCGTAATTTCCCATGCATAAGAAGTAGTTTGTTTCGAAAAAATTGTGGCTTAAAAATAATGTCTTTTGTAATGATCTTTCAAACATATACTTCAACTGCTACGCATTTCTACGCAGACAACCACGCTGCTGAGATTGTTGCTCGTATTTTTTGCGTTTTTTGATTCCACGTACATTGTTTCGCACTTGTTAAATTAAGTATAGAGAGGTATTTAAATATGAGGCCATCCTTAAATGATATTAGGCATTTTAGAGATTTCTTAAATCCCCCCACTATAACGAAGTGTCCTATAGAGTGTCTTCGAAATTTCGAGTCCCAAAATCAAGAGTCGTCTTGTACACGGGGAATGTGGAAATGTAGTGTGGTCTCCTCTACTACATTGGGGTGTTCTAAGAAAGATATCGGTTAAGTTTCTCGGAACCGTATTGTTATAGACGATGTTTCTTTGGATTAACCTGGAAAGCCCTGTTTTGCAGAATTTCAAATGGAGAATAATGAGAAAAAAATCTTGCATCATCGTTTAAGACTGTTTTCGATCCCGAAATGTTCGTAACAAAGTGCGTCTTATATTTGGGAAAATACGGTTTTTGTGTTACGAATGATTTATTAAATTTTAATAAAAAAATGTATCGTTAAATTGCAGTTTTTAGCGAATCGAATTCGCCGCTGTATATTGGGATGAGAATTTTCAGCTATCATGCGTTATTGCGGTTACGAAGGCTTATCTTATTTTGGGAAGGAAGTTTTTTTAACAAGTCTCTGTCAGTATTGTGGTCTAATTGTGGTTATCTAGTACCAAGATGAAGGGAACGACTACTTCACGTTTATGCAAGGAAAAATAGTTTCAGTATTTTCATTGGTAACTTCTTTCATTGTAGTGTATACAGGAGGTTGTATCAGTTTTAGTCTTACATTTCATATATTCTTTCCTGCGGTTTGAATCCTCCAGAAAGAGATTATTTCTCACTTAAACCGCCCATGTTGTGTCTCTCACATTCTGTAGTGAACGACTTTAAATGTCTGTTGGTTGAAATTTAATTTTGAAAAAAACTTGATTGCAGCGCTAGTTTTGCGAGTGAAATGTATTTTTTAACTTTCCTGTTATGGCTATACGATTATCATCCGTCCCCTTTTCTGCTTAAATTTAAACGTACGTACATACAATTAGCTTGTTTTGTGTAATGATCTTTAGATTTAAAATAATTCATCTAATTTAAATCTTCCTTTAAATTAGTATAAATTCTACAAAAAAATCTGATTAAAAGTATTTTATGTACCTATTAGAGGTTTAAAACTCTCCAATAGGCGTTTAACAGGCGATTCGCGCAATGTCATCTTTATATTACTTGTATTTAATTAATTAGTTGTAATAATTTTTAATTTGTGAAAATGAATCATTCTTCAGGATTCTATCAATAGAAAATTGTTTAAAACACCGGTTTCCGAGCTTTGGGGTCCACCTCCTCTTGGGCTCTATTGATAGATCAGGGGAGCGCAGTTGGTTTTGCGGATTTAGTTTTTTTATTGATTATATTCCTAATAGCTCGCTACACTGTCCTTAAACTTCTCTTTTGGGTGGTTTGGGGTACCTATTTAACATATCTAGTTAGAAAAATTAAGTAACTTATCCTTAATACTAAAGCAAAGACTAACAAAATTATACATAAAACTTATTACTTATAATAGATATTCAAGGTTTTGAAGATTTAATTGTCAACCGTGATTAAGGGAGGTATGGAGTGCAGACAGATACTTGCTAGCTCAGGGATAGCGAACTTTTTGTCCTAAGTAACCAAATTTGGTAACATAAAGGACCTCCATACTGATGTACTGCAAAGTAGCGTGATGTATTAACACATTTTATGTTATCACGTCATTGAGGGGCTTCAGGATATCATAGACGAAGTCAGTTATTGTAAGCATTACAAATGAATGGAAGTTTTCGTTATTTATTTTCGAGCGTGTATATTTTGAGGGAAAAATGTATAGAAAGAACAGTATCGTCGGTACCAAAATATTCGCTCACGTCCCACTTTGGGCGCGCGTGCCATAGGTTCACCACCACTGTCCTTGGAGAAGGGAGCGGCGCATACTCAAGATAGGAAAACCAATGTATTTATTATGCGCATCAATAAATTTTGCGTGACTAAAAGTTGTCAGTAAAGAATACTTCTTTGGAGAAAAGGAATTCATGGCTACGCGGCCTCGTATGAGTCTTTTTTTCCTGCTTGGCCAAAATGTTCACTTCAGCACCCGAATGGAGCGGAAGCTTACGGCGGAAGTGACTATGCTTCTCTGCCATACATCCTCCCCCCTACTTTCACCTTTAGCGCACCATGGAGGGGGTGAGTGTATGTCGACGATTGTGTTGGTTCTAGGGTGGAAGGAAACCTGGTGGAAGATGGAGGGACGAAATGCTTCTCACCCACCGAGAGAGTTGGGATCGTCCTATGTTCCCCTTTCAAGGCTTAGGAGTAGGGCGGTGGCCCTGACGACAAGGGATGGCCCCTTTCGCCATCGTCTTACCCTCGGCTCCCCGCAAACCCCTCCAGAAAGAGCGTAAGGGTCTCTGGGTGGGGTCAGAATTCTTCTCTGCTTCTATGGAAGTGGAAATTGTCTTCATTCTTTTATTTCCACACTTCATCGCTGCCTCATCATCCCAATTGGCCGTCTTTCTTTACGACCCATTTTTCTTTTACTATCCCACGTGGTATAGGGTTATCGCGTCTCTTCGCTTGCTATTGAAAATGATCCTTTGTCGCCGGAAAAGGCGCTCGCTTTCGAAAATCGAGAACTAGGTCGAATTTTCTTCGTGTGAACATCCTATCTATGGAGATGATAGAACACCATGGCAGTTAATGAAGACATTTGCTACTGAAGACTGGTTCATGATAGTATCTCACATTCCAAATCGTAGTCCAAGTCTTTGATGTGGCTAAAAGAGTGCGAAAGAACTTAATTATTAAATTACTGATTTATAATTAATTGGTGGTCGTGTGACTGGAACCATCTGAAAGAATGGGAATCGGATTTCTGATCCTTTAAATGGATTCGGTTCGTAATCTTGAAGTTTACGTGTATGTATCTGTGAAATGAAGTCGATTTTTATTCCTTTTGAAAGAATATACTAATAAATTAAACACACGATGGAGTTAAAGAGAAGTATCTATTCTAGAAGCAAAACATATGTTCATTTGAAGAAATTAGTCTCCGGAAACTACTGCGGGATATGAGGATCTCAATGTATTTGAAAGACAAGGATCCAACACCCCCCTAAATGATGGAATCTTATGAACTTCTAGTCTAAATGTCTTGAAATGTAATTAATTTTTTTGCGGGAAACGGAAGTTTTATGAATCTCATGGGAAAATTTATACATTTACTTATTTGCATACTGTACACTCATGTACTAAAACTTCTTTACCTTTCATCGAATACTCTCATTAAAATATTCAAGATATTCTTCACAGTCAGCTGATTACTTGTATTATATATTTTTATATAGTGCTGATATGCGGCCTCTTATAATTTAATTCAAAATGAAAACGATTGATGAGTGCAAAGAACTTAAAAAATAAATATTTTTACACCCTCAGAACAATATGTTTATAGATGCGCAAAATACACAACAAAACATTACATTTACTAAATTTACTAGACAGAGCAAGATATTTATCCAAGATTTTATGTATCCATAGATATTGACTCTTAATTTCTCTAATGCTAATTGCTATTTAGTTCAATTTTTTTATTTATATAGCCTGTGGGAACGTATGTTATCAGAATATATTGCTTTAATATCGCTGCGTACTTAATCATTATTAAATATCTCTTACTTTTGCATGTTAATTATTTTATTCAATATTCGTTCTAATTTGCTGAATAATTCGATGTGTATCGTTGAAAAGTAAGAAAAATATTATAGTTTAAAAAAGAGTTACAATATTCGACGATGGATTCAAAATTTTTAATCTGATTTCATGATTGAAAAGATTGCACCCAGATCAAAAGGCCTCATTCCACTTTATAGAAATTGATGTTATTGTTTTGGAGTGATTGCATGTTGTGTACGTGTGCAGTTTTTTTTTAGCTGTCGTACAGTTGTCCCAATGCTTACTTAGACTTTCAAAAGGTTCTGTTCTTTGCTAAGTGCTGTGAGGTACGGTTTTTAAATGGCTAGGATGTTGAAATCGTGCCGTAGCTTATTTCAGTACCTAATACGGGGATGTCGTCCTATTAGGTCTAAGAATTCAGTTCGCTCGACAACACCCTAATAGAATGCCCTCCTTTCCCTACTCCGGGTGCTTTCTTTATTTTTCTGTTTGTCACCGGTAAGGGATCAGTGTAAATATTCTCCTCTTTCTTGAGTTAGCGTTTAGATCCTTGTGGTAAATGACATCGCAATTAAATGTTTCTCTGGCACACTAGGAACAGATAATTTTCTTCTTTTTCATCTTATGTCATGTTAAAGGCGATTGTGTTTTATGTATCATCATTTCCCTTCTTATTGTACCTCATGTAGATATTGGTAATTGATAATTGAGGAGGATTATCTAAAAATTTGTGAAAAAATGTTTTGGCAGTTAATTCAAAGAACGATCATACTATTGCGTATTATATGTTACTGAACGTGTATCGTGTGGTACAAAGTTATGTTATTAAACATTGGCCTATCTATCGAAAAACAAATCTAGAGCGGATAGAGTCTACTGATATCTAGGCTAATCTAGGGGTACGAATGGTCCTCTTGGCGGCCCTCGCAAATTTTCGATTATCATTCTATAGGTACAGCAAAACCTCGGTTTTATGAAAATTGCTCTGGCTGTGCTTTAACGGACAAATTCTGATAGAATAAGAAATATATACCCTCTTGGTGCACACGGGGTGCTTTGATCACCTGTGGTGGTTTTAATGATGAATACTAATTATTCATTGCCAAGCAGATTTAGAGCTAGTTAAATCTAATTTTTCTCAANCGCTAGATTAATATTAATAGACTTAAATACTTCGAGTGAGATAAAGAAAACATTAGTTCCACCTATATCGAAAATCAAACTTTAAACTTTTCTGAAGTTTTCGCAGATAACTGCACTTTCTTGGTTCACGTAAAATTCAAGGATTTGAATATCCTGCTAATTAATTTGACATGATAGCATTATAGTATGATGGCGCTGAAATTTTGAGTCAATCGTATTGGTTTTACGACGAGGTATAAGGCTCGAAGAGAAACTTCCACGTGCGTGACATTTACCGTTTTTTTGTTTGATGAGACGGAATAAAGCCAAGGTAAAGAAAAAGTGCCACAGGGGCATCATTCTCCATGTTATTTTCAGTATTTTCCAAATTCGAGACTAACTTTTCAAATATTTTGTCTCTGACTTTTATTTCAGTGAATTTTGTTTCATGAAGATTGATGCCTCGTTTAAGTGAAGCCATGGTACTCAAAAATTCCATCTTTCCTGAAAAAAAATTTTTCTTGTGAACGTAGAAATAACCTCCACCTAAATGTTTCTTCGATCGAGATATATTTTTATTTATACGTTTTGATTTTATAAACAAATATATCTCAGTTTTTACATTCTTGCTTTCGTGAAAGTATTACTCGTGTTTTAGCTGTCTTCATTTTGTCAGTGCCGATTCGTGAATAATCATCTCGACTCATGAATTGGTTATGGATTTTCTTCTTGCTCTCTCATCTGTGTGACTTCAGGGAAAGAGCCCAGGTTCAATAGACAAATATGAAAGGAAAGAAAGATAGCGAATGGATTTTTGTATGTATTTATGTACTTTCTCAGGGTTTTAAGATTTATGTGAATGTTACAAAGTAAAATTCTTCAAATTTTTCATCATAATAGCCTTGGTTGCACGAGATTTTTTAATGCAAAACATACCATGTAATTCATGTACATATTCCTCCTCACGGGTGGAAGTTTGAATTGTTTAAACCTGTGCTGAACTATGTTATCCTGAAATTTCAATGATAAAACGTTTCCCTAGTTTTGGTCTTAGGATTTTATTGTTTTCTTTGTGTTATAATCATTTAATACATCAATATCCGTATTAGCTGAAATTTACGATGATAATAGATTTTTTTATTTCTGGATGACATTGCTTGAGTTCAGGGTAGTGCTCCCATTTTATATGCCGATTACACAAACGTTATGATTTCCTCCTCCTTTCTGAATAACTGGTTGAAAGTTGCAATCTTGTTACACAGAAAATTTATTCTCTATCCTTAGACAGTTTTCTTCCAATTAATCCTACCAAATCTCAAGTTATTTCTTTCGGTCGTAAAAATAAACCCTCATAAATGTAAAATATCCTCTCGAAAGGCTGAACCCTATCACAGATTGATTCCTGTAATATTCTTGGTATACATATTCATTCTCATCTGTATTGTGAATTGAATATTGATATACTCTTGAAAAAAACTCAGTCCTCTCGGTTTTCTTATTCGCACCATCCGCTCCTCCTTTTCAATTGAAGATTTATTTTCTCTTGATATGCGGCCTCTTATAATTTAATTCAAAATGAAAACGATTGATGAGTGCAAAGAACTTAAAAAATAAATATTTTTACACCCTCAGAACAATATGTTTATAGATGCGCAAAATACACAACAAAACATTACATTTACTAAATTTACTAGACAGAGCAAGATATTTATCCAAGATTTTATGTATCCATAGATATTGACTCTTAATTTCTCTAATGCTAATTGCTATTTAGTTCAATTTTTTTATTTATATAGCCTGTGGGAACGTATGTTATCAGAATATATTGCTTTAATATCGCTGCGTACTTAATCATTATTAAATATCTCTTACTTTTGCATGTTAATTATTTTATTCAATATTCGTTCTAATTTGCTGAATAATTCGATGTGTATCGTTGAAAAGTAAGAAAAATATTATAGTTTAAAAAAGAGTTACAATATTCGACGATGGATTCAAAATTTTTAATCTGATTTCATGATTGAAAAGATTGCACCCAGATCAAAAGGCCTCATTCCACTTTATAGAAATTGATGTTATTGTTTTGGAGTGATTGCATGTTGTGTACGTGTGCAGTTTTTTTTAGCTGTCGTACAGTTGTCCCAATGCTTACTTAGACTTTCAAAAGGTTCTGTTCTTTGCTAAGTGCTGTGAGGTACGGTTTTTAAATGGCTAGGATGTTGAAATCGTGCCGTAGCTTATTTCAGTACCTAATACGGGGATGTCGTCCTATTAGGTCTAAGAATTCAGTTCGCTCGACAACACCCTAATAGAATGCCCTCCTTTCCCTACTCCGGGTGCTTTCTTTATTTTTCTGTTTGTCACCGGTAAGGGATCAGTGTAAATATTCTCCTCTTTCTTGAGTTAGCGTTTAGATCCTTGTGGTAAATGACATCGCAATTAAATGTTTCTCTGGCACACTAGGAACAGATAATTTTCTTCTTTTTCATCTTATGTCATGTTAAAGGCGATTGTGTTTTATGTATCATCATTTCCCTTCTTATTGTACCTCATGTAGATATTGGTAATTGATAATTGAGGAGGATTATCTAAAAATTTGTGAAAAAATGTTTTGGCAGTTAATTCAAAGAACGATCATACTATTGCGTATTATATGTTACTGAACGTGTATCGTGTGGTACAAAGTTATGTTATTAAACATTGGCCTATCTATCGAAAAACAAATCTAGAGCGGATAGAGTCTACTGATATCTAGGCTAATCTAGGGGTACGAATGGTCCTCTTGGCGGCCCTCGCAAATTTTCGATTATCATTCTATAGGTACAGCAAAACCTCGGTTTTATGAAAATTGCTCTGGCTGTGCTTTAACGGACAAATTCTGATAGAATAAGAAATATATACCCTCTTGGTGCACACGGGGTGCTTTGATCACCTGTGGTGGTTTTAATGATGAATACTAATTATTCATTGCCTAGCAGATTTAGAGCTAGTTAAATCTAATTTTTCTCAAAACTTGTTCAGATACGCTAAATTATTAAGATTAATATTAATAGACTTAAATACTTCGAGTGAGATAAAGAAAACATTAGTTCCACCTATATCGAAAATCAAACTTTAAACTTTTCTGAAGTTTTCGCAGATAACTGCACTTTCTTGGTTCACGTAAAATTCAAGGATTTGAATATCCTGCTAATTAATTTGACATGATAGCATTATAGTATGATGGCGCTGAAATTTTGAGTCAATCGTATTGGTTTTACGACGAGGTATAAGGCTCGAAGAGAAACTTCCACGTGCGTGACATTTACCGTTTTTTTGTTTGATGAGACGGAATAAAGCCAAGGTAAAGAAAAAGTGCCACAGGGGCATCATTCTCCATGTTATTTTCAGTATTTTCCAAATTCGAGACTAACTTTTCAAATATTTTGTCTCTGACTTTTATTTCAGTGAATTTTGTTTCATGAAGATTGATGCCTCGTTTAAGTGAAGCCATGGTACTCAAAAATTCCATCTTTCCTGAAAAAAAATTTTTCTTGTGAACGTAGAAATAACCTCCACCTAAATGTTTCTTCGATCGAGATATATTTTTATTTATACGTTTTGATTTTATAAACAAATATATCTCAGTTTTTACATTCTTGCTTTCGTGAAAGTATTACTCGTGTTTTAGCTGTCTTCATTTTGTCAGTGCCGATTCGTGAATAATCATCTCGACTCATGAATTGGTTATGGATTTTCTTCTTGCTCTCTCATCTGTGTGACTTCAGGGAAAGAGCCCAGGTTCAATAGACAAATATGAAAGGAAAGAAAGATAGCGAATGGATTTTTGTATGTATTTATGTACTTTCTCAGGGTTTTAAGATTTATGTGAATGTTACAAAGTAAAATTCTTCAAATTTTTCATCATAATAGCCTTGGTTGCACGAGATTTTTTAATGCAAAACATACCATGTAATTCATGTACATATTCCTCCTCACGGGTGGAAGTTTGAATTGTTTAAACCTGTGCTGAACTATGTTATCCTGAAATTTCAATGATAAAACGTTTCCCTAGTTTTGGTCTTAGGATTTTATTGTTTTCTTTGTGTTATAATCATTTAATACATCAATATCCGTATTAGCTGAAATTTACGATGATAATAGATTTTTTTATTTCTGGATGACATTGCTTGAGTTCAGGGTAGTGCTCCCATTTTATATGCCGATTACACAAACGTTATGATTTCCTCCTCCACTTCTGAACAACTGGTTGAAAGTTGCAATCTTGTTACACAGAAAATTTATTCTCTATCCTTAGACAGTTTTCTTCCAATTAATCCTACCAAATCTCAAGTTATTTCTTTCGGTCGTAAAAATAAACCCTCATAAATGTAAAATATCCTCTCGAAAGGCTGAACCCTATCACAGATTGATTCCTGTAATATTCTTGGTATACATATTCATTCTCATCTGTATTGTGAATTGAATATTGATATACTCTTGAAAAAACTCAGTCCTCTCGGTTTTCTTATTCGCACCATCCGCTCCTCCTTTTCAATTGAAGATTTATTTTCTCTATATTATGGGTGATTTTATTATCGTATTATATATAGTATAATGTTTTGTGAATCCTCCCCTTAGGCTCTTAAAATCTTTAAACTGCAAAAGAAAGTTATTCGGTTAATGGCTAATGCTACTAAAAAAAGTAGGTAGGCTATTGCTCCCAGTCGGCCTCTTTTCAAATTCCTCAGGATTTTACCGCTTCCCTGTGTATATCTTCTCACTATTGTCATTTATACAAGAACTAATCTGAAGCAATTTGTGACAAAGGCTGAAATGCATTATCATACTACACGCAATGCAAATAATTTGCTTGTCCCGCATGTTCGTACTAGGTCCACTTGCCTTGCACCCCAACATATGGGACTTTTTCTTTATAAAAAACTTCCAGTTGACCTCAAGAATGTGAAGTCGAGTATTTCTTTTAATCATAAATGTAAATCTTTTTTACTTGGTAAATGTTTTATAGCATTGATGATTATCTTTCTCCTTAATCTAATTATGCAGTTTTTTCTTGTATAAAGGGTTTTTGAGTATTTTTGACTAAGTTTATATCTTGTACTGGGTCCTTGGACAAATAAATCATTATCATTAACATTTTTATTTCTTATTCCGCTGGCGCCTGAGTCGCCGATTCTTTATCAGGGATTTAGATGAAGGTCCTTATCAAATTCTGGGACGTTGGAGACAGTATTTTGAGAGCCAATTCTTGTATAATATCATGCTTTCATCCATCCATTCAGTCAGGTCAGTTGACAGAAGACTTAGCTTTTATTTATCTGATGTCATTTGTTCTCGCGGTGACATCCTCATGTCAAATCTAGCAATTTTCGCGTTTGATAGTAACGTTACGAAAGAGGATCGCGCAAATCAGAATTGGGTTGCTTTAATTTAAACTGCTGGTCTAATAGCGAATTAGATTTATTCTTTTCTGATATGATATCATTCTGAAATAGTTCTGGATTTCATTGACTTTGCTTCATAAATGAGGTTATCTGAATTGATTAACGTGTTATTTACATGATGACTACGCAATAACAGGAGACCAGTTACCAAAAGTTCGAAACTTATTCGCAAAGAGGGAGGTCGATTATGTCGTAGGTGTCGAAACCGTTGTCCAATATTTTGCACAAGTCCTTGAAGTACCCAATTGGTCTGAACTGTACAAGTAACTCTTTTTTCCCGCTACGACTCGAAATAGAAGTGTTATCTCACCCTCAATTAGCTCCTTCTGGTTATAGCCTTTCAATTCACATGGAACCAGATTGCTGGTACCTCCAGAATAAGGAATCGCTTCTGATATTTAATTAAATTGAACTCTTAATCCGTCGGGAGTTCTATTTTTAGAGACAGTATCTACATAAATGGGCTGGTAAAACAATTTATAAGGATTTATATATTAATAGGGAAGGTAAATTAATAAGCACGGAAGAGCCGTGCGGCTGAATCCCATGGAATAACAGGTGTAAAAATAGTGACATGTTTGGGACTCGAACCCAGGTCTCCAACTTCCCAGGCAGGTATTCTATTTTTTCATACCTGTTATTCCTTGGTTTTAAAATGCCTACGAATCAATATTATGGTTTATGCGTGGAAGACACGTTTGAAAGCTCTTTAAAGAAACTAAAAACCTTGATCGAGTTAAGAGAAAAGAATCTATTGGAGGTAAAAGCCATAGGTAAAATTAAGGGTACTTTTTTCCTAAATAAATGCGTTAGCTTTTCTTGATATACTCCTGCCAAACACCTTTATTAGCATTGAACCCTCCGCGATACTCTCTTGGGAATAGAGTAATCGAAGACCTTGTAATGTTAATAAAGAGGATGAATACATCAGAATTACTGAAATGTATGAGATTATTTCACTGTTTTTGTTTTTCAAAATGTTTCGTTAATTTCTTGTTTATAAAGATGATATTAGTGACTCGATTAAAACAACTTTTTCAGTTCAATGACGAAACTGTAGTTGTCTTCATATTCGAGTGAAAATGGATTTAGTATGCAAGGAAATCTTTTCACGTTTTTAGAATTCAAATTTTTATTTTTATCACGCGTCTTAAATATAGTTCTAAGCTCATTTTATTGGAACGCTAAATATCTCAAAATGGATAAAAGTTTTGCCAATTGGTTACTTTTAAAACCATGAATGTTCAGCTAAAAACTCTGACAGTCTGACACCTTATAGAATATTTTGCAGGCATGACTAACAATATTTGATGAATCAATTTAGGGAAGTAAGATAAATTATGTGGTGCACCTGCTTTTGTTGCTTAAATCCTTCTTTAATTAATGTCAAAAATCAATAACTGTGAGTACATTCTTCGAGGAATTAACCAACTTCGCTGAGATTTATATAGTTTGGAAGGAAAATTTTCAGAGCCGGCTCATTAGAACTTCCTAACTCGTTGACATTGAATGCGAATCATTTCATGGTGGATGTTTTTGCCATAATCTTACCATCAACAGATTCAAGTCTATGGCAGTCCGCGATGAATTTAATCTTAATTGAGAATGCCTCAGCGACCGCATAAAAGGGCAACTGCTCTAACGACACCATCATTGCGCGGCGAGCAACCAGAAAAATTGCCATAAGGGTGTCTCTGAGACCCAATATCCGAGAAAGATATTGTACGGAGAAAATAAAGAGTGGAAAATATCATACACCCTTTTTCTCGCATCGCATCACTCGCCCTTTATAATTCTGCTGCTTTTTTATTTCGGGTGGAAGTGTCCTTTTTCTCTGGCTTGCTCTTCCTCCAATGCAGGAAAGTGGAGGCAATTGCATTGGAGAGCTATTCGAACCCACCTTTCTGCCTTTTTCGAACAGTTCAACTCCAAGTACGGATTTTTACGCCCTCAGAAAACGAAAGTTTCCTAATGAAAAAAGCCTACGTCTATCGAAGGAGTAGAATAGCTCTTATACTGCCCATCAAGGGTGATTCGAATATAGGCGTAATGAGTTACTGAATGAATGAATCGTCCTTGAATTTGGTTGGGATTTTGGGGTGAGCCTCTCACACCAAACCTCGGTGTTGCGATGTAATCTGCAATCTTGGAAAGTAGGAGTTAAATCTACTTTCCTCCATTGGCTTTCAGTGTAAAATAGTGGAGTATATTGTAAGTGATGATATTGCATATTTTTCTAATTTTTTTTGAGACTCACGTGTACAGCTATTTCAGGCCTCTAAATTATATCTTTATGGATTCTGATTAAATGAAGGGTGTCATTTTTGAAATATTTAACATTTAACGAAACTCTTCTGCAGTTTTGCAGAATAGATTACAAGGTTTTTTAACTCCAAATATCGCTTTCATAAATTCGTCTCTTTCCTCATAAAATTACTATTTTATATTCTTTTACAGTGAAATATTCACGGTAAAAGTATTAATAATAATAATATTTTTTATTACTTTATTTCAAACAATAACTGACAACATAATTTACTCTCATTGGTCTTGCAATGGCAATAAGTTCAATATTGGAGATTCACTGCCCTTCATTGCTGTGACACCAGCGATGAAGTGGATGTCGTAATTGTGAACACAGGTGTGCTTTCAGGTGCTTAGCCTTGTTATTCATTCTGAAAAGATGGCTCGTAAATATCCCTAGTGTACATCATCTTCTTTAAACAATCCTCTTAAATTAGTTTTTAAAGTTAACCTCAGAAGCCTTTTCCCTCTATTTCACTAAGAAGTTTGGGCGTTTATGGTCGTAGACTCAATTGTATGTAATATTTTATTGCACGTATAATGTACTGTTATTATATATTACTATATATTTTACATTTAGATGTCTGTGCATGGTAGGTCGAAATGCCGTGGGTGACACCTTTCCGTAATTGAAAAAATTCTGGGAATAATTATTAGTAGTAGAAAATCTCATCTTCTCCCTCGAAGCAAATTGCTAAATTTACTGATAGCTTTGCGGGTTATAGAATGGGTAAGCAAACATTACCTCGGCAGTTCCCAACTCTTGTAGAAAATATGATCAGTGGTAGAAGCCGTCACTATGTGGAATTCCATCAGGTAGGAATGAAAAACTCTTTGTAAAAATTCCACTATATATTTCACCAACCCGACCGGTTTCAACTAGTACATAGTCATTATCAGGTGAAAATATAGTAGTACATTATGTAAGATGTACTAGTACTAGTCGTGTTGGTGAAATATATTGTGGAATTTTTACAAAGTTATTTTCAACTTGTAGAAAAGTTATGAATCGGGCAACTTCTATCAAGAGTGAACGTTGTATAGGAAGTATGTGACTCAGGGTGTGTTCTGAGGTAGAACGGAAGAAAACGTATAGGAAGGAATAATGGGGAAGTTGCCTTGCGGCAGAAAACGGCACGCTTTCATCATCCAGGGGGCTGAAATGTCACGCCAACGCTCGCCTCCCCTTGTTTATGTTTCTTTTCGGTTCCCTTTCCAACTTTTCGTACTTCTTCCCTTCTCATTCCTTACCCTTTCCCTCGCCTCTTCCCTAAACTTAATGACCTTTTTCTCTATTTGTGAACCGGAACGCAAGTTTTCTTCGTTTCCTGTCCTTGTTCAATTTTTTGTACATATTTTGTACTGTAGAAAATGAGAGAGCAATTTTTAAGAAAATCCTTACGACCGGCAGTAAATTACACTCTCGGATTTGACAGACATCTCTATTTCTTTTACCTCTAGATATCCAATGAAAGCGAAACTATTCTATAGCGGAATCGAATGGTGCCAGAAAAATTTTTCGTTACGAGCAGGTTTCCGTAATCTACGGGTTCGAATTCCTAGATAGGGATTCCTATCCCGCAGGTAGGGACCGAAAATTTTATCCGTAATCGACCATTTCCGCTAAATACAGGTTCCGCTATAGACAAATTTTACCGTATTCCGAGCGTTTTAAAAATGCCAGAGAAAATATTTAGAAAATGACTCACTCGTAATTTATGTTGCAATTCAGCGTGGAAAAATGGACATTTTGTTGTCTTGGGGGAAATGTAGCATATAAACTGTACTTGAATATTTTCTGTTGTATACATGAGACTTTTTAGATGTTTTCAGGTCTAATTAATTACAGTTAGAATTTGTCAGATTGGGATGAGTACATTTATTGATTCACTCAACTTCTCAGAAAAACGTATCGATGTTTAATGAATATTTTCTTTATTTTTCGGCAGTTTCATACTACATAAGTCATTACAACAAAACCTTGAAGGTATTCCTTTCTCCTAATTACTGTACTTCCTTACGATCTGAGAATTTGATTTATCATGAATGCTCTTAGTGAACTCAGTATTAGCTGCCTCTTAAGTCCTCTAGGTATCATAAGAAGAATTTTGTGAGGATAATTCTCAAAACTGGCATATTGTTCACATTAGTGTTTGATAATCATCTTTGTGATTAATTGTTAACCATTTGTTGATGACTCATGAATTGCTTAGTTGATAATGCAGATTTATTGTTCTAAGGTGCAAATATATAACAATGGAGTGATATTATTACCTTCTAATATTTAATTTAATTTGATAAGTAATTAAAAAATAGAAACTATCTACTTGAATTCATTTTGTGTGATGGAGTTATTTACAGTTTTCAAATTTTTTTGGTAAAATTTAGTTATAAAATTTTAATTGGAATAGATTCTTTGAGATAGAAATGAAATAGTTTAGTAAATTTTTGCATAGAATGATGAATAATGATATTGATATGTAATAATTAAGTATTTTTAAAATCATGCATTACTGTATGATAGGTAACAAAACCATTGATAATTTTATTACATTTTGGTAGTCCTTGAGGGAAATGTAATTATTGCTATTATAGCATGTTTGGTAATTCATCATTTTCAATCTAATTTCAATGGGTGATGAAAAATTCAGTTGTATTGTTACAAAATTATTGTCTCAAATTGAGATGGATGAATTTTAATTTTTTGAAGTAATTGGCTGGTAATTTTTCTCTTACCTGAAGAAATATCAATACTTGAAAAACTAATAACTAAAACTATGAACAATCTAGAAATATGTAATGACCTATTTATGACTAGGAAATCATTAACGAGGTATTCAAATTTCTTTCATTATGCTGTTTCTTCATCTTGGAAATCAGCTGCCATACTTCGTCAGAATGGTCTTTCATTTATTTATCTGCTCCTGCTTCTGGTTTCACCAGCTATACCTCTTCCAACAACAGACTTCCATAAAGGTAAAGTGTGTGGATATATGTGTATATAGCTTAATTACAAAATTTTTCACTATATGTTTTGATTTTTCTTAAATAAAGAAACTCACAACTACATGTCATGGAAGTAGTTATAATTAATTGCTATTAATAAACTCTTGGGAATAAATTATGAAGCTTTAAAATATTTCAGATAATGCATTCTTATGTATCAGTCTTCAACTTCAACTCTTTAGGGCTCCCGGATAGCCAAGTGGGCAAAGCGTTCGACTTTGGTGAAAGTGGTTCCGGGTTTGAATCCCGGTGGGAACCTATTTGCAAAATGACCTAAGCTGTCGAAGCACTTTTAACAATACTACTACTACTTCAACTCTTTACCACAACCCTGCTTGTTTTGAGTACTATTTCAGCTAAAAATATTTTATTTTGAAAGACAGCTGTTACCTCAGGCAAGGGTTGTTAGTTCTTATTGGATATAAGCTATTTCTTTTGAAAAAGGCATTTAATGTTGTTGTATTTAAGGGTTTTGGTTTTGCATTATCTAAAAAGTATCATTTTACAATTAAACTTCTTGTGAATAATTATTGGGGGTGTGTTAAACTATTCAATGTGTTGTTATAAATGTAAAATACATCAATGTCTAAAAATATCATGGACTTACATCCTTCAAAAATAAGTAACTCTTCTAATGAAGATATTTTGCACCTAGTAATAAAAAATCTTTGATTGTCAAGTAATACTATTTTATTTCACTTTGTTGATCCAGTGATGCAAGGGGATAGAAAAACATTGTTTAATTGCTGGTCTGCTTTCATACATGAAAAACAGAGAAAAAATACAAGTAATTGTATTAACATTGTTAAAAAAATTAAAAGAGAAGAGTATTTTGATCGAAGTTTTTTTATAAAACAAGATTTTGATGTATTATTTCATTGAAAAATGTTATAATATTCCTTTTTTCAGGCCATGCCAGCAGATTCATCAAGTCTGTTCTCATTCTTAGTTTTATAGTCTGCATTTCTCAGTTAGTGTTCCAGATCACCCTTCTTTCACTTCCACCATATGGTCACTTCTTAGTAAACTGTGAGTATCTAAAATTATTTTAAAGATTTGAATAATGTTAAGCTTTCATTAAAAATCATCGTGAAGGAAGCCAATCAATAATACCTATTTTGAAAATTATAAATGTCCTCATTGGTCCAAAATCAAATTATTCTAATATGCCTATTTTTCCAATTTTTGTATGAGAGACATTGCATATCCATTGAAATGTATCATAAATGAACAGAAATTTGTGATTTAGGAAATTTCCCATCATCCTTTTCTATTGAAATACAATGTTTTGAGAGATAATCAATTGTTTATGAAAGTTAAAAATAAGATAGTCAAGAGCTGTTAGGCAGAATATCTTAGTGGAGGAAAGATTGGAAAGCTGCTACAAACAAATTGTCCAGAATATTTGTGACATTATGATATATTTGAATGCTTTCTGTTATTTTCAGATTATGAACTCTATATGCATGGAAAATTGATATAGTAACTGCAATTATATGGTGTAAACCCAATAAAAATGTTTTGACCAAGATATCAGATTATATGATATGATATAAGATTCAGTAACTATAATATTGAGTTTAACAATATATTTTAGTTATAATTATGATTGAAAAATTGACATATTTTTTTCTATTTTGGAAGCCATAACTAACCACTGTATATATGATGTAAAATTTGGAGCTATGCATTAAGCATTTAATAAAATTCTCATGAAATACACTGTCACATTCAATTCAAAGGATACTCCTTTTTAAAACCAGACTTCTGTTTTCCCAGGTAATTTGTTGGAGCAGTCTCTGCGGCATCTGGGACTTGTTCGCCTTAATGGAATTAGTGCTCAGGATGGAACACGGCTACTGGTACCAGATGCTCTTGTACTCTTTACTTCATTTACTGTACATCTTGTTTTTACTAAATTGGCAGAGCCGTCCGAATCTCAACCAGGCACCAGTGCTCATAACCCTTCTCCTACAGGACCTATGTTTGGACCAAGGTTCATGCATTTCTTAGGTGCTCTGGGTAAGTCATATAGTTTATTTAAATTTTGAAAACTGTCGATGAATTCCATGTTTAAAACATTTGAAAAATCACTTTATAATAAAGTATAACATACTTTCTTGCTTATGGTAATTTATGAAGTTAATTATTTTTAGATTTAGATAAGATGTGCCTTTATTCTTATTAGTTTATTCTAAAACATTGTAAATAACAAGGATTAGGGAAAGTTGAGTTTCCTAATCAATCAGTGATCAAATTCTCATAAATCTCAGCCTCAATTTATTTAATTTCAATAGCTTCTCATAACAGATTGATAAATCTTATATTCCTTTCTTTTTATTTCCAGGCAAATATGTTGTATTAGCAGCTTTATGTTTGGCTGGTGCAGCTCGTCCTTCAGTTCCAGGAGCAATATACTATGTGTCTTTCATATTTTGGGCCACCTGGTGGGCTTGGCAGAGGAATTTGGGTAAAACCTTTGCACGAGTTTGCCAGGTGGCCCTGGCACCTTTAGTTGCTATTCACCTTTTGGTGTTATTTGCATATCAAACTCAGTGGCCACAAGACCTTATTCCTCCAGATCATCAAATTGCAAGGTAAGAACTTTCATTCATTTATCTAGAAAATATAATCCAGGCTTCCATAAGCAATTTTTCAAAAGTAAAAACAAAAGCTTATTTGTCAGAATTATGTTATTAATTGATATCATACAACTTTTTCATTTAAAATTTTGTGGGTATTTTATTCAAATAACCAGTGGTTGAGGGATTGTTCTTTTATTTTGAGTTATGTTAAAAAAATTATAAACACAGAAGAGTGAATGACAAGATATGAAAGTAATTTTAATAACATTGTCAAACTCTGATTATACAGTTCTTGAAATCAATCATTTAAGATAACACACACAAAAAATTTTCTGAAAATCTCATAATCATTGCCTAATTTAACATGGGTTAAATTTTCAGTAAGGGTATCCTGAATGTAATATGTTTATTTGTGCATAACCAATTAATAATATATGCATCAATCAGGAACAAATTGCAGTGATGATTACCTTTGTAGAGTAGTTTTGTTGTAGTGTTATTATGGAGTATCTCTGCAGTCAATTTTAGACACTGACCATTCATAATATCAGAGATTTCATTATTTGTGGAAATAGCTTTGTTTTGTTGATATGTTGTTTAAATTATAATTTCTGAAATCATAAAAGTACAATGTCTTAATAGCACTAAATTTGTCATACATCGCAGAATCTTTTTTGTATCTTCTGCAATTTAGAGGATGAATATGTAGGGATTCAATAACTGTAAAACTTTTACTTTGGTGAGTTCAAGCGTTTGTCTGTAAACCAGTGCTCTTCAGCAGTAATTTTGTATACTCTTCATCTGTGTTTATTTATCTTTTTCATACTGCCTGCAACAATCATCTATAAAAATTATCTGTGTGAACAATTCTGTAACAAAAAACAAATTTGAAATTGTATTTTTTAAATAATCCACTGAATCACTTAATTGTCAGCTTTGATTTTTTTAAGCAAAGTTTTCTTGTTGTTTAATATCAAATACCTCCCTAGGTTAGTTCAGCATCCTGAGGGAGGCTATCTTGCCCACTATTGGAAACACTGTATTAGGTAGATAATTTTAAAAATAAATTATGTTAGGCCTGCATAATGTCTCATTGTATTTTTTTTTCAGACTTATGGGCTTAACAGCTCTTGTTGTAACATCATGTGATGATCCTCGATCCGTGACAATGTCTACAAATTTAGAATGGGCTTCCTTTGCTAACCCATTTCTCTTATTGTTCCTATATTTTACTCTTGTTTTTGAATCTCAAATTCTGTTGTCATCACCAGCCAGTGTACATGTAAGTATCTTCTTAGTTTTATTTTTGTATTATATTTCTCTCTTAACATTTATGAAAATAATTATCTAACTTGGCTTTAACAGCATTATTATATTTCTGATAGCAGCTTCATTTGACATATTGAATACTGATTAAGTGCTCTGATTTTTATCTTCTAACCATAAGCACCTAATATATTAAATTTTAGTCAATATCTGATGAAAATGAAGAATAAATTGGGCTCAAATGTTTGAGTAATTGGCTCATAAAAGACTTTTCAAAAATCCTATCTCCATTAATCTTTTTCACTGGGGTTGCAAAAATTATTTATTATTTCCTTTTTTCTTATCGGTGAAATTAGTTACTTCTTCTCTTAATTTCATTCTTATAATTGCACATTTTTTATACTACTGTCATGGAGGTGCAAAGGTGGTTGGCAAAACATGCTGAGAAAAAAACAATCACAAATTATTTACTGGGTTTGAAGAATTCATCAAGTCATGCTCTGTAACTAGCATAAATAAAGAATCATATTAATTGAAACTTCTCATTGATTCAAGTACTATTTCTTCATTGTAAATAGCTATATTCTTGAAATCTTATATGTGAAATGCTAAAGATTCCATAACCATTCATGCCCATTCTTTTGACGATGAGGTCTTGAAATTTTATTATTGTAAATGTAAGAGCTATGGCTTTAGGGTCATGTAATCCATATCAAGTATTTCTTTAGTGATGGAAATTTTTTAATGAAATAATTTTATATTTTAGTATAAAATATGTTTAGATAAGAAAGTGAAATATGTTAATATTTACTGATATAAAATCTTTTGTATCTTAATTGAATACTTGAAATAATCTTTATTTCTTTGAAATGTTAAAAAAGTTCAATAATTAGGGTTTTCATCAATAATCAATCAATTGAGTTAATGGTGTAATGGAGGGGAATTAATGACTTTTGCATAATTAAAGGAGGTGATTAGATATTATTCAGATTTATTGTATATTCAGTATTCAAACTTTTGTCATTAAGGCACTTTTTAGTAGAATTTTATGGAAGAATGTGGTTGAATCCTCATGAATTTCTGTCACATTTTTGGGCAATGGAGTATTTTCTTTTGTTGTAATGTTTATTTGAAATTTTGCTGAGGACCTTTGATTCTTTTTAATAAATAAAGAAACTCATTTTTTCAACTTCATCAGTTTCCTATAATTATGAGCATCTGAAGACTCTTTAATATTGCTGTGCATGTAATTAACTGCTGTGGTTGGTATCAAATGTAATTTAACAGCTCTGGAAAAGGCTCCAACATAATCATATGCATAATCATAATGTTATCTATGTCAATTCTTAGTGCAGATATAATATGTATATCATTTTTTCATGTTACCAAAAATTTGAAATTTAGTTTAAGATATTTTTGTATCTGTGTCTTTTTATTTTCATTTGATAGTTATAATGGTTGCAATATGGCTGGTTTGTCTCAGTAAATTTTTTAATTCTTTTGTCACATATTTAATGAGATTTAAAAAGTAGCTTCATGTCAACATTTTAGACTCCCTAATGAGGTGTAACTTATTTTGTATGAGACACATTCCAAAAGTAAAGTCCATAGTGTTCTTAAGAGCAGTCATTTATAATTACATGTTTGTGCAGCTGCATGGACATAAACTAGTTCATTGTGAGCATAAACACAAAATGGTAATTGGTTAATCATTGTTTGCCTTTGCATAGCTGAATTTTATGAGGGCAATGGCAAAAAATCCTATCAGTTGCTGTATACAATCATTGATTAGATATGAGAGAGTACATAGAGTTAACACCCACTGTCCATTGAGTTAAACCTATGGGCATACATTTTTCTGAAGAAAAGTACAGCAAATGTTTGAGCCTTTCATAACTGATTTTCCAATATATGTGGTGATTGGAGGTGTGACATGCCTGGACCAATGATCTTGCAAAGCGTATGAGTGCAAAGTGAGTGAGATGCTTTCTTAGAATTTCATGAGGCTTCAAATACTGTTCACAATTGTAAGTGGCTCCTTGGGCTTGTTACAGGAAATGATGAGGGTGAGAATTATTCTCTTTGGTTGTATTATCAACCACATGCAGCTGCAAACTTAATTGAAATATTTCTATTTATTTCTGGATCTTACATGCTGTGAATTCTATCCTTAACAACTCCTCAAGACATGACTGGTTTCTTAGTACTCTGAAGAGTTGGAATTTTAGGTAGACCACTGCCTGAAATCACTGACAATCAAATTTTATCCCAATGGCTGAATCACATGTGCTTCATAATATCAAAAGTGTATGGTGTAAAAAATGATTTCATAGAAAAATAATGTAAATTTGACTGTATTTTTAATTTGTCTGGTATTTATTTGTTCTCCTTTTATAACCAGCTAGATCTTACTTTTGGAATGTGCCTTTTAACCAAATTCTAAATTAATATAAATTAAGTTATGATCATGTCTTGAGGTTAGAGAATATTTTATAGTTATAGCTTCATTGAGATATAGTTGGATATTTCTATAAATATAGAAATTGGAGGTCTCTAATAAATGTGCAATTTTCTGGTGGAATCACAAAAAATGAGGAAACATTTCTTTTAGTGATTCAAAAACGTTTTTCTGCATAAAAATTGCCTCAGGGACATTATTTGGTTGTATAATTGTAATTAGTAAGATTTTACTCAGGGAGCTAATCTCTTGTCTTATCTAAAATAACTTAGGATTGCGATCTAACAATAATGGATGTTAAGGAAGTCTTTTTGTAATAATATTATATCATAAAACAGTAAATATTATATAATAAAATAGTAACACTTTTCATGGTTTAAAATCTCAACTTGTAAATAGATATCAAGATGCCATGATCTCTTTATGGACATAGTAGTTTATCCCAATGATAATCAGAAGTGGGAAATGTTGACTTGAACAGTACTAAAACTCAGGTCTTCCACTGTCCAGGCAGAAGTAGTAACCTCTGAACTACTTGACCAAATCAATCTCTGTCTATTTTCGAGATGCTATGTAAGCAAGGTGAAAGGTAATTTGACTTAGTGGCACCTGCCACCACAGAGGCTGACCAAGTCATGGAAGAGCAAAACTCGCCTAAGATGCACAAGGAAAAGGGGTATAGCCATGAAATTTTGCTTAAAGAGGTATGACTTGAAAACCCAAAATGGTATACATTTTCACTTCTTACACATATGTCATTATGATGTATATTTTTCTTGGGGGCCTCTGGATAGCCAAGTGGGGGCTCATATGCAGAATGACCTTAGATGTCGAAACACTTTTAAAATACTACTACTACTATCATTACGTTTTACATTTTCTTCTTTACCTATATGTTTTCAGGTACCTGCTTATCATGAAAAATTTTATAAATATACTCTTACTATATTAGTTTATGGAAGTGGTTTGAAATAATTGAAACAATGCATTCATTCTTATCATTATAATTCAGTACTTGAACTATAACTATATTAGTTTATGGAAGTGGTTTGAAATAATTGAAACAATGCATTCATTCTTATCATTATAATTCAGTACTTGAACCTTTTTTCTGAAAAATATGGGTATAAATTATCTTACTTTTGTGAGTATGGACTCTATGAGCATTTTACATAAAGTATGTAAATATATTTTTTCATAAGATTGAATGACTAGTAAAAATAATAATGTTCATTGTTTTCAATTATTCAAAATCAATATTATTCTATAAGCTGTGGAAAATATACAACATTAATGCACCATATTTCCTAGTCTATGAATGACACTTTTTTTAATGTGATGTAAAATCAATCTGAATTTTATTTGCTTAGAGGAAGGATTACAAGCAATAATTTAAATATTAAATTTAAAAATTCAAGATTAACCATGTTTGACACACTGAAAGCATTTAGGCTCAGTGAGTAAAGAGAGCTAAGTCATATTCATTTAGGAGACATGTAAAAAAGTCTGTTTTTATCTCTGAAAAGTTTGGGGTTGAACTAAATGCAAGTATATATGGTGTTTGTAACTGTATATCCATATTAATGGAATGTTAAGTATTATTCTGTGATCTTACAAATATCTTCCTACTGATAGTAAGGGTAATTACTTTCATTAATTTCATGGAAAGCTTGTGTTTGAACTTCTTGGGTGCTTTTAGTAACAGAATTTTCTTTGTGTTTGAATGTTAGGATAGTAAATAGTTTGGATTATTTCCATGCATTCCTAGTCTCATACGTTTGATATACTAGAAGAAAAATATTACTTGCGAGGTGGATTTTGAGTATTTCAGCTGGATATCAATATTTTTTCAAGATCAAGATCTTTGTTAGTCCAATGTATTGTTAATTTGTCTTGGAACTATCTAAAGGGTTCTTTTACTATGTTTTATTACTTACAAAATATATCATCCCTTATATGTCTGTTCTTCTAATAATGTGTGTTTACATTGGATTGATTTGGTATTAAGTTGAGGTGTTCACTCTAACAAATTCTACAAAAATACCATAGCTTGTTTCAGTATAAGTTCATTTTGGAAATCTAGCCTTAGACTTTTATTAATAATCAATCCCAAAATCTTATTATTTTAAACCATTTTTCTGATTGATACAAGCTCATTGGATGATTTAGCCATTTCATAATTTTACAAGCAATCTGTGAAAATTGTATATTTTTTCATACTTTAATGTTACAAATCATTTAATAATGAACTTATCAACAGAATGTGAATTAATTTGACAAAGCAACTTTCTTAAAATAAGAAAAAAGTAAGTCAGGTATGATGTAGTAAAGGTATTGAATTTTTTAAAGTGATTAAGGGAAAAGGAGTATTAAAGGGAATTTTTAAGTAATAAGGAATTTTCTAAAATATGGTATTTAAGCTCTTTTTATTCAGAAGGATAGAGAAATAAGAATATTGGATTTCAGAATTATTTGTAATATGTAGTATTAACATCACAGGGGGGAAGAGATGGGGTTCTCCCAGCAATATCTCCTCCACAAGGAGGCCAAGTAAGCTGGAATGGGGCAGTGAGAGGTGGGGTAGGAGCAGCAACCTCTCTGCCTCCTTCTTCCCCACCTCGGTCCTCACACCCCAACCCTTCATCTGGACTTTCACGTAGGCGAACCATCCCTTGGTCTCGTGCTGCTTCAATAAGAGTTCGAGTATGTTGGTTGTCTTGGTTGATCTTTTTCTATCACTGTTTTCAAGTACACTTTGCACCAAGTGTAGTTCAACCTCAATTGTTTTTCATATTATTATTCTATAGAAGGAAAAAAGAGCTATGATTAAATCGTTAAAGTTGACATATTGGTGAAACATTTATACAATAATCATAGAATCATCATAAATACAGCTAAAAGCTTCTTTAAATTACATTAAAACAATTGAGGTAGCTGCTTCATCTATCACTTCTCTCCAGATCCTTTGTCATTGTATGTAAAAAATCCTGTGGCTTTTTTTTCCTCTTTTGTTCAACGATGATTTTTGCTTTTACTCAAAGATGTCTATTATTTTATCCTATTGAAAACTCTGCTTCATTATAATACCTAATCTTTACCATAGGTATTTGTCAAACCTTACTTCAACACAGCACAAGTTAAAATGTAAAATTGTCACAGTTTTGCAGTTGGTTTGCTAAGTCTGTTCTGTTACAGATAATGTATGGTTGCAGCCAATAATTATTATGGGTCTTAGATATTTTTAAATGTTGGTTTTTCACAACCATTTTTACAATTAAACCTTTTTCTGTTTTTATTGATTATTTTAGCAAAACCTTTTGCACTTGTTTTCTATACCAAAATTTACCTTACATCCTTATTGTTATAGTCTCTAAGATTATTTGTTTGTTGTAAATTTGTCACAGATGTACATATTCTGTGTAATTTTAGTGTGGCTGTCTTTGAATATATAAAGTAAAATTTACATTTATTTACAGAATGACTATTTATGTATAGACCTTTTCGAAAACTTGTGTGAAGCTGCTTGTAAATTTTTGTAAATATCCTGCTCTGAATGGAAGATTACAAATCTGATTCCTCTCTTTTCTGTAATTTCTGTATGTATTTTCAACTTAAACATTGCTGTTGTGTATCTCCTGCTTTTGTTAAGCCTCGAGTCATTTTCCTTGCATCATGTTATTGTGAATTGTGTATGTTGAAGTCATGCTAAGGTTTAAAGATGCCCATAGTATATAGCAGATTCATTTTGCAAACTGGTTATCTTTTACTGTGTTAAAGGGAAGGCACGTGGTGGAGATAGCTGAACTCAAAAGAGAGGAATATGGGGACGAGAAAGTAGAGGTAAGAAGATGATTAATGAGGAATATCATCGATGAGGGATGTTTTACAAGCGAAACCTCTCTTGTTGTTTTTATTATATTATTTTTGTAAAATGTTAGGTGTTGTGATTCAGCGAGTTTGTTATTGCTAGCTACTGTTTAAGTTTGTTGGGAAAAATTTGAATCTCTATGAACTTCATCAATTAGAGACCATATTCAAGAAATTGTGTAGATTTTATTTGCAACTATGGATAGCTTATGGTTTGAAAAGTAATTCTCCTGTATGAAACTGGACTTTGCTGGCTATTTTTAAGGGAGTTGGATATGTTTGTGCTAAAGTGATTGCTAATTTAGCGTGCTTCTGAGGTGTTAATACCTGCAGTTATAGGCATGTAAAGTTATATTCTGCGATGCTTATAAAATTAAGCTGACTGAATAATTTCTATACTCTTTTAACTATTTGAAATGCTTATATCATTAGCTTGTTGATTATATTTTGCTGAATCTTAGAAAGTTTATTGACATTTATTGTTAGGTTCAAATCCCTTACTTTCCCTCTATGGTATTGATTTATTTCCATTTTTTTTCTCTGCAGCTATTTTGATGGTGTTGGCCTTATTTCCAAAAGCAGTGTAATTTTATTGTTACACTTCTCGTGATACTAATAATAAGTATATGTATGCTTCTTCAAGTATTAGTCATGTATAGTATGATGCATGAAACTCTGTAAGATTTTTTTGCTTGAAATAACTTTCAGCTTTTCATCTATGACATTACATTAATCTGCATGAGTAGAGCACTATTAATTTTAAAAAAACTCCTTTATTTTTATCATTTCATTTTCCCCTTGGGTGGTTGCTTGTGTATAGAATGATGCTGAGACTGACAGTGTAGACCTATCCAGCTTTGGTGAAAGCACACCTGTAGGTATCTGCTGCTTGTAGTGTAAATTTACTTAACTGACACTCAACTACTATTGATTCACTCCTAATTGTTTTTTATTTGGTGCTGGTTTTTTGTGTCTTATCTAATTTCCAAAAATATCAAATTCTTCTGAGAACTTAAATGTATTTCAAGTAAATACTGCAGTTAAAACTCAATAAACTTATTTTCCATTTCAAAAATAAGTAAATAGCTTACTCGAGTCTTTTTGTCTTCATCACAGTTTATTATTAAATTACTGTATTGTTCAAAATAAGAAGTTAAATTTCTTCTTAAAAATCATGAAAGAATATTTGCAGTTTATCATTCCGAAATTGATAATTTCTATAAATTACTGTTTTTTTTAATGAAGCCATTTTTTTCTATAATTTTCAATGAATACATTGTGAATTTATTGAAAAAAATTTTAGGTTTATTACTTCCATAACAATCGATCACCATTTCACAGTTCTCTAATTCATGTTTTAATTAATGAATTTTTGTCCTATAGTTACTTTAACTCTCAATATTATTCATCATAAATACTGAAATACTGAAATAGAATGATGAAATATGCATATCCAAATCGAATTTTAATTTTCTTTAAAACCTTTGCATTCTCATTTTAAGATTAATCTTTTCTTTATTTCATAATTTATCTTATTGATTTATATAATTTAATATTTATGTAAAAATGCATTTGCCAGCTAATGCACAGTGGAAGAGGAGGGCGTGTTGGTGGAGCAAGGAGAGGATTGGGTTCAAAGTACAATGCTACTGGTGCTTCAGTTCGTTTGAAGAAAGGAGACACAACTTCCTTAACTCAAGATTCTACAGGAAGTGTTATTTGGGCCCATGCACCTTCTTCTGAAGGAGTTGAAGTGGAACCAGAAAAAAATGCCGAAGAAATCAATCTGCAGCAGTTTGATAATGGTATATTTATGAACTTTCTGTATTACAGAATCCTAAAATGACAGGTATTTCTGTCTTATAGTGCATATTTTTACATTAAAGGTGTAAACCTTATTGAAAATTAATACCTTATCGAGTAATATATTTACTCTATCATAGTTTCTATTTTCTGAAATTTAAAATTTTGTGACTATAAAAGAATTTTTTACTTGCACTTAGTGTATTTGCCCTACCCCTACAGTTGTGTTGAAAATAATAATAATATATTTGTCTCATAGCGAATGCAGGAATTGAAGACATTGAAATTGATTCAGGCCCTCTGGAACAAATTGTTGATGCAATTATATCAATATTCCAAATCATTACTCGTTCATCATACATTGCTACAAATATTATCATGATGGTGAGTCATGCACTTTCAATATACTTTTATTTATGTTGTGCAAATGTTTTGGTATTAATTTATACTTCATGATGTAGCTGATTCTGTAGTCCTGAATTTCTTAATTGATACTTGCACTGGATATTTTAAGAGTAGAAATGACTTATTTTCATTTTTCGTGTATCAACAGGCTTGGAGCATAACTTACCACAGTTGGCTTACATTTGCTCTGCTGTTATGGGCGAGTGTTCTGTGGATGATTCCCAATCAACGCAGATCTTTGCTACGCTGTTCACCTTTTTTAGTCACATATGCAGAATTTCTTTTGTTAGCTCAGTACGTTTATGGAATGAATTTAACAAATGATGAACTTCCACCAGCAGTAGAAGGAATAAATTTAGCTCAGATTGGGTTCATCAAATCAACTCGTTTACCATTTAAACCCATTCTTGTTAAGGTTGGTAAACATTTTCTATTTTTCATCCCTATCAAATGTATGCACTAATGAGGCCTGAGTGGATATTTGATGTGTCAGTATTCAAATAATTCATAACTGTTTATTAACATTCTTTTGAAAATTTGGATGTTCATATGGAAGAATATTTGCTTTTAAGAGGAATCTACTGAAGATGAGACTTATGTCTTACTATAACTTTGATGACCTATGTCAGTTGTGTACAATTCATTAACTTGATAGTTTGGAAATTATTTACAATGTTTCCCAGATTAATTGCTAAATTGTTTTCTTCCTCATTTCTATCAATAAAAGCAACTTATCAATGAATACTGCCATGGGCTAACACTCCTAAAATGTAAAACGTAAAATGCATAGTACATAACTTTTCTACCTTTCTGTTGGTTCTACTCAATTCCCTTTCTTTTGCTTCACTTGCTAACTTATTCTTCCCTTATGCCATCTAATAACTTTTGTCTTTGTCTTCACCTCCATTTTTTCCCTTTTATACTACCCTCAATTACATTCTTTAGCAATCCCTCTCCTCTTAATATTTGTCCCATTCATTTCCTCTTTTGATGTTTAATTACTTCCACCTTCAGTGAAAATGGCATCATTAAACTCTTTGGCAGATTAGTCCTAATAAAGCTCCTTGTTGTGAAGACATACATACCAGCTTGAGTATTCAAGGAAGTAGCAGAAAGCATAGCTCCCTTTCTGAAAGTAATATTTGAAAAGTCTATGAAGGTAGGAAAAGTTCTGAAAGATTGGAAAATTGCAAATGTTACTCCAATATTTAAAAGCGGTTTAAGGGAGGATCCAGCAAATTATAGGCCTATATCTTTAACATCATTGAGTGGCAAAATAATGGTACATATAATAGTTAGTTCCTTAATGGGCTTTCTTGACACATCCAAATTCATAATGAGTAACCAACATGGTTTTTGTAAGACGTGATCCTGCGAGTCTCAGCTAGCATTGTTAGTTCACGATATCTTGAAATCTGCCAAAAATAAAAGGCAAGTTGACGTGATATTTTTAGATTTTGGAAAGCATTTGATAAGGTTCCACATAATAAATTATTATACAAATTAAAAGTTGCGTATTAGTCATGTATAGTATGATGCATGAAACTCTGTAAGATTTTTTTGCTTGAAATAACTTTCAGCTTTTCATCTATGACATTACATTAATCTGCNTAAATTATTATACAAATTAAAAGTTGCGGGTATCAATGTAGAAGTAATAAACTGGATTAAGGACTTTTTATCCGACACAGAACAATGAGTAGTCCTAGATGGTTTAGGTTCCAATTTGTTTAAAGTGACCTGGGGCATGCCACAAGGAAGTGTAATTGGACTGATACTAATTTTAGTGTATATCAACAACCTTAGAAATAACATCAATAATAAAGTTAGGATATTTGCAGATGACACGGTAATTTATAGGGAATTTGGAAGCTCAGAGGATAGATCAACCCTATTGTGTGATTTAGATAAAATTATGAAATGGCACAATGATTTGCAATTAGAGCTCAATATAGATAAATGTTCATTAATCAACTTCTTCCAAAGGAAAAATAATCAATGATTATTTTTACAGGCAAACTTTATCAACAGTAGAAACAGTGAAATACCTTGGAGTAACCCTCACCAATAACTTAACCTGGGGTACCCACATCCGTAATATATGTGGTCTAGCGCTTAAGAAGCTCGGATTTGTGAAGAATTGTTGGCAGGAACGAAGAAAATGTCCATGAGTGATGTTACGTTGCGTTGGTCAGGCCTCACCTGGAATATGCGTGTAGTGTATGGGACCCTGCAGAAAAATGTTGTATTTGGGAATTGGAAAAAGTACAGCAAAAGGCCATACGTTTTGTAAAGAATTGTAATGATGAGTCAGTGAGTGTTACAGAAATGCTTCAGGACGCGGGATGGGAATCTTTGGAAGATAGAAGGCTTAAACAAAGGATAAATCTACTTAATAAATTTAGAGAAAGCACATTTAGAGATGATATAGCTGAGATAATACGTCCCCCATGTTATATAGGCCGTTCTGATACTGCAAGGAAAATCAGAGAAATAGATGCTAGAACACGTTGTTTCAAAAATTCACTTTTCCAAGAACGATACATGAAAGCAATCAATTAGTGAAGTAAGAGTCGTGTTGCTTGCACTCCCTGCCACTTGCTGAAAGGCATCTTTCAGCGTACTTATGTAGATGTTGATGTACAAGCTATCTATTGAATAGCTGGAGTAACTCAAGTTCTTGAACTTTTTGAATAAGACTTATGTTAAATCAATTGCAGAATATCTTGTGAATTATGAGGCATCAATTACTCTTAATTATGGAAAAGGACTGGAAAGGTTGATGTAGATATAATGAGCATACTAAAAGTGCCCAATGTGTACTTAATTCTTGTATTGGGAAGATCTTGTTAACCCCTTGGAATATGGAAGAGAGTTAATTTAGTAATTAGAAATTGCTTGTAATCTGGGAGGCCTTCTATTAGTTTCTCAGTAACATTTCATCAATTCTTTCTGGTACCTGTAGCTCAAAATATATGTAGGTGTGATACAATATTGATGAATCACGTCATTTGTTGCTGGACCAGTAAGATTTTAGTAAAATTTTTCATATTTTGACAGTCCAGTGTGTATATGATGGTAAAATCAAAGGTATGCTTCCATTGGTTTGCAGATTTTAAGAAAATGAATTAGAAAGGCATGGCACTGTAATAATTATTTTATTTAGTTGAAATCTTAGGAAAGTGTTTTTGTGAAAACATCTACTGTTAAAGTCATTCTATTGAGTCAACATTTAGCCTTACATTTAAATCTGTGCTCAACGAAGTGCATATCCATCTTTTCTGTGTATCATCTACTGTAAACATAAATGCTAATTTTCTGTATTATTTAGATTTGTTGCTGTGAGAAATAATGTTGTTATTTATTTTCTAGAGTCTGTACACTGTCATGTTTTGGATCACTCTGAGGCAGTACTCCCAAGAATGCTGGGAGTTAAAGCATGCTGCATCAACTGTAGTTGGTGTGACAGCAGAGCCATTTGTTATTTCTGTTACTACTGCTACAAGCCAAGGTACTGTTTGTATTTTGGATTTTTATTCATTTGTCCTTGATATTTTTGGTGGTTGATGATATGTTCCTTGAATTCTGCATGCTTTGTAAAGAGATAATGAACTAATTTTTTATTTTTATGAATGAGCTGTTTTATTTCAAGCATTCTTTGTTGGCTTTAATAACTAAACTTTAAATCAGTATTTGTCTTTTTTGTGAAGGAAAAGGTATTATAAGAAAATTTTGCTGCTGGTTTATTATTCTGTCTCAAGGATTTAATAGTTTATAATCGTGTAATTCTATAAGACTCTCTCATTATTCATTAATTGCTTGGACTGTTAACAATTTGCTTCCCTCTTCAGATTAAAATCTGTTTAAATTTGTCTGTTTTAAATCTGTTTCATTGTGGATACTTATGTATGCTTAAATTGTGAATTTAAATTTAAATTTTTTTTAAAATTTACATTAATGACCTTCCTGATCATATTAACAGTGTTCAGGGCAGCACTCCCATTATCTATGCTGATGACACCAATGTTGTTGTTTCTTCCTGCAGTCCTGAACAACTGGTTGAAAGATGCAATCTTGTGACAGAAAAAATTCACTCTTGGTCCTTAAATAATTTTCTTGTCATGAACCCAGGCAAATCACAAGTTATTAATTTCACGCATAAAAATAAAATACCTCACATACTAAATATTCCCATGGATGGTCACACACTACCTCAGGTAGATGATTGTCAATTGCTAGGTGTTCGTATTCACTTCAATCTCTATTGGGATCTGCACATTGAGATGTTGTTGAAAAAACTGAATCCGCTATGCTTCCTCATACGTACCATCCGCTTCACTGTCTCCACTGACGTCTTGCTATCCTTATATTACGGCTTATTTTACGCCAATATCATGTATAGTGTAATGTTTTGGGGATCCTGTCCCCAAGCAATCAAAATCTTCAAACTTCAAAAGAAGTTCATTAGACTGCTAATGAATACTAGGCTCGATGCCCCTAGTCTTCCGCTTTTCAAATATCTAAGAATTTTACCCCTTCCTTGCATTTATCTTCTTTCCTCCGTCACGTATACCAAAGCTAATCTTCAGCAACACAGGACTAATGCTGAAATACACAGCCATGGCACTCGGAAAGCCAATGATTTACATGTGCCTTACATGCGTACGAAATCCACTATGCTGGGACCTCTACGCATGGGACTTGTACTATATAACAAACTACCTGAGCACATCAAGAATGTGGCATCCAGTGCATCTTTCAAAAAGAAGTGTATATCCTTCTTGCAGGAAAAAATGTATTACAGCATCGATGCTTATCTCCATTCGTAATTTTTAGTATGTCTTAGTATGTCTTTATGTATATTTTCTTAATGTTTGTTTTTGAACTTGTATTAATGATATTATTATGTATTACTGACGGTGCCTATACTAATTTCTTTAGTCTTTGGCGGAATAAAATTGAATTGAATTGAATTGAATTGAATTGTGAACACAAATAAATAGGCTTTAAAATTTTATATTCATAACTTTATTTTGATAATTTTTGCAAAGACAGCTTTTTTAAAGCAATTTAATTTCATAGGAGTACTTCTGGATTGTTTTCCATTTAGTAACATTTGCTGTTATACTTCTTAATCTTATTGTTTTTGATATTTTAGGAAATATATATTCTCTTGGAAACAAAATACTTTGCAATCTCCACTTTTTTTAGAAATGTGCAGTCCTTACCTCTTTTTACCTTTCTAAACATTTTCAAAGTGTAGGAAGTATCTATTATATTTCTTAAAAATATCTTGACTAAGATTATGAATTTATTTAAAGTAATCATTTTAGGTAACTTAGTTCAAATCACTAAGTAATGGATGCATATTTTATTTGGTATTACCCAATATTATTACATTTGGCTCCACCATCCTTTGATGTAATGTTATCCCATCACCTTCTCTAAAAGTCCTCTACATTAGTGTCTAGAATTATAAAATATACAATGTTCAAGAAAATTCCCTTCTTAACTATTGGCTGCTGTCAATCATCCCTCATTGTTTGTAACCAAATCATTGCATTTCTCATGGTTTATTGATTTATACCTTAATAATTTTAATTCAATTTAATTTTAAAATTCCTTTCTTTCAGAAATCCCTCATGCTGATAATGTAGATGAAACTACTAGTGTGGAAGGAGGTTTACAAACTATGATGCATAGATTTGGAACATTTCTGAAAGCCTTCCTGACAAAATTTTGGATCTGGGTTGTAGCAATCATGCTATGTGTTATTGGTTTAGGTGGAGCTCAAGTTGTTGTTTACAGAATTGTGTACATGGCATTATTTCTCATATTTGTTTTAACATTCCAGGTAAGATAATTTTCATAGTGTGATTATTGTTACTCGATAAACAACTGCATTTATTTTAAGTATTGTTTTGCTTTTACATCTTTTACTATGATGTACTCAATTCATAAATATCATGGATATTTTATTTTTTAGTCCAGAAATACTTTACTTCCATTTGATCAATCTCAGCATTATATAATTGTTATAGTAATTAAACAAAATATTAGCTCCCAAAATATTAAAAATTTAAAATATATTTATTTTTCAGTTATCATACGCAGCTTGGAGAAAAATGATGTATGGATTTTGGTTGACTGTAATAATTTATTCAATGCTTTGTTTGGTTCTTATATATACCTATCAGTTTGACAATTTTCCAGCATATTGGCAAAACTACACTGGAATACCTGTGGAATTGTGAGTATACAATTTTAAAAATATTTGAATCCTACTCTCGACTATTCTATTGATTTATAAACTGTTCTTAATTTATATTATGTCTTCTCTCTCACTCTTTGCTCTTTTCCCTTTTCTTCAGGCAACATGACATTGGATTGGAGGTTTTTGACACTGGTGCTTTATTTGTGCGTCTTTTAACTCCAACCTTCTTTGTTATAATAACAGTAATACAACTGCATTACTTTCATAAAGATTTTTTAGCTATCTCTGATATAAGACACAGGTAAAAATTTTTATCCCATTATTCTCTTAAATATAACACCTAATTCATGGTTTCTTAATAAAAAAGATTTGGAAAGTGTATAAAAAGTCCTTAATTTTGTAAAGTAAAATATTAATGGTGATAGTAAAAATACTCTTTATTATTTCCACTGTATTATACACTATAATGTTGCTGGCAAGATGAATAATTACAAGTGTAATCTAAGGTGGTAATACTAATGAAGTCTGAATGATCATTTTCAGAAATTCAATTGTAAACACTCCTCAGATAAACACAACTGCTCCTACAGATGACAATGATCCAATGAGAGAAATAAAAATAGGGCCAACTCTTTCCTGCAAAGATCCTTTGAAGAGAGTGGATTCAAAGAAGCTAACACAACATCTTTCATTAAAGGACATGAGAAGTAAATGTTTTCTCATGGGTGGCCCTGAATATGTTTTAATGAATTATTTAATATAAATTTAATATCTTTAAGTTATGATAGGTCATCTGCATAAGTGGTGTTAATTAGAAGCTAATAAGTTTGTATACAATCAAAGATTTCAACTTTTTTATTTGCTATGGATTTCACTTCTTACTATTATATTTTCTGTGTATTTCCATTTTTTGTAATCTGGAGCTGTATCAAAAATAAATACTAATTTTAATTATTTTTTACAGAAATATCATATGTTACATTCCTCAAGATGACCAGAAATTCAAAAATTTTTATTAGTGAAATGATAGAGTTTTTGTGGAAATTTTTTGAAATTCACATGGTGAAGATAGTTTTCCTATCATTTGTTCTCTTGGCTGTATGTGATGTAAGTTGTATCTCACTCTAAACTTAAATATTTCCCATGACTAAATCAAAACTTGGATAGATATGGGATTAAATGTTTTAATCTAATCAAGAAATTATTTCTACAGGTTTGTGCTTTGCATTTGGCATTTATAGTACTTTCTGTTGCTGCTTTACCTTGTGGGAAAAAGATACAGGCTATAGTCATTCATCTTTGTTCTGCTCTCACATCTCTATTGTTGCTGTCCAAGATGATCTATCAGATAGAATATATCAGGCATGAGCAATGGGAAGCAAATTGTACGGTATGTCATTACTAAATGAATTCCTAGAAGGATATTTGAATATCAACTTATCATTTTATTATTTAGGTAGATCTGTTAGTTAAACAAAAATTGACGTTCAAAGACCAGTTCCTCAATATTTTGTCTTTGATGATTTTGGAATCATCAGTTTCATTTTCAAATTTATTTTCAATCTAGGATTTCAAACAAGTTGCATTTTTCTTTTTTTAGTAACCAATAGAATGTTCAAAGTAAACTTGACTTTTTCTTCAGGGTTTACCATCTCTAAATTCAACCAATGATTATGTTGGAAATGTGGAGTATACAATGAATAATGCTGATTGGATAGGGTTTAAGAAAACCACTCATCTACCAGAATTACTCAAAGGTTACATTGGTAAGTCTCTCATTGTCAGTTAAGGAAGGAAAATTAATGTATTTTGCATTATTATAATTCATCTGTTTGTGTCTAAGTTTATAATTTTAAATGATCAAACTCTATTTAGCTATCACCATTGAAATTAGTAGAATTTGGAAGAAGATATCATATGTGCTATTTTTTTGAAAAAGTAATGTTTTTCTGGTAAGGACATCCCAACATTTAATTTAGTTTAACCCTTCCAGCCGGTTTGATGTACACATGTACGGACCCTATTATCTTTCCCAATGGCGGTTGTATGTATGGCGTATGTCCAGTCCAGTCGCCTCATCTGTAGTAAGTCTTTTCCCTTGCCATCTCTCGTTTTTTTTTTCACACTTCTTGCTGTCATATGTTAAGATTGTATCATGCTGCCACCTTTGTTGATCCATCATAACTAGCAGTAAATATTTTTTATATATACTATATATTTTGTACAAATTTAATTACCACCGTAGGAGTCAAATCCCAAAATATTAAATATTGGCTTGAGGGGTTAAGTCAACAAACAACANAATATTAAATACCGGCTTGAGGGGTTAATGCTGTAAAGATTTTTCCATGAAAGATAGCATTCACCAAATAATAACAATCTCTCAACAATTAATCTTCCTTATTTTACTTAAGAAAATGCTTGTAAATTTTTTTAATGGGAACTGTTCTAACAAATATAAAATTTATGTTATCACTAAATGTATATTATTGTTTATTTGGAAAGATTCTAGTAATAATTACAGTTTTGTATTGAGTTAAGTCTCCAAAACTGATTCAAGGCTTTTGTCTCTGTTTAGGCTTAATCTTGGTGTGTACCCTTCATGCTGTGGTGAGTATTCGACAAAAACATGTACGTCGTGCTCAGGGAGTTGGCCCTACTCCTCCTGCTACACCTAATTCTTCTGCATCAGTGGAATCTCCAACTTATTGGACACGCCAAGAGAGAGAAATCCTTTTCCCAGGTGTAGATAGGTCTGTGGCAGATAATGACATACTTACCTGCATCAAGTTCATGTTCAACTATGGATTTTACAAGTTTGGGGTGGAGGTAAATTTTATCATGGATTTTTTAGATTAGATGTGCAAATGGACAGTGTATTTACAATCTTACTGTTTCAGGGGTTACCCATAAATACATAAGATATTTTTCTGTGATGTTGCATTACCTTTATTAATATGTATATATTTTCTCTGTTTTAAATATTTGGAAAAGTTCATGAAAATGAAAGTTCCTAATAGAACTTATCTATCATTATTAGGTACTATATGAGTATTTGCAGAGGTTGATTATAGTTTATTCTAAAGGTAGATTAAGGCGACTAATGTTTGATTCCATGTTAGTATGTTATTGGTTGTGTTAAGAATTTCAGCTATGTTTGATTAAGTTGTAGAAAATTATAAATATAATGTGTAATATGGTTTACAAATTCTTCATTAATCAGTTATATTGGATAATCAAATTCATGNGATAGAGTTTTTGTGGAAATTTTTTGAAATTCACATGGTGAAGATAGTTTTCCTATCATTTGTTCTCTTGGCTGTATGTGATGTAAGTTGTATCTCACTCTAAACTTAAATATTTCCCATGACTAAATCAAAACTTGGATAGATATGGGATTAAATGTTTTAATCTAATCAAGAAATTATTTCTACAGGTTTGTGCTTTGCATTTGGCATTTATAGTACTTTCTGTTGCTGCTTTACCTTGTGGGAAAAAGATACAGGCTATAGTCATTCATCTTTGTTCTGCTCTCACATCTCTATTGTTGCTGTCCAAGATGATCTATCAGATAGAATATATCAGGCATGAGCAATGGGAAGCAAATTGTACGGTATGTCATTACTAAATGAATTCCTAGAAGGATATTTGAATATCAACTTATCATTTTATTATTTAGGTAGATCTGTTAGTTAAACAAAAATTGACGTTCAAAGACCAGTTCCTCAATATTTTGTCTTTGATGATTTTGGAATCATCAGTTTCATTTTCAAATTTATTTTCAATCTAGGATTTCAAACAAGTTGCATTTTTCTTTTTTTAGTAACCAATAGAATGTTCAAAGTAAACTTGACTTTTTCTTCAGGGTTTACCATCTCTAAATTCAACCAATGATTATGTTGGAAATGTGGAGTATACAATGAATAATGCTGATTGGATAGGGTTTAAGAAAACCACTCATCTACCAGAATTACTCAAAGGTTACATTGGTAAGTCTCTCATTGTCAGTTAAGGAAGGAAAATTAATGTATTTTGCATTATTATAATTCATCTGTTTGTGTCTAAGTTTATAATTTTAAATGATCAAACTCTATTTAGCTATCACCATTGAAATTAGTAGAATTTGGAAGAAGATATCATATGTGCTATTTTTTTGAAAAAGTAATGTTTTTCTGGTAAGGACATCCCAACATTTAATTTAGTTTAACCCTTCCAGCCGGTTTGATGTACACATGTACGGACCCTATTATCTTTCCCAATGGCGGTTGTATGTATGGCGTATGTCCAGTCCAGTCGCCTCATCTGTAGTAAGTCTTTTCCCTTGCCATCTCTCGTTTTTTTTTTCACACTTCTTGCTGTCATATGTTAAGATTGTATCATGCTGCCACCTTTGTTGATCCATCATAACTAGCAGTAAATATTTTTTATATATACTATATATTTTGGACAAATTTAAATACCACCATAGGAGCTAAATCCCAAAATATTAAAAATTTAAAATATATTTATTTTTCAGTTATCATACGCAGCTTGGAGAAAAATGATGTATGGATTTTGGTTGACTGTAATAATTTATTCAATGCTTTGTTTGGTTCTTATATATACCTATCAGTTTGACAATTTTCCAGCATATTGGCAAAACTACACTGGAATACCTGTGGAATTGTGAGTATACAATTTTAAAAATATTTGAANTTCTCAACTTCTTAATTTCCATATTTCCATTAGCTGTTAAGTAAATTATCCCATACCCCCATTTGTCATAATAAGAAATGAATTTCAAATGAAAAAAAAGTGCAGAATGGGTTATCAGAGAAATATTAAGAAAGAGTACAAACTTGGAATTGCAGAGAAATGTTGTTGTGACTGTGCTGTTTTTGGATTACATCAATAGCATAATATGGATACTTTTTTTCTTACTATTCTCAATTACCCAAGGAGGGGTAATACTTTGAGGAGGTAATGGGTACCTCAGGTTAGGAACCCTAGCTCCCAAGAATATTTAGTTTATTGGCTAGGAAGAGGAGAAAAGTGTATGTAGAAAAGTGTAAAGAGAAAAGTGAGGTGTATTTGTATGCTGTTTGAAAAATTTATCTATGTTTTAGGAACAGAAAAAGTTAAATTGAAAACTAACTATAAATTAAAGCATAAACAAAGTGATTAGATTAGAAATAATGTTATTAACTCATTTTCAAGTAAGAAAACTTAGATATGGAGCAGTTTATGGGCAAGCCTTTGAGCTCCATTAGAAGTATCCATGGATGTAATTAATAATATTGAAAATATTTCAATAATATGGAAAAAGAAATAGTTATAAATTGTATAGTAAGGAAGATTGATGACTTGGACTGGTTATTGCAAAATATATCATCATTACACTCATCATTAGTGACCATGACACTTTCACATATATGTATGTTTGCATTTCAAAGGAGTTTGAAGTGTTATGTTGGGAAAATGTTGAAAATGAAAAGAAACAGGTTTTTGAAAGCATTCATAGTTAAATAGAGTAATTGGGACAAGGTAATAGAATTGAGGAGTTGGTAGGATGCATTCAGCTAATAGTGGTTGTGAAATGAACCTAAGGTAGAAATGATGCAGTTTCAGAATCAGGTGGTGTTAGATTACTGAAGAAACCAAGGCTTATTTGGGATTAGGATTATATTTCATTACTAAGTGAGAATTAAAATATTACTCAAATTCAATGTGAAGTTTATCTTTAATGTGTTATCTATATCTTTCTGAGTAGTATCTAGTTGTCTCTCTCAAAATCACTTCAGTAATTCATATCTTGAAGATGATTCAAGATTTGAGATTATAACTACTAGAAATAGGAATAGACACCAAACTTCTATTGAAGGCCCTTTTATGCTCTTTCCTTCTGGAATTCTTAGTATAGACAGCTTATCAAGTATTCCATGTTCAACTCATGAATCCCAAGTCTTCTGTATGTTTCTGGATTGTACTTATGTAATTAGAGTAAGGTGCTATTATCAGAAAAATTTCAAGAGCTTAAGGAAGTTGATAAGATTTTATTTATAAAGACAATCCCATTTAACCAATGCCATTGTGTAATTATTTTAATTTGAAAATAAATATCTGGTGTAATCTTATTTGGGATATGTTACTAAATTCATGTATTCATATGGTAATTATTAAATTTGTTTTAATTTCCCTGTTGAAATGATGTTTGATAGATGAAAAACCAACATTAAGAATAATACAGTAATTCAATAGCTAAAATTCATTCTTTTATTAGTAGAATTTGTTGAATCTTTGTTTTCAAAGAGATGGGAAAAATATTTGAAATAGTTCATTACTAAATTAATTAATTTTCTTCTTGTCTTACAGATCTGTCTTATTACAACTGTTGCTGTGGTTGGCACACGTATGGATGTATATTCAATTGTTTACTCCATTTGGTTATGTCGTCTTGTGTATCTTAGTGGGCGTATGGGAAGAGGCCCTAAAGGTGCAGGAAGTACTGGGTGGGGAGGAGGACGTGAAGCATTAGCAAGAGTATGGATATATTTTCTCCTCACTATTGCTATCCTTCTGCCTTTACAATATGTTTGTGCTGTTGGACTACCTCCTGGTCTATGTGTGGGTAAGAAAAATGTTTAATTTTACTTCCTACTATGTAAATCTATTCTATATAATGAAATTTTGTTTTTGGAAGGCTTTTGCTGAATTGATCAGATATTTCCAAGCTTCAATTCTGTCTCTGTGACAATTTCTCTAGGTCATAACAGCATTCCAGCTGACATCTTCAGATTAAAACTGTGGGAGTCTGATTTTGGTCATCTTCATCTAAGCCATCCACTCCTTTCACTTTTTTGAGATTTGAACAATAGGAAGAAATAGAAAAAATAAATAAGTAAAAGACATCTGCTTATACATGGATGACCAATATCAAACTCCCACCAGTGCATTGCTGGTAAAAATGTTATTGCCTAAGGAAATCATTGTGCTGAGGCCCAAATGTATGCAGAGATCAGTAAAATCTTTTATTCGTAAAATTTTTACATTCTTCTTTCGTACGAGAAAGTGACTAGTTCACTATACGTGTAATATAAGTAAATATTATAACTAATTTTGACATTATCTGTCTAGTTAATAGTTTCAATATGATTTTAAGGCTATGATCAGGAAATATTAAATTTTGTCTAATTTATAATTACTTATGGTGTATTTTTCAGATTTTCCTTGGTATCTAGATGAACGACTGAGAAGATTACAAGACTGGATGTTTCTTCCAGATTATGTTCACTATCCCAGAGCATACAAGTTAGTTTGTAAGTATCATTGATTATAAAAATCGATATGATCAGGTGTTACTTGGTGGAAAGCCATACTAAATGAAATTAAAATCCTTCGTAATTTAAGTAAGAAGGTCTTACATCTTCAGGACCGAAACCGGTCGCAGAATAAAACCTGTGGAAAATTACGAAGGATTTTAATTTCATTTATCATTGATTATAGTATTATTTATAATACTATTATTGATTACAATATTATTTATTATAGCATTACTGATTACAATATTAAATGACATAGTAATTTAATTCAGGTATTCATGTTAAGGATAATGAATGAAACGATTTTATTTAATTTTTGAATTTAATATGGTAGCCAAAGAAAGACTTTCTATCATCAGTATTTAGCTTGATAAAATTATTCCTATATTCTAGGGATTCTCAACTTCTTAATTTCCATATTTCCATTAGCTGTTAAGTAAATTATCCCATACCCCCATTTGTCATAATAAGAAATGAATTTCAAATGAAAAAAAAGTGCAGAATGGGTTATCAGAGAAATATTAAGAAAGAGTACAAACTTGGAATTGCAGAGAAATGTTGTTGTGACTGTGCTGTTTTTGGATTACATCAATAGCATAATATGGATACTTTTTTTCTTACTATTCTCAATTACCCAAGGAGGGGTAATACTTTGAGGAGGTAATGGGTACCTCAGGTTAGGAACCCTAGCTCCCAAGAATATTTAGTTTATTGGCTAGGAAGAGGAGAAAAGTGTATGTAGAAAAGTGTAAAGAGAAAAGTGAGGTGTATTTGTATGCTGTTTGAAAAATTTATCTATGTTTTAGGAACAGAAAAAGTTAAATTGAAAACTAACTATAAATTAAAGCATAAACAAAGTGATTAGATTAGAAATAATGTTATTAACTCATTTTCAAGTAAGAAAACTTAGATATGGAGCAGTTTATGGGCAAGCCTTTGAGCTCCATTAGAAGTATCCATGGATGTAATTAATAATATTGAAAATATTTCAATAATATGGAAAAAGAAATAGTTATAAATTGTATAGTAAGGAAGATTGATGACTTGGACTGGTTATTGCAAAATATATCATCATTACACTCATCATTAGTGACCATGACACTTTCACATATATGTATGTTTGCATTTCAAAGGAGTTTGAAGTGTTATGTTGGGAAAATGTTGAAAATGAAAAGAAACAGGTTTTTGAAAGCATTCATAGTTAAATAGAGTAATTGGGACAAGGTAATAGAATTGAGGAGTTGGTAGGATGCATTCAGCTAATAGTGGTTGTGAAATGAACCTAAGGTAGAAATGATGCAGTTTCAGAATCAGGTGGTGTTAGATTACTGAAGAAACCAAGGCTTATTTGGGATTAGGATTATATTTCATTACTAAGTGAGAATTAAAATATTACTCAAATTCAATGTGAAGTTTATCTTTAATGTGTTATCTATATCTTTCTGAGTAGTATCTAGTTGTCTCTCTCAAAATCACTTCAGTAATTCATATCTTGAAGATGATTCAAGATTTGAGATTATAACTACTAGAAATAGGAATAGACACCAAACTTCTATTGAAGGCCCTTTTATGCTCTTTCCTTCTGGAATTCTTAGTATAGACAGCTTATCAAGTATTCCATGTTCAACTCATGAATCCCAAGTCTTCTGTATGTTTCTGGATTGTACTTATGTAATTAGAGTAAGGTGCTATTATCAGAAAAATTTCAAGAGCTTAAGGAAGTTGATAAGATTTTATTTATAAAGACAATCCCATTTAACCAATGCCATTGTGTAATTATTTTAATTTGAAAATAAATATCTGGTGTAATCTTATTTGGGATATGTTACTAAATTCATGTATTTATTATAGGTTATTTTATACTATGATTTTTTCGAAAACTTGTTTACATTTGTTTTTTAACTCCATACAAATGTTAATTATATCTTCCAACTGATTGAGTAATTCTTTTAAGAGGTTGAAAAAATTATAAATATTTTAAAATGATGGATTAAGTTTTCATTGCAAGTCTAAAGTAAAATTAATTACTTCACAATGGGGTTCCTTAGAAATATAAAGATGTAATGTTTGGCAGTTACCTGGTTTTAATAAAGGATATGGGCTTGTAACAAATATATGACATTTATATAAGTTGGTAAGTATTTGCTGTTCATCAATACAGTAGTTCAAGATATTCATTAATTATTACATAAAATTAACTCCATTTAAGTTTTAGCTTTTAAATTTTCTTTGCTTTGTAATTCTAGGTGATTTTATACTTTTGCTGCTTGTATGTCAACAACATGTAGTTTTTCGTGCAGAAAGGGGTCCCAATTCTATTTCTCACCCTGGGGGCTCTAATAGGGAAACTTCTCTAGATGTTGATGACCCTGGGCTAAATCCGGTTCCAGATTTCATATCTAATGTCAGGCAAGTGATACATGTATATTCCAAAGCATTTAAATGATAAGGTAATGCAGTGAAAATAATATAATTTGACCTTATTTAACAGCATATAGGACACACTGTTGAATTGTTATATTTTGAAATTTGAAAACTTTTGAGTTTAGAAGGTTATCAGTAGCTGATTATATTATTTTTCTATTTCAGATCCTGGCTTGATGTTGTGAAGAGAGTAGTGTTATCATCCTTTTTCTGGGTCTCCCTGGCAGTTGTTTTCTTGGCTGGCACAAATCGTGTGAATCTCTTTGCTCTTGGTTATCTTGCTGGATCATTCATTTTCCTTTGGCAAGGGAATGATTTCTACCTCCGTCCAATGAATACAATTCTTAACTGGTATTGATTTTTTAATTTATAATACATTGAACACTAATGTATGATTCATGGTATCAAATATGTAGCTTTTCTTATCAACAACAAATTTTTAATATTACTATAGAAATATGACCTACATAAATTTAAATCATGTAATGAACATAAATCTTATACTGTTTTTAAGGTTTTAGTGTCATTCAATTTACTTTGCAGGTGGAACATGTTGTTAGGTTACAATGTTGCAGTGATTTTATGCAAAAGTCTTATCCAAATGCTGGGTTGTGTATTCATTCGAGATCTTCAGATATATGCCTGCTGGCTTGTACAGTTGTTGGGAATAGCCTGTATAAAAAAGTTCAGAGATGAATCGTTGAGAGCAGGAGTGATAGGTATTACCTTTTGATCTTTCTTTTGGGTACATCTTTTTATGAATACTAATCAATAATATGTGTATGAATAAATATTTATTTATAATTTAATTTTCTACATGTATGATCCAAGATAGAAAAATAGTAAATCTTCTTCAACTGGGTAATTTCTTGGGAGACCCACATTTTGGCCCATAATTCAGAGGCCATCTTCAGGGTTGTTTGACTTTTGATTGCATGTCTTCATCTGTCATGAGAATGTATTAAATGGGCTAAACATGTATACATTTCTTTAATTACTTTTTGTTTATACCACTGCTCATTCTTTGTCTCCATTCAAAGAGCATTTTGAAGGATCTATTCAGAAAGGAAATGCTGGACTTAGTGGAATAGATAATTGATAAAATTGTGATATCTATTTCGTATATAATAAAATAATTGTTAGTTGAGCAATATGTGTGCTTTGTAAGATCAGATGTAATCATGGTTATTACTTTATTATTTTGTTTTCTCATGACTTGTTGTCCTCAGATCCCAAAGATTGTGTTGTACCTCGAGAAGACACTGGCCTTGCATGGGATGGAGTTTGTTTTGCTTTTCTCTTGCTGCAACGCCGTCTTTTCAGAAGTCATTATTTTCTTCGTGTTGTGGATGAAACAAAAGCACAAACAATCCTTGCATCTAGGTGAGAGTTGTAAATATTTTAGTAATGCAATTAAAGAAATTCTCTCTCTCTGTTTTTTTTGCATGAAATTTTGTTTTTGAAGACATTAAACTTAGAGAAGTATTTATGTAATTACTTTAAAATACTATAAGTTTTCAAGAATTCCTTAACTGTTATATTTTACTATACACTATAATGTTTGTATTTACCTTTGATTTATTGTTTTGTAATTAATGCATATACACAGAGGTGCAGAATTAATTGAAGAACTTAGTAAAAGACAGATAAGTGAGCAACAAGATCTAGAGCGTCAGGTCTTGGAGAAAATAAAACGGAAAATGGAAAGGATCAAGGCCACTCATCAAAGAAGGCAAGATACATTCTTTCGTGAGCCAGGAAGCCATTTTGATGGTGAGTAGAAGTTTCTCTCTTCGTAAACGACATATTTTTATGAGATAAACGTACAAATTTTCAGCAGCAGATTTTTTATAAATTCTTTACTTTAAAAATTAAAGTTAAATTATATGATTTATTTAGATGCATTAAACTTTAGGTACATTTTCTTTACTTGCCATGAATGTGTTCTTCATAAATTTTCTATATAGTTAAATGGTGGTGATTCTAAGTTGTAACTCATTAGTATTTAGTTACGAAATCATGATGTTTATAATACATCATTTTAATTATAATGAAAGGAACCTCATTTGTTCACCAATAAATACCATTAATCTCCTATGTTACTATGAGGTGTCTATTATGAAAAGTTTAGGAACAGTTTATTATGATCTTGATGAATGAATGGTATCAGACTTTACAGCACAGGTTATTTTCTTTATCATCAAAATCAATTTTAATCATGGTTTCCTGCTAATATACATGTTATTGGAAAGTTTACTTAATAAACACCTTTGCAGAATGGATAATCTCATCTATAAGAGGTTCTGTTCTACCAACTTTCATGAAAATGGTTTTTGTAAAAATTTTCAAGGTTATAATTGTCTCTTATGTGTTTGGGTATCAATATGTAGTAATGACTTAAAAAAAACCTGTAAGAAAATTTTCTACCTTTTGTTTGTTGACTTCATGTATACTCTGAATTGATTTTGTAATATTTGTACCTTACATATGATTTTCTTAGCCCAGCCATCATCTCGATTGTCTTCGCCTTCACTTTGTCCTTCTCATGTAAAAGTAACTGCAGCAGAAGATGCAAGACCCATCAGTCCTCAGGGCTTTCATACCCCAATAGAGGATGATGGAACTGACACAGCTCCTCCATCTCCAACCCCAAGTGTATCCCCCTCCCATCCTCCTCGGCAAGTCCCAATCATGACTTCTCAGCCTTTTGGAGGTTTACCTGTTCCACCAAGCCACAGACGCAGTCTGTCCCAAACAATGCAGGTGCAGGCAGTAACTACCACCACAACCACCAACACAAGTGGTGCTCCAACTCCTTCATCTGCAGCTTTCACCATATCCCTGGATGGCTATCTAGAAGGCCAACGAATATCCATTAGTTCTCCTCTTTCATCAGAAATAGTTCTCCCTCCCTCTTTAACCCCTCGTAGGCGTCAACATTCTAGGCATAGACGTCCACGGCCTGCATCATTCCCACCCCCTCCTCATGATATAGACTTTTATGGAGCAGAGGAAGATGATGAATCTTTCCCAGTGTTTTCCCCCCCACCATATGATGCTATTGGTATGGAAGTACCCCAAGGGACTGATCCTGGTACTGGTATGGGTCCAAGAGATGGTCACAACTCAAGGGGTAGTCGAGGGGCTGGCGGATCAATCAGCAACCCTCCTATTGGTCCTCCATGGCTCCCTCCATTTACCAGCACTACTCCTGGACATTCTTTCTCCATATCACCAGCACAATCTCATCATACATGTAACGTAAAACAATCTTCATGGTGCACACTTTTTAAATGTACTGTGACTTATAGCTATCTTTGATATCTAGGTGGTTTTGATATTACTTTTCCAATATCTTTTATAATCAGAAAAATATCTTGACATTAGTTCCAGGTAAACAGCTAATAGTAATAATTTTAGCTGCTTGCTTGATTTATTGTTGCAAAATTGGAAATATATCTGTCCATATCAATCATTGCTACCTAGATATCCTTATTAGATTTTTTAATGTGCTTGAGTAACAAAAATTTTGCTATGTCTTCTAAAAATTTTAATTCCAAAATTATATTTTGATGAAAAATTGAAATTCCCAAACTTTGTATTCTGCCATAACCTGAACTGATCCTGAAATTTTAGAAACAGGAAAGGTTAAGAATTTCTAGAGTATACAGAGTTTGGGAAACTGCTTAAGATAGAGCCACTGTATGGTTATTAGTTTCTGTAAAATATTTATTTATATTACTCTTCAATGATTTTCTAGCTTAAAAGATCTAACTGTATATAATTGCACCTGCTCTAAATGCTCATGAAGTTTGATTTATACCATATTTCTGCAAGTTATTCTTTTTCAGCTGTATATCATTACTATTATTCACATTTTATTTTTCTCTGTTAGTGTGTGAAGGCAGTCATATTTTCCACATCTACTTCCTTTTTTGTCGCAGATTAATGGGATTTTGTCTCAACCAATTTTTTTTACCTAAAGTTTTGTTTTCCTTTATTCCAGTATTTAACCTCTGTCTTTCCCGAAAATTTATTGAAAAATTTGCCCACTTCAGGTGAACATATAAAAGATGGAAGTTTGGGATGGCATCCAGGAATTCGTAGGAAATCTGCACAGGACGGTAGGATAGAAAACCTGTTGCAATATTTTTAACAGATTTCTAAAATTTGATAACAGGTGATGAGTGGAGATTTTTGAGGGGTACTTGGCTTCTCGCTCTGTTTATGCTACCCCTAAAATCCAGCTGTTGTTTTCCATCTTGGGATTTAAAGTAATTTGCTTTTTGGCACTCACATATGAATGCTTCTTTTACATTACTAAAAACATTTGTGAAGGCATGGTTTAGGTGATCTCTCTTCTTTGACTTTGAACTAAGTTCCTCTGAATTAAATAAACTTGGGCAACATCTGAGTCATGAATTGCTGAAATACTGTACTTGCTTTTATAATGTTGAAATATTTCATCGTATGATTTTGTATTTCTATGGAAACATTGTGGTTTTTACAGAAAGACTGCATGTAATTGCCTGTCTTTTTTCTACCAATGTGGAATTTCTAATTTAAATGCAATTTTAAAAATCTTAATGATGATTTTTAGTCTGAATCTCTCAGGCCAAAGAAATCTATTGTGAGTAATTTTGTTATCATATGCCTGTAACATATTAAGAATTTAATTCAAGAAAATTATTATGCAAAGCATTTGGTATATGTTTGTTACTCACAAGAAATTGAAAGTATACACATATTATTGCCTTTTATCTCACTAAATGTATATTATTGTTTAT